>JAECXF010000057.1:11407500-11517500 GCA_018151655.1 Drosophila bocqueti
ATTGTCTGTACATTAAAATAATTCTCCTAAGAAAAATATTTACTAATTCTTTCCTTACTAGGAAATGAATGAATGAATTACTTCAAATGTGTTAAAAATAGCTATCACTCTTGTGTTTCGATGCTCCACAGATTTCTTAGTTGTCTAAATAATGCTCCCAACAATCTATAGAAGTAAATCTATCTTATAACCCCTTGAATTTGCTATACTAATACCCATGAAATTGTGTAAATCCATTGCCGTATGTAATATTAGTTATATTAATAGTTCGATTCGTTATAATTTATTAAATTATTTCGTTAAAGGCTTACAAGCTGTGAATATAATGCAATTAGGATCCTTCGCTAAAGGTTAATTGGATTTGAAATATCCAGACAATGCAATCTTATTTCGACAAGGTTCGTATTTCGGGGCTTAATCACATCTTAAAACAAAAATGTAAACAAAAAGAAAAATGAAAAAGAAAGCTTAATCTTTTAAACAGAATATATTTGTCATACGTTATGGCAAAGTCTCTCGCACTCCTTCTGTGTGTAGAATCGATTCATATTGCCTTCACACAGAGCATACCGGAATCGGCGGCACGCTTTCGCCTTAGGATTGTAGTACCAGGCGAAAACTTTGACTCCACAACTTCCATAATGCACCGGCAGATAGCAAACGGCTGTGGCATAGAATTATATTTTTAAATCATTTTATTACATATTTTTTTGTACATAGAGTATAGAACCTTTATCCCTCAGATAGTTTTCGCGATGGTGATAAGCAATGGTCACTCCAAGGATAAAGAGCAGGATCAGGCCGTAAACCTGGCAGAGCATTGTCGAGGTTCGGAGGCAACCAAGCAAGTGGGGGAATTTCATTGTAACTAATTCATTTCAAGCAAACACTGGGAGTTTTATACAGAAAAAGCAACTGCTGGCAATTAGCTTGTTGACTCAATGTAAAGTTGTAAAGTTTAATGTTTCGTCTAACTTTTCAATAAAAACCTTCTGTCAACCATTACTTTACTTTATTTCCTTAAAGACAACTTGGGCAGCTTTTTTTAAGCCATGAAAATAAAGCCAAGCAAAGCCACGTCAATTAACATTCACAAGACACAAAAACATATTTATTTAAATTGGTTTATATAACTTAAAGCACAAGTTAACTAGTTCTTATACATGTCGCAGAGCACCTTCTCCATGGGCGTGTTGCCAATGGTCCGCTGGAAGAATACGGACTCGATTTTGTGGGAACTAATGGTCCGCAGCAGAGGCAACATCAGGAGGAGTCGTCCGAATCTGGCTATTTGGGCCGTGAACTGTGTCTTCGTGTGCTGCGACAACATGACCTGGTGGGTATGAAGTGATCTCTTAACTTATTCATTTAATTTTGTAACTAATTTTGTATAATTACATGGGCCTGATCCTGTAGATTTTCAATCTGCGATGGATCCTTTAGGCCTCGAGTCTCGGGCCGGAACAAAACGATAGCCTTGAGGCAAGCAAACTCTGCAGGATCAACCAGCACAGCCTTGTACTTGCAGAAGATCTCGTGGAGGGTCCGAACGTCCGCTGCCAACTGGGGAAAAGATTTCCATAATTTCTTAATTTCTAAGGAGAACGTGGCAGGACTTACCTCCTCCTTTGTGATGCAAGTATCTCCGTTGGCATTATTCTCCAGATTGTTGCAGTGTTCTGCCACCGAGAAGAGGGCACAGCCGGTGGGATCCAGGGGAATGCACCACTGGATGGCATTAAGCAGGAACAACTCAGACCAGGACTCCTCCAGAAGGATCACCTGGGGAGACAGTTAGGTTTAATTCTAGCCAAGTCTGTAATTGCTGTTGTTTTCCTATGTTAAACCCACCTGATCCCTAAAGGAGAGCCTCGCAAAGCTGGGCAGATTCTTGGCCCATTTGACGGCCATGAAGAGCAGCCTGGCACTCGTCTCATAGACCGTCTCGTGCTGATGGGAGTACAGATTGGGCGACATGAATTGCGGCATGATGAAGCTGGAATCCGATCTGCTGACCGTGTGCGGCTCCTCGTCATTGGTCACATCTATGGAGTCGTCTGGAAAGGGGAAAAAGTAATTTAATTTTAATTTAAAATATTTGACATATTAAATATTAATATTAATTACCCACCATCATTATCATTCTCCATAGTAGGACTAGAGGAGCTCACGGAGGAGACACTGCCGCCGGCATTATTCTTCTCATTGGCACTCTCCCCGGGCGCCGGGGAGCTGGGATCGATGGAGTGATTGCTGCTCGAGTTGGTCGAGTGTGAGACATTGCCGCTGCTGACCAGCTCCATGCCATAGCCGGCCTTCTCCTTGGGCGAATGATGCATCCCGGCGGCTGTGGCAGCGGCGGCATTGAACATGGGAAAGCTGCCGGCGCCCATATGATTGGCCGCCAGCTGCATGGAGGAGGTGAGGTGGTTATGATGCAGCAATCGTCCCGTCGGCAAACTGCCCAAAGCTGTCAAGGATAAGGCATGAGTTGAGGACAAACTATAACCATCAGGAACTACTCACAGGGCGGCGGCAGGAGGCCAGAGCCATAGCAGGGCGGTGACAATAGCACGGGAGGTCTGCAAATTGGAGTTACCCACAGATTTCGGGCGGTTAGATGTAGAGCGAGCGAAGCAACTTATGCAAATGACAGGCACAGCCCACCATCAAGTGCACTCAGAGAAATTTTAAGTATATACATATATGAAAAAGAAGCCTTTCATTTCAGAATTTGTATAAATTTAAAAGGAGAAAACTGTGGCCATTATGAGCCAGAGTTAGTAATCCAGGATTTTAGACTCATAGAATTTTTGGAAACATTTAGAAAACTACTATATGAGTTTTCCAAAACTTTCCATTTCAAAGGCATCTTTATATATATTCTTTCCCAGTGCACTGGACTCACCCAAAAACACCGACGGCCACGGCGGCCTCACGCAACGCCCGTCCATGTTCCATCTCCCGCAGCGTCTCCGGACGGATAGTGGCCGTGTTGCGGGGCTGTCGCTCATTTTGCACGGCTGTAATTGGAAAACAAATGCAACTAACATGAGCACTCAAAGTCTAGGATGCCACGCCCCCCCCAGTGTACGCGGACGTGAGTCCATAATGAGGAAATGTCACACTGACAAAATCGCTTCGGGGCTCGCAGGTAAAACAGCAGCCACAGCCACAGCCCCAGCAGCAGAGGCAGCAGGATCAGGAGCATCTAGCGTGTGCCGTTCCTCATCAGCATAACCAGAGGCCCATCCATTGATGGTAAATTGGTTTTGTGGTCACGTGCCGCTCACGCCTACAAATTGTTTTGCCATTTGTTTATGCAATTTCACCGCACAATGAGGTTGCCGCAGAAGCTACTTCGCCGCCACTAATGGCGGATCCACGAACTGTGGCTATTTTCCAAACGGCACGCATAATTTACGGATAACTTAAAGGAGCCATAATGGCCACAAGATGTATAGTGTGTGAATGTGGGATTGGTAGTGAGAGAGAAAGGGAATATTCTAATGTGCAAGTGTGGCAATTAGGACTTGAAAAGCGTTTGGTACGAGTCAAACGTACTTCTTGGCATCCTAATTATCAGTTTTCCACTTTATAATTAAGCTGGAATATTTTCCATTCGCGTAAAAAATATATATAAGAATATTAAATCTACAGAATGTATGCCTCATTTAAAGTTTCTGCAAAATAATTAAGATACGATAATCCTAAACATCGCAAAAACTCTTTATTTTCCCAACCATAAACCCACTCATTTGATGACTCATTTAATAAACAAAGAGTTCTTATTGGTTTTTCTTGAACCTGAAACTGACTGGCTGACTGCTGTTTGTATTTATTTTACTATACAAATCGAAGCACTGCATTGTCTTGGCCATCAAAAACAATACTGAAAACTTTCTGACAAAATGAACAATTGGGATTCACTCAAGTGGCAGCGGCAAAGCTGCATAAAATCTGTCAAAGACAACACGAGCAGCAGGTAACAAATCAATTGGGTGAGCAATATGTAAATAAGGAGCAGTCGCACCCACACCCGCACTCGCACCGGAACCGGAACCAACCCCGCCGGAAACAGGGGTTTCCGTGGGAAAGGGTTACGGTTACGGTTAGGCAGGAGGGCCACGTGTGCTTGAGACCCTGTTAAAGACCAATTAAACCCACTTCGGTTCATTAGAGCGAGCCAAGAGAGAGATATGATAATGCATGTGACTATATAGGAAATATATATTATAGAAATACCCACCGTCCTTGTTCATTCCCATTTGAAGGCACTTCTTGAGCCTGCAGGCCTGGCATTGATTGCGATGCGCCTTGTCCACGATGCATCGTCCGGTGCCCGCCTGGCAGCTGTAAGGGCAAACAAAGGAATCGATTAAAATAGTGCCACAAAATAATCACGTTAGTCCTGGGCGCAGGATAACAAGATTTGTCGTGTCAAAAATTGCAACATTTGTCAAATCCTGCGAAGAACACAAAGCAGCACGAGAAGACTTAAGGCCAACCGACCGGAAATCCAGCCACAAAAGCACTTCAGTATCTGCTAGATACAGGGACCTGCTCTCTCTATCCCTCTCTCTCGCTCCTCATCCACTTCATCGACCTTTCGTCCTTTGTTCTGCCCTGCTGTCGAACTTTAATCAAATCAGGGCCACGCCACCACCCATCGAAGTCCCGAAACCCGAACCACTTTTGGCCCAGTCATCGCCTCTCTTTTTTGCTCACTAAGCCTGCGCCAAAACTCAAAGATGGCCACAAACGCTCCTCTTGACGTATATGTATCTATGTATGTATCTGTATCTATAGAGCTTGTATTTTATGTCCTTCGTGGCGCCTCCACTGAAGTCACTTAGCCAAATGTATCCTTCAGATACACTGTCCCAGCAGCCGCTTTATATCTAAACTAAGTATATTTTGTGTATGCAAATGTACGGTTTTCGTAAACAAATCAAAGAGATTGGATTCCCCTTTCCCTGCCAGCATCAAGTTTTATGTGTGTGTCTATAAAAATAATCAAATAATATGGCCATTGGACCCAGGACATTAACACACGCCAGAAATAGATGATGAACACATTTGTGTATAACGAAACTATGCTTTGAATACGGGTTAAAAAAAAACAAAGTCTAAAGGATAGACTTTGCTGGAGGAAATATAATTTAAAGGAAAAGTCTCTTGAATTCTTTTCTTTTAATAAAAGTAGTGAAATGAAAAATATCTATACAGCAATAAAAGTATTGTTTCATTTAGATTATTTAGTTTATTTTTTATTTTATCTAACTTTTTCTATGCTTTTTGTTTTCTTTCATATATATTATATATCCTTTATAAAATCTAATTATATAAACCTCTAGATTTTACCCAATCTCATAACAATCTCAGTAAATGGTATCTATAAATTTCGACCTGTTATTTTTCGGTTAGTTTTTATGGCCACAATAAAAATGTATAACATTTCGCAGGACAAATTCGATTGTCCTTCCAAAAATTCCTGGAGATAAACTCGAAAGTTCTGATTGGAGGCAATTGATTATAATTGAAAACGGCTTAATGGGACCACCGGAGACAGGCAAAAAAAAAACAAGAAGGACCAGGGCAGATTGACTCTGTCGGCCATCGAAAAACCCAGTCACGTCGGTGAAAATATACACTAGTCCATGGGTGCCGTGCCCCTTCGTAGTCATTCCTGTGCAGGGGAGGATGTGCTCTATTTTATTTAGAGCCACAGAGAACCGCCCCCTTTTCTTTCCCTTCTTTCCATCTTTTTTTTTTTTGACTTTGTTGGGCTAAAGCCTTAGTCTGTATGGAAGATGTTGGATGAGCGAGGGTTTGGATGCCGCCGGGTCACATTTGGCCAAGTGTTTTCCGCTTAAGCCCTCCATATCAATCTCTGGGGACACCGCACCGCAAGGATATAGAGATTTCGACATTTGTGATTTACCGAGCTGAATATACATTACTGTATCATAACTTTATGCTCTTCGAATTGATTCTTCTGTCGCCCAAGATTATGGGATATTTACGTTTCTTTTTCCTGGTTTTATGATAATTGAAGGAGAAAAAACCCAGGGCCAAAGAAACTTTTTCATTCTTTGATTTGTAAAAATATTCTAAAAGGTAGGAAATTTTCGAAATACAAAAGAACTTTTAAGCGAATTCGCTTTAAATTCAATTACATTTTAAGCTGCAATTGGGGGAGAAAATGGTATGAATCCGCACATGATGCCACTGCCACCATTCCGGGGCACAAAGTCAATGCGAGGGCAAATATGCGCATTCAAAAGTTGACGCTCAAATCCCAAAGATTTGAATAATTGTAATGAATTTGCCAGAGCTCCGTAATCCGCCAGACGGGCCTCCGGGCACATCATCCAGCCGAGGGCACCACCCACTTTTGGGCAAATGTTGCAACATTTAATGGAACTGAAAAATGGGAATGGCCGGATTTAGGAGCAATGGTAATAGGTACACGGTGAAAATTAGTTAGGAACGTGATGTTAACATTGTTTGAATATTCCTTTAATCTCTATATAATTGATTTTAATTAAAGAAAGGATCTTACAATGAAAAACCATTTTGTCAGTGTGTAAAAAGCCTAGCCTACTTTTAAGCTCAATAATATTTGTCCAAAAATCGTTTTATGATTTTAATCTCTTTTCCATCAATTTAAGTGTGCGTGGTCCGTACAAAATTATTTTAAAAAGCTTACATATTTTTTAAATAACACAATACATAACAAAATAATATAAGTGTAAATCAATACATAAAAAATAATATAAATTATTTTATAAACCCCAACTTTATCTTGTTTCTTCACTGTTGATACCCACCGATAAATGAGCTTCCGTCGCACACTGCGCTTAAAAAATCCAGAGCAGCCATTGCAGGCCAGGATTCCATAGTGCTTCCCCGAGCTGGTATCCCCACAAACCACACAGATGAGCCCCAGATTCTGGCCCTTGATCCGCGTCATCGCGGAGGAGCTATCCCCCGCCGATGAGGAATGATTCGCAGAGTTGGCCGCTGCTGCTGCTGCTGCAGCAGCTGCCGCTGCAGCGGCACTGTGATTCCAACTCAGCAAACGTCCAGGGGGTCCAGAAGGTATCGGAGGCGGTGGCTGTGGAGGTGGTGCCACGCCCACCGAAGTAGGGGGCGGCTGAGGCTGTCCATGCATGGGAGCCGGCGGTGGTGTATAGCAGTGGCGCTGGGGACTGTGAAGTTCTGGAAAGTAAAACAAAAATTTTAGTTTAATAAACAAATTCTGAATTAGAGGATTTAACTCTGGAGAATCGAAGGAATTAATTTTAATTAATCTCTGAAGTCTAAAAATCATTCTTTACATTTTAAAAACCTCTGAAATCAAGAGGATTTTCCACAAATCTATCTTACATTTTTCAAAGTTTTATATATCAAAGATTAAACTCTGGAGACTTGTTGTAATTAATTTGTAATATTTTGGAAATATATTTTAAGAGCTACAAATTCTTACTTAACATTCTAGAAACCTAATAAATTTACAGATTTTAAAATTTTGAAAAAAATTATCTAAAATTCTTTAGCTATTTATACGAACACTTAGTTGAAAAAAATAACCGCAAACTGCTTCCTTAATTATGTAAATTTGAGTTTCTTTTCAAAGTTTAAAAAAAGAATGTAGTTTAAGGAGATTTCTAGTTAAATTATGTATTTCAAACCCTTAAAACTTAACCACTCTTAAATTCGTGTCTAAAATTTCAATGAAGCAAAAAACCCTTCTTAAGTCAAGTCCTTATTTTCCTTTCCCCCTTTTCCCTCAGTGAGAATAATAGGTGGCGCAATAAAAAATCACTTATGTAGTTCATTTAAATTAAATCTCAATTTGTCAGTTGTTACGGATTGCGGACTGCGGACTGCGGATGCCGGGACCTGCTCCGATCTTATCCCGGCGTGGCGACATTGACGCCCTGTAATCCGCAAATATATTTACACATTCAATTAGGGTGCCATTAAGCCAAACGGGAGACGCGGCTCTCGACCAGAGCGTGCCGAGCAATCTGTGCGCAAAATTTGCCTCGGGGGACGATTGTTTTGCCATCACACCCTAATTTGATTGTAGTTTCCTTACTGATTTTTTGATGCACTTAACCCTCGGCAAAGGACCAAGGACGAGGACACATTTGTTACACTCGCCACTTGGCTGTGCGCTCGACCATTATCAGGGTGCGACGGGGTCCAGGACCTGATTCCGAAAGTCAGGAAGGAAGAGGATGAGGGCTCCTGGTACCAACTGGCAGGGTCTGCGGTCTAATGCCAGAGGATTAGCGTCATATGCTTGCATTTTCCTTTTCCCGGTGGCTCGCGTCTTTGTTAATTTTTGGCGAGCTCGTTGAAATTCACTTTGGCGGAGAGACATGCCAAAGTGTTAAGGGGTCGCTCGCAGGACTCGCAGGCTGTGTTATGAATATCTGAAATTTTTGGCGGCCTGACTCTGGAGTCTAATTCAATTTGGTGATTATCGCAAATTGAATTTGCTGGCTGGGCCACTCGTGCGTGCGCCATCAGAAAGCCGGGCATCGATTTAATTTGAGTATATCTCGACGACAACTCGTTACTACAAATTGGTAATTGAAATGGGAAATGTGTCATTAGATCGAGAGGTTTTTCAGCTCAGTGTCCCTTTTTCGGGTATTTTTGGTTACGGTTATCCTGGACAGTTTGATGAGTCTTAACCCTTTTACTGTTGGGAATTTAAGCTATGCTTTTGATTAATTAAAATTCTTATTAAATATATACATATGTATGTATCAATGTACATTATGTACAATCACATGCCGACATTGAATTAAATAAAGTCGCTAGAGATGAGACAAAAATTAGTAAACTATTTTAGTTATATTGATAAGAAAAAAAACTATGAGCTCTCAAGTTACCTATGACTATAAAAAATATTTTCATAATAAATGTTTTCCTTTTGAATTTGTTTATCCCCTGAAGTAGGCAACAGCCTTTTTTCAATTACTTGCATAATAAGTGAACTTGATTTAAGTTAAAGTTTAAATAGAAAATAAATAAAACAAGAAAACCTATTATTCAAAAATTAGTTTAAAAATATCAAGAATTTTTTTAAATTGATATTATTTTCTAATCAAGACTTATAGAGGTTTACTCTTTTAAATCTGTTCACTTTTTTTTTAACTAACCAACCAACTAACCATTTTGAATGGACTGATAACTTAAGTTCTTTGTTCTTTCGCTTTAACTCTTAATTGCTTTCCCTATTTTTTTCAAGCTTTTTGCCATGACAATCTAATTAAGTCGGGCATAAAACGCGAAAAAAGGTTAATTATGTTTTACAAGCGTTTGCCTTCAAACGTGATGCAGGCCCTAATGTAAGAATGGTTTACACATTTTTTTTCATATTTCTTAATTTTATGAGCACTTTTTCAAATATATGTCAAATATCACAATTTAATATATGAAAACAACACAAAAATTCTATAATTGTAATACCTTTTCTTTCTCGAAATCTATTAAGTAACCTTTGGTTTCTTTTCTATTTTTATTTAATTCTTGATTTTATCTTATGAACAACAATTATATTTCTATTTAACACTTGTAAGTTAAAATTATTTTAATTTATTAAAATACCTTGCGACGAGGGACGCGTTTCGGAAAGATTTTCTTCCTTATTCATGTTCGATTTTTGTGATGTGATCCTTGTTCAATTTTCACTTTGCTTTAAAGCGTTCAATTTTGATTTATTTGATTTTCGATAGCACTTGTTAATTTTTAATTAAGACAACATGTTAATTAAGATTTTTCGAAAAACACTAGATTTCATAAGTGTGAAGTGTCCTGTGTGTAATCCGAATCCAAATCCGAATCCGTATCCGCACCGACGGCACTGCGACTCTGCTGCGACTTAGCGATGATGATGTTAACGTCTCGATGTACGATTCAGGATTCCCGATGGCTGCTGGCACCAGATTTATCATAAAAGCATGACAGCAGCTAAACACGGCGATGTGTCCAGCATCCCAGCGTCCCAGGACTCCCAGCAGTCGGCCAACCAGCCGTCGGGCCAACCCCGGAATAGCGAAAAAATACTCGAGCTCGTATATCGCCGGATATAATCCGCGGTCGCTGAGTGGGCAGAGGAAGGACCTCCTCTTGTGCCTGTATTTGTGAGGACAAAAAGCACATATACCAGAGCGAAAGCAAGGAGAAAGCAGAGAGCAACGAGCAGCGAGCAGCGAACGAGGAGGAGGAGGGGACTGGCAAGGATAACCGCACCCGCACAGCCCGCTGAGTCCTTCGCCTGGCAACGGAAAGCGGAGACTTTTAGTGGCAGCAACTCTGGTGGCGCATTTGCTTGTTGGCTTGCTTTGATTCGTTCCTTCTTGATGCTGCTGCGGCAGGACCTTCGGAGTGTGTGTGGGTGTGTTTGGTGTGTGCCTGTGAGTGCCTGTGTGTGGGTAAGCCAAGCCACAATCGCAATCTCCAATAAACACCCGGCTCTGCGCTCTCTGCGCACACACACGCACACAGCAGAGAAGCGCTCGGCCGCCATCATGACTCAAAGGTGGGCAAGGAGAGAGGCTACAGGAGTCTGCCTCCAGTGGGAGTGCCAGAGTGGGAGGTGGAGACAGAGGCCGGGCAGAGGAGCTCGACCTCGACGCAGCTGCGCTGCGCTGGCGCTCGTATAATCGTCTTGGGTTTTGACATTTTGTTTTTGTTTTATAATACCTTTTGTGATGTTGCTGCCTGCGACTTTGCTGTAGCTTTCCTCCTCTTGGCCGTCCCGCTTTTGGTTCCTTCTGGCCCAGCGACGTCACATTTGGCCTCGTCGTCTTCTAGTCAGTGTTGTCCTTCTCCTCCTCCTGCTCCCCCAGAATTGCCGCCTTCCAGTTAACTGTAATTGAATTGAAGAGAAAATTCTATTTGCTTCTGTATCCTGGCGGAGGCTTGTTTGTGTACATATTCACTTAGATACAGATGCATCTGCATTAAGTATACCCAAGTATTAACGGTAAACTAACCATAAACCTATGATTATAATTTGTACTAAACTACAGGGGTGCCTCAGAAATCGTCATTGCTCTGACATGTATTGATAAAGTTCACCAATGTATGGTTTAAATATATTTAAGGTTTGTTTGTATGTGCTAATTTTTGTATGCAATAAATACCTTAAGTTATTAAGGTATACATGAATATTAGAATATAAGTATTTGTATGCATAAGGTTTTCTATTTGAACATTAGGAATAAAATAAGAAAAATAATTGGAAGAAATATAAGGAAGAGAAGCATAGTCATTCAATAAGAAGGAAAACCTTTGAGTCCATATTAAGTATACGTCGACGCTCTTCCCCATCAAGATTTCTAGAAAGATGTTGTCTACGGTAAGGAGACTATTCTTAAGTCTGCTCATATCAAATAAGTTCTTTATTTATTATTTTAAAAACGATCAAGTTATTGTTGATTATTATTGATGCTGAGTACTGGAGTTTGTACTGGACTTTAGGCACATTTAAAGGATGCAGCCTGGTTTGCTTTTCTTTAATCAATTTACTCCGAATTTTTTTACGAAACTTCAACTTGTGTCTATTCTTACGTCCAATTTTCTGTATTTCTTAATTAAAGGGTATCTCATAGTATAAAAAAACGACTATAGTTTAATTTTAAAAGTCATGTAGATTAAATAGAAGTTTGATTTTAGCTTATTTAACAACTACAGCCTCACAGAGGTATGATCAGGTAAAAATTATGTTTTCAGAAATTAAAAATTGAATCAAGCTTTTAGGGTATAAAAACTTCCATTTTCCAGAAATTTAAATTTAACAAATAACTTATTTCTGTATTCTTATTTACCTTTCCCTAGTAGATTTTAGTGAGTAATTTTTCAACAGTAAGGCTCACCTATGCGGGTCCTTTAAGAGCCTGAGCCAAAGATGGCGGCGTGTCCACTAATCCAATAATCGATAAATGCCGCTCTCCTGCTTGAAGGACGATAATGGCGGAAGAAGGGGGGAAACACGGGGAAGTGTGGGGAAATAAGGACGAGCGAACATTGAGTTCCGTTGCCCGATTTTGTTGTGGGGGCTTTTGGCATGCTTAATGCGCCGACATTAACTTTGTAACAAATGAGATGTCGGAATACAACAGTCAGGCTCCTGCCAAGCCACAGCCCCTCTGCTCCTCGCTCCCGCTGCCTTTCTTCAATCTCCTCCTTTCTCTCACTCTCTGTCTCTCTCTCTCTCACTCTCTGACTTTCTATTTCTCTCCCGGGGAGAGCGAAGAGCGAGCTGCGGCTGGCTGAAGTATAAACTTCGGGACAAAAGTGAACAAACGCAAAAGTCAAAGCGCTTTGCTGCGATGGCCACGCCCACCTAGCCGAGGGAGGAGCAAGCGAGACAGAG
This sequence comes from Drosophila bocqueti, assembly GCA_018151655.1. Lineage (NCBI taxonomy): Eukaryota > Metazoa > Arthropoda > Insecta > Diptera > Drosophilidae > Drosophila > Drosophila bocqueti. The sequence goes on from JAECXF010000057.1 coordinate 11,419,904, forward strand.
AGAGAGAGAGAGCGGCGTTATCCTGTAATAACTGTGCATCAAAAATGCCCGGCTGTGCGAGCAGGATAGACGACACTGCGCGAGCGAGACAAGCAGAGGCAACAGGGTTGGTTCTTGACATTTGAACGGCGACATTTCGCCTTGCCAGGATACACACACGAAAACGCCCACACACACAGGCACAAACACACCACCCACCACCCACAGCTCACCCTGGTTGGTAAAAAAAAATTAAATAAAAAGGATGAGTTGGCGAACCTTATCAACTGCAGTGCACTTTATTTAATCAATCAAAATTCATGGACCACTCCTATATTCAACATTCAGGCACTTTGTAGCTGCGATTTACGTTACAGGACTGATTTTAACAGTTTTAAAGCCTTTCCTTTTTTTAATACATTTGGAATGTTATAAATAATATCCTTGAATCTACAGAGCTGTAGATATTGTAAGGATATATAGGATTTGAGACCAATATTTTTGGAGAGTTCTTTTTTAGTTGGGGCTCTTATAATTGGTTAAGACTTATTGGTTGTTTTTAAATTTTTTAAAGAGCTTCACAGGGAGTTACTCCTTCGAATGTCCAGGTTGTCCGACAACTCTAGGTTTTAACTGTTCAAGATAACAAACCGCTCCTTGCTCCTGGCTACCACCGACACCTAAAGTCCTTTAACTCTGGAGCCTCCTTGACAATAGCCTTCCTTGGTCATAGCCAACAGAGTAAGCACCGTTACTAGCTCCAGCAGAAACGTTGTTCTCCGCATGGTAATGACTCATGGACTAATTCATCAGACAAACATCTTTGACTTGCAGTGCCGACATAACAATAAATTTCGCATAAGCCAATATTTGCTTACATGAGCTGATAGGAAAATGTTTTGAGCTCTTATAGAACTCCAAATATAGATAACAAGCAGATCTAGTATAAATGTACATATTTTTCAGTAAGTCAAGATATGTTCATCTGCCAGGGAAGCTGCGGGAGACCTTGCTAGAAGGTATAACTTTATAGTTACAGTTACTGTTACAGTTTCAAAGATGTCTTCAAATAACGAGATCAATTTCGAAACTGCATTCGATCCAAGTGTCACAGATGTAAACTATTGTTGGCAAACAAAAAAGGCCTATGTTTTTACCAGGGATCGTAAAAGTTATAATTTTAAAAATAAACGAACAACATAAAAAGCACAATGAACTTTCAAAATAATCAAAAAATTACATTATATTAATATATATAAAATCGTTCAATCGTCTTTAGTTTTTGCTTAGAAACGAACGGACTTTGTTCCAAATTTAAAATACGGAAGCAAATGTAAAAAGAACATACTAACATACATACAAGTATATAAAGATTAGAGATAAGTAAAACACTGAGAAAAATTATATCTTTATAATCGGCAAACAGTATTTTATTTTAAATAACTCTTTTCGTATTAAAGAGTTTAAAAATGTAAGCATAAAAGCTGGCAAAACCATTTTTTTTTAAATTAAAAATTGACAAGAAAGGAAATTGATCATACCAAAATCAAAATATACATATTCATTTAATTTCTAAAACCTTTTCTGTGATAATTTTCATTAGGATAAATGTTTAAATGTTTAAAAATTAGTAATTGGTTTTAAACTCTTCTTTATTATTTAACCTTTTACTGAAACAATAAATATAGAATTGTCAGACCTTACAAGTCATATAAATATTCAACAGAGATTATTATGTATTTCAAAAAGTGTCAAATCATGGGCCAAAGAATAAACAGATTGATTTTTTAAAACACAAACACATCTATTTTATGAATGGTTCTTCCATTGACTATCTTAACGAGTCTGTTTACTTTTCAACTAAACATTGACCTCTTGTTTATGTTATTAGATTGTTTCGATTTTCGGTTTTTTCCACAGGGAATCGTTTTTTGAATGGGAATATGTTGCATTCACAAAAAAAATGTAAACAAAATATTAAATAAATAATAAAATAATAAATAAAAATAATAATAATAAATATAAAAATAAATAATAAAAAATAAATCAAAATAATATAAAATATATTGATGCAAATTTGTTAAATTAGAAACCATATTGGCATACAAACAAGCCATTAACAAAATATTATAATTAATATTAATATTGAATTCTCATTTTCAATTCTACCTATGGGTGTCTCGAGTTCGAAACACTTATGTTGCTCATTACTTCCGAGTTTGCTATAAATACCGCAAATGTTTGGAATTGTCTTCAGTTTCGAAAATATCAGACAACATGAAAGTTCTCGTGAGTAATCTTGATTTGTGTGGAAAATATATAGAAAGCTGAAAATAATTTTATTTAATTGGATCCTTAAGATTGTGCTGCTTGCCCTGGTGTGCGCCGTTCTGGCCATGCCTGAATACGGACGGGAAGGCTATGGAGGCCAATATGGAGGATATGGAGGACACGGCGAACACGGTAGATTTGGAGGACAGCAGGGACATGGAGGATTTGGAGGACACGGCCAACATGGTGGATTTGGAGGACAGCAGGGACATGGAGGATTTGGAGGACAGCATGGAGGATTTGGAGGACCCCAGGGAGGATACGGCGGAGCTGGAGGATTTGAAAGACAAGGGGGACACGGTCACCACAACCAGGGTCATCATCAAGGACATCATGGCTACTAAATCAAGTTTTATAAGAAACAAAAACAAATCAATAACAAAAATACAAATATTTACATTATCAAACAAAATAAAAAGCCCAATGAACTTTCAAAATAATAAAAAAATTACATTATATTAATATAATATATAAAATCGTTCAATCGTCTTTAATTTTGGCTTAGAAACGAACGGTTTATGTTCCAAATTTTAAATACGGAAGCAAATGTATAAAGAACATACACACAAACAAGTATATAAAGATTAGAGATAAGTAAGTAAATCACTGAAAAAATTATATATTGATGATCTGTATACATTATTTTGTTTTAAATAACTCTTTCTTTAGAAAATGTATGCATAAAAAGAGGCAAAAGCTATTTATAATTTAAAAATTGACAAGAAAGGAAATTTAATTTGGAAAACAAATACAAATTTACTTAAAAAAAAAGACGAATCATTTATTTAAACGAAGCGTGTGCTGTGCACTTAATAACCTTTCCAAATAAACATTGACCTTTTGATTACATTATCAGTGTTTAACTTTTTGTTTAACTTGAAAATATATGAAAACATCTTGATATAAAAAAAAATGCGCCAGGGATGAAAGAGGGGATTTAGGAAAAACTATACTTCGGCGATACTTCATGCAAAATTTTATATATATAAATCGATTTTTAAACGTTACAATACCTATAATTAATTAACAGAGTTATATTTTAAAATAAAATAACATTTAAGGACATTTAATCAATATTAAAACGTTATAAGCGATATTTCTTTATATTTCGAATCTCGATAAAAACGATATTTTTGATATGATATTATTATTAATGCATCCTTGCATCGTTAATGACAGCCAGGGATCAATTAAAGCAACCGATGTTTAACAAAGGCGATCCCATTGATGGACATCCTAAGTCCGCTGGACCTCATAGTGGCACAAGGGAGGTTTTTCACGGTGGACGTCTGGGATCCTAAGGACCATATGGCTTATACACAGGAAATGGTTAATTTCTGTAAAATCTTCATACAGAATTGCTAAACCTTGACTACTTACCTATGTAGTTACCCATTCTAAACTTGAAAATATAGAAGGATTATTATCGCAAAAGCGCCCCTTTCCTTCCGCCTTTTCAAATTGTTTCAAAGATGATTGATACACCCACAAAGTAAAATGAAATGCAATAATTTTCTCACACACCAATCTATGGATATATCTTCATCAAGTCAGGGAGGGGATTGGAACACAAAGGCAGATTATGGCACGCCTTGTTTAACAAATCATACCCAGGTATGTTCAGGTAGATTTACCCTCGGATATGGCACTGATTGTGGCATATTTACCTTTCAAATTGGGCGCACAAAACAATACAAACCAAATGCGACTGACACTGAAGTCAGGATGTCCGTCTCGCTCTCGGTCAGAAACATTTCCGGGGGTTAAGTGAACCGCAGGGGGCAGGGGCAGGGAGAATCATAGCATATAGACACGACATTGGGGGAAGGCACAGTTACTATATCGTTATATTTTGAAGACTCGGTAGTTTTTAATCTAAATAGCAATCTATATAGGTTTTTGTTCAATTGTTTTGTTCGGTGTTTTGTTTTTATTTCGTTTGTTGTTGTTGTTTGTTATTTGTTGTTTTGCTGTTGTATATGGGCTTTAATTTGAATATTTATTTACAATTTATTTAAGACTCGCCGCTACCCTCGCTCAAGTCAAATATATAGTAACAGTTGCAATAAACAAGCTTTCAACTTATTGCTTACGTGTCTCTCATCAATATATAATTTACAAGAAAAACTTACTTATAGCTAAATCTCCGTTGATGTTCTCTGTATGTGTCTCTGTGCTGTTTGTAATTTACTTTACGAATATTATTATTATTTTTACCGGCTGCTTAATATGATTTTAATGCTTCTTCGCTTCGTTTATCTCGTATTTCATTACTAGTGAGAATATTGGGTTGGTTAGATTGAGAGTATACATATGCACATATATATATATATATCTATATATATATACATATATAGGCCTGACTTCTATATACCAGTTTTCAACGTTTCGTAGCTACGAATTGGGCTTTTACTATGCGCTTGCGGTTGCTTTTCGTTTGTTTCTTTGTATAAATAAAATAGAATATTTTTGCTTTTGCTTCGCTTCGAATAATAATACATGCCATATACATATACATATACATATATATATTAATATATATATATATTTATATATAAGAAAATGCTCAATTACGATTCTCATAACTTATGGTTCGACGTTAACCAAATGAGGCCCTCGGACAGGCCATCGCCGGATGTGGCACACGATGGTTGTACATACCAATTGCGATCTCTTATTCTAGTTAAGCCTAGTTTTTCCTGGATTTCATGGGGTTTCATTGCTGCAAAAAAACCAGAATTATTAATAATTATATATAACCATTTCAGGCAGGATAGTTACCATCAGGCAGATCCTGTTTGTTAGCAAATATCAGTATGATGGCGTCGCGCATCTCCCTATCGTTAATTATCCTATGCAGCTCCGTGCGCGCCTCGTCTATCCGATCGCGGTCCGCACAGTCCACCACGAATATGAGACCCTGTGTGCCCGTGTAATAGTGTCGCCAGAGCGGCCGAATCTTATCCTGTCCGCCCACATCCCATACATTGAACTTGACGTTCTTGTACGTGACGGTTTCCACATTGAAGCCCACCGTGGGTATCGTTGTAACCGACTGGCCTAGTTTCAGTTTGTACAGGATCGCTGTTGTGGGTAAAAAAAATATATAAATTTAATTTTAGTTCAAGAATTTGTGAGTGTAACTTTGCTTGAATTCGAATTAAAGGCAGTAAAAAGCACCTGCCATGAGACCATAATTGCTTTCAAATTTTATGCGTAACTCTTCAACGAAAGCCATTAAAATGCTAACTCCTTAAAAAGCAAGCAACGAGCTAGCTTTTATAGGTTCTTCATAGTTTACAATTGCATTTAAATCGTTTTAAAAATTATTATTTAAGTTGGAAAAGTCAAACTAATGTAAATATTACGAGTCTGTTATACATTATCTGTAAATCGTTGGATTAAGGGGCGTAATCTTGGAGTTTTTCCCTTTCAGACATCGAAATAATATAATTTTATCTTTATCAGAAGCTGTTATTTGCTAAATAACATCAGATAAACATTTGAAAAGTACAACTTTGGCTAAAGATAAGACTTAAAAAGCAAGTTCTTTTGCATTAATAACAATTAATGGGTGTTTAAACCCTATTTGAATGATTAATCCATTATTATGGCCTAAATTAAACACGAATTCAGTTAAAGTGACGACCGGAAGTGATCCTGTAACGATGCTCACTTGTTTTTCCAGCTGCGTCCAGTCCGAGCATAAGAATTCGCATTTCTTTGTTGCCGAAAATTTTTGATAGTAGCTTTCCCATGGTGCCGCTGCTGCTGATGTGTCATCCATTAAACCTTAGCCAATCTGAAAAATGTGAGCAAACGGTCGAGGGTTACACACACGAATCATACGACTGCCGCATAATTTTGATATGCGAATGTGGAGTGATTTCGGGGCAGGGTCATCGGTGGAGAAAGAGGAGCAGTCGTCGTCGTCTCCCAGATAATAATGCCTTTGTAATTCAGTTATTCGCCGTATCAATTTATGATATAAGCACGCCGCCGCGGCCGCCTCTGCCGCGGGAAGGCGCGTAAGTGATACGCCGCCGCACACAGATGCACAGATGTACATACAGATGTATACAGGGCCAAATTGGTGGCCATATATGCACGCATAACGTGCGGCGGCGGCGGCTTCGGCGGCGGAAGTTAAGAGCATTATTCTGCATAGTAATTTCACTTACATTGTTCAGAGGCAACAACAATGCGAGAAACTGGCAGAATTTATCAGTGAGAGAGCTTCCACACACACACACAACACACAAACAGCCGCACTCACACTCGCACACACAGCCAGAGTCAAGCACAATTGGGCACACAGCAGATAAACACACTATAGAGTGGCGTAAATTGAGCCAGAGTTATCTCAATTGCGGATTACTGCCACTGCTACTGCTCCAGCGATGCCCTGCCCCTCGGCGCTCAGCCCCAGCAGTTGAAGCCAAGCCGGCTCCGTGATGTCGGTATGAAGAGGATTCCACGGAATTTCCTCGCTTGCTTAACACGTCACATACACGCCCGTGTAATACCAACACCAGCGCACGCTTATACACACCCAAGTTCCTGACGACCGTTGTTACGCACCGCTTTCCTGCCCAATTCGATCCACGACCGCCTGCTTCGCGTTAACATGTAGTGCCTATGTGCGTTGGCCAAGCATAAAATGCATTTGCTAGCACACAACGGCCGAAAAACTATAACTAACAACAACAATTTTGCACTAATCTTCTTGTATTTATATACACATACACGAAGCAATGTGGCCCGTTGGCAGAAAGCGCAGATGCTCCAAGGTCCGCGTTGCGAAAGGAGCTAAAAAATGCCACGCCCTTGGTGGGTTAATACTGAAAAATACCGAATTCCGTTACTGCACCAAGGCCGGCGGACGATCGTGACTTGAGTCACTCTTTATGTTTGGTATTTTATGTGATCCAAAACCAGTTAAATTTTGAAAATTGGCATATGAAATTAATTTATTCAAAAATATAAATTTTGACACTTAATGCTCACGTTATTTAGCTTTTTCGTTTAGTTTAGAATCGTATTTAACCAACTTTAACGATAATTAATATAATTTAATAGATTTATTAGTTTAAAATTGTATTTCTGAATTAAAATCGTATGTTAAATATAAAAATGTATTGTTTTAATTATGGTATAGACAGATATTAAAGTTAATAAATAATTTAATTATATTAAATGGATGTTCTGGAATATTTCTCTAAATACCTCCTAGCGCGATGGTATTTTACGATGGCCATGCCGCGGTCACGCTGGTCTCCATTCGATTGATTCAGACTCCTTTCCAATTGTTTAATTTTTAAACGTTCCTTACGACACGCTCCTGTCACTCCACAAACGAATAATGGAACGGAGTTAATCGACACCCGGGCCAGAGAACACACAATACACACACATGGCTGGCATATGTCCCCGCGAGGCGGTGCGGGTGAAAGTAAAGGCAAGTGGAAAGTGAAGGGAGGCCACAGAGGCGCGAGACAACAAAGGTGACAGACTTTAATATTTTGCGCCTTTCCCCACAGAAATGCGAGCCAACGGCGCGGCCGGAGTGGCGCAAGTTCTCCGTGGACCCGCAGATCACCACGCTGGAGGTGCTGTACTCCCTCCTGGCCAAGGCCTTCGACGTCAAATCGGACTTCTCCATCAAGTACAAGGCCTTCGATCCCGCGGGCAATGAGATCTATCTGGCCGTACGCTCCGACTGGGATCTGGACGCCGCCTTCCTGCGGATTCACAACATATCCATTCAGACGGCCTCGGAGCCCTGCCTGATCCTGCAGATCGACGTCAAGCCGTTCACGGTGGTCCGCGAGTGTGAGACAGAGGCCTCGCCCGGCCGCACCACCGCGGGAGCAGCCGCTGCTCCGCCCAGTTCGGCTCCCTCTGCGCCCTCTGCCCGCGAGCTGATATCGCCTCTGCAGTCGCTGGGCGTGTCCCAGAAGTACGTGCAGCACATGCAGACGAAACTGGGCAGCTCCATCCTGAACCAAATGGAGAAGACCTTCTCCATTGTGCAGAAGGCTTTCAACCTGTCCGAGGAGCACATGGCAAACCTGCCACCCCGACCGCCCATGTGCGACAGCGAGTTCCGACTGTTCCTCGACGCCCTGGGCCAGATTCAGCGCAAGGATGAACTGCACAGGGTCATCTTCCTGGGCGGCATCGATCCTAGTCTGCGGCGCGTGGTGTGGAAGCATCTGCTCAACGTCTATCCTGGCGGAGCTCATGGCCTGGCCCTCGACGGCCACCAGCGCATGGAGTTCATGCGGCGCAAGTCCGAGCAATATTGCCGGCTGAGGGACACGTGGAAGGCGGCTGTGAAGCGGGGCAGCGTGGCCGGCGAGCTGGCCTACGTGACCAGCATGGTGAAGAAGGATGTGCTGCGCACGGATCGCCTGCATCCGTTCTACGCGGGCAGCGACGACAATCAGAATATCGCGGCGCTCTTCAACATCCTCACCACGTACGCCCTGAACCATCCGACGGTCTCGTACTGCCAGGGCATGTCGGACATCGCCTCGCCGCTGCTGGTCACCATGAACGACGAGGCGCAGGCCTACATCTGCTTCTGTGCGATAATGGCGCGGGTGCGTGGCAATTTCATGCTCGACGGCATTGCGATGACGCAAAAGTTCGCCCATCTGACGGAGGCCCTGAGCTTCTACGATCCGGAGTTCTGGGAGTACCTCAAGTCCCAGCAGGCGGACGACCTGCTCTTCTGCTACCGCTGGCTTCTGCTGGAGCTGAAGCGTGAGTTCCCCTTCGAGGATGCTCTGCGCATGCTGGAGGTGCAGTGGAGTTCGCTGCGCTACGGCAGCGGTGGTGGTGGTGGTGGTGGTGACAAGGAGCTGCAGCTCTTCGAAAGGGAGTTCGTTCCCCTGTCGGAGAGTTCGATGCCAAACAGCGCCAGCACCTTCTCCAGCTCGTACAGCGCCACGCCGACGAGTCCCTCCTATCTGCTGACCAAGCCGCGCGAGAATCCCTACACCAAAGTGTGCGCCCTGCGTCGTCAGAGCTCTTCGGCGTCGCTCAGCTCCCTGAGCTCTTCTCTGGGCGCCACTGGCCATGGCCTGGACAATACGAAACGCTTGAATCACAGCCTGGACGACAATATGTCGCGACATGCGACAGCAGCGGCTGCTCGACGGCAGCGCCGCACCTCGGCCAAGGCGCACCAGAGCCTAGATGAGTCCAAGATGCTGGCGCTGATCGAGGGCGCCATGGAGAACTCGAATGTGAGGTCAGTGCAGGACTTGTCGGCCGGCGAGGACACCGAAGACGACGATGTGTTCGATAGAAAGGAATCGCCGAGTTTTCTGGAAACGAATCCCTTCAAGGATGACGCCCAGAAGACGCCGGAGAAAGTGAACGAGTCACCCGGACGTGCTTTCCTCTGCAGCTCCTCGTCATCGATTGTGGACGAGAATCCCGCAGAGAGGAAGTCCACGCTGCAGCAGCACAAGAACATTCTGGCCGTGAGCAACATCATTGCCAAGCAGCTGGCCTCGAATGCCAGCCAGGTGAGCGAGAGTGTCAAGTGGGTGAGCAGCTCCAGTGGCGGGCACTTCAAGGATCTCAAGGAGAAGCTGGCGGCGACCAGTCGCATCGGTCTCTCCTTCGATGGCGAGTCCGCCGAGGACGACGGCGGCGGCGAGCGGAAGATGCCACCGAAGCTAGTCAAGAACTTCAATGAATTCCTCAACTTTGCAACCATCAACAAGAACCGCATCTCCGATCGGTTTGCCACTCAGCAGCAGCCGGCAGCGGTCACCAAGCCGGTGGTGCAGCTCACAAAGGGCGGACTGGGCAGCTCCCTGGACGAATCCGATTCGTCCTCGGTGCCGGAGACCAGTTGGAGTGCCTCCACAGCGGCCACGGCCATACAGCAGGCGCAGGAGCTGAGCAGCTACAACCTTCAGTTGGATCTCGAGGGCAATCATCACGGCGAACCGGACGAGACTCGCACGCCGCCAGATCAGGAGCAGGAGCAGGAGCAGGAGACCGATCAGGAGTACTATCCCATGACGACGGCCATAACGCGAGAGCTGCGCCTGGAGGCGGAGAACCTGGACCGCCAGGTGTTCGGGCTGCCCTTCACGGAGAACGAGAACGAGGCGAAGCGGGACGACATCGAGTACGAGAAGCTGGACAAGGATGCCATGGACCTGGTGGAGGACCTCAAGGAGAACGAGATCATCACCTGTCCCGATGTGAGCGAGCTGCACCAGCGACGTCGCCAGCGGCTGGCGGCCAAGAGCAACAGTGTCCAGCAGAACGAGTCGCATGCCTTCAATCCCTTCATCGACGAGAGCCAGCTTTTGATGGACGGCCACCCGCCGCTGGGAATGCGCAGCAGCAGCAGCCTGCCCGAGGTCATCCTGCCCATTTCCACGGAACCCAGCCTGGTTGAGGTGTCCCCCCTGGTGGAGATTGCCACGAATGCGGACGATGAGAGCGCCTACACACGCTCCTCGCCGCAACGAGCATCCAATCTCAATGGCGTCGCCGGACTGAACGCCACAGCTTCCGCTCTGCCTCCGCCATCGGAGTTCGGCGGCGGCAATGCCTTCCTCATGTTCCTCTGCCTCACGCTGCTGCTGCAGCACCGCAACACCGATCATGAAGGCGGGCATGGACTACAACGAGATAGCGATGCACTTTGACAAGATGGTGCGCAAGCACGACGTCACGCGGGTGCTCAACCAGGCCAGGCGCATGTACATCGAGTACTTGAAGGCGCAGAGCAGGAGCAGTCCGCAGCGCCAAAGGTCGCCCAGTGGCGCCGCAGCTGCTTCTTCGCAAGGTGGAGCCACCTTGACCTCCTCGATGCAGGCGTAAGAAGAAAGCCGCTCCGATGCAATCTTAGTGTTCCCCCCCGAAGAGGCCAGTTTCTGATTAACTCTCTCCTTGCTGAAGTTCAATATTATGAAGTTTTTGAACGAAAAACCTATTTAATTTCTCTATTTCACTCTTGATAAATTTATAAATCGTGTTATTTCATCTTTTTATTCATTTTAATGCTTAAATTTCACTCTCAGAGAGAAATACTGGGAAACTACACTTGTCGTGGCTCTAAATACTTTCTAAATACTACAAAAATTAGAGCTCTTTTCAGTTGAAACTTTATAATTAAGCTCTCAGTTGAACCCTTATAATTAAGCTCTCAGTTTAATCTTTAAAATTACTCGCTTTAGAAAGCATTAATTAATTAATAGCGAGATGTCAAGTGGCCACAATTGGGGAGTAACTCGTGCTCAAGTCGAAGGAAGGAGCGTCTTATATGTTTTAGTTAACAAAACCTCAAAAGTAAAAGTAAAACCAAAGTTAAAGTCGCCCCCTTATTTTGTACGTAAACCGATTTTGTACTTAACTACATAATTTGTGAGTTAGGATCTTATTTATTTTATATATGATATATATTCGGAGGCGAAGGCTTCAGTTCCCTAGCATTCCATGCTCTTGTAAAGACTATAACTTAGGACACTTCAATACGCTGCTAAAGATATTCATTTACGGATAACCCATAATCCCAATCTTACTACCTGTAATCGTTCTGTATCCAAAAAAGTAAACGAAAAACTCTCAAACGAAAGTAATTTTGTAAATTAAAATCTTACGACGACGCTAAACGCTATGTAAAGAGTTAAACTTTTAAAGAATCGATAAATAAACGAAATTCAAAGTAAATACAAAGGCAATCATACAATTTATTGGTACAAAAAATACGAATTCAATTCACAATCGAAACAAACTTTGATTCAGAAGTTGTATTTCTTCTTGAGGCGCTCACGAATGAGCAGGCCCTTGATCAGCTTCTTCCAGTTGCCATACACTCTGGCCTCGTACTTCTCCTGCTCCTTGCGCGCCTGCTCCTGCTGATCCTCCTCCCAGGCAGCGGTCACCACCTCCTGAAACTCCTCGCACACGATGAAGCCATCGTACATGGGATGGCAGGCGCCCTGATGGAAATCGAAGCCAATCACTGCATTGGCACAATCAATATTCAGCTTCTTGCAAACGCGCATCAGGCCGGGCACTGCAAATAAGGAGAGAGAGTTATCTCCTGGATTCTTAGCTCTTTCCTTCCCAATCTCACATCTCAGATGGACCGTCTTCTTGGGCAGCATGCAGGCCTTGAAGAGCTCCACATTGCCATAGGCATTGCGTGGCACTATGCCGTTCTCGGCCGTTGGTGGCTCATATTCCTGCGTTTGCCAATAGCCAAAGATCTCCAGCGGCTGGTCCTTGATCACGGAGCGTGTGAGCTGCCAGGATTAACGACGAGAAAATAACAAATTGAAAAGTAAGGAAAGAAGGAAGGAAGGAAGAAAGGAAATAATGAAAGCCTGTACTTACCTTATCCCACTTGGGACGCGCCTTGACCACCTTGTAGGGCTGCTCGCCCAACTTGACCACTCGGGCGCTCTTCAGCCAGATGTCCCGCGAGTGCAGCAGATGCACACAATCCCGCGCGTAGACGGCCTCGCCGCGAATGAACCCCAAAGTGGGCGCATCCGGTGGGTACAGACCCTGAAACTTGAGCAAGTGCCTTTCGAGGACGTACAGTGGATGGTCCTTGAACTCGCCTATGGAGGTGGGCAGCGGTTTGTTGGCGTGAATGCGATGCAGCTGCTCGTTCTCGGTAATATCGCGCCTCGTGCGATGTCCCAGATACGGCGAGATGACCTCATCGAGCCACGACTTCTCCACGCGGGCCTTGCGGACGGTGGTGCTCCAACTGGAGCAATAGCGGGCCGTCACATCCTTGAGACTCTGATCGTCCTGGAAGGCGAACACGTAGGCCAGGCCGGGCGAAGCATTTTTCTGCATTAAAGATGTGTTTTTTTAACGTTTCTTTAATGTTTAATGTGCAGACTTACCCTGATGGTGTCTACGCAGTGCAGCTTCCCCTTGAACAAATCTATGCAGATCCACTGCTCCTCCACCTCGGACCACACCTCAACCCACATGTCGGAGGCATCCGAGCGACGCTTGGCCTTCGTGCCGCCCTCATCATCGGTGGACATCACTCGGCGATCTTTCCTCAAGTTCTGCACTGACTTGGGCAGCACCGGTGCCTTCTTCACGGGCTTGGCGGCTTCGAACACCTCATCGACATTGTCCTGCGACCTTTGCAGCTTATCCAGCTTCAGACGCTTCTTGGACAATGGCCTAGCTTCATCATCATCAGCGCCATCCAACTGGGGAATGCTTAGGGCAGCATTGCTATCCTTCGGCCTTCGCTGACGCAATTGCCGTCTGGCAGCTGCTGCATCGGCGGTTAGAAAGGTCGGAGAGATCTTGGCCTTGGTGTCTAAACTCTTGCGAGGCGGCTCTGGTTTCGGTTTCGCTTTGCTTTCCGGAGGTTCATCGGCGACTTTGCCCTGCTGCAGAAAGCTTGGAGATATGTGAACTTTGGGCGATTTGCTGCGATTTCGCGTGGCCCGCTCCTTGGGCTTCTCCTCCGGATTGGCATTCTCCGCATTCTCGCTCTGCTTTGTGGAACTCTGGAGCTTGACCTTGGACACGACCAGCTTTGGTATGACCGGGGATCCAACCAGCTGCGGCGAGCTGGCGCCGCTCTTTGTCTCCTCAACTTGCTCGTCTTTGGACTTATCCCGACCTCGGCGTGTGCGTCCAGCCACTGGGGAGGAGGTGTCCATGGGAGCTGCTAAGCGGGGCTTCTTCTCTTCAGTTGCCTCTGAGACCTTTTGCGTTGTGACCCTTTTTAGGAGGGACAACTGAGGTTTGGCTTTGGTTTCGTTCGCTGGCGAAACCTTGAGAGCCGCCTTGGAGGTGCTTGGCTTCTCCTCATGTGAAACGGATCTATCGGATCGGCTTTGTTTGGATTTCTCACCCAGCTTGGAGGAGAGACTGGGTTTGGACTGGGTTTTATCCTCCCTTTCCACTGCCCGCGAGCTACGTTTGGTTTCGAGTGGCTTTGATTTGGCATCCTCTTTCCTTGGCTGCTCTTTCCTTTCGGTTTCTTTCTTTTGTGGCTTCGACTTGCTCTCCGTTCTGCTGGTCGTCTCCTTCTTGCTGTGACTCGGCTTTTTCTCAGCTTCCTTGGAGCTGCTCTCCTTGCCCCTTTGCCTTGATGGGTTTTTGCTGCCTTCTTATGCTTCTTGGGCTCATCCTCATCCTCACTCTCCTCCTCATCCGAGTCCAACTGCTGGCTCTTGTTTTTCGTCTTGTCATTCGTCTTCAGTTTGATGGGAATCAAATCACTGGCTGCCGGCCGCAGCGGCATGGGCTGGAGATTCACGATCAGGCGACAGTTCATTCCCATTCCCCGCGCAAGGACAATGAATATGAATATCATATCCTGCTTGCAGCGGGCTTCCTTGCGCTTGATCTGCGCCAACAGGGACTCCACAATGGCCTTCTTGTTGGGCGCCGATTGCTCGGAATATAGGTTGGGACTCAGCAGCTTGATGGCCGTCTTGAACCAGGTGACAAAGGACTGCAAATACTTGAGCTCCGTGCCCCGTTCCGTGGGATAGGCATTCCTGCTGGGCAGGAGTTTCAGGGCAGCCTCCATTAGGGCATTCGATTCACCCAACAGCCGGTTGTACTTCAAGCTGCGGGCCATCTGGCACATCAAACTGACCTTGTGCAGCAACAGCTGCCGATCCTTGATGTCACGATTAAGGCGACGCTTCAGCGCGTTCTCCAGCTCCAGCTGGGTCTTCTGCTCCTTGGTGGGGCGGAGATTCTGGAGGCCCACATGGATTTCCAGATCCCCGGAGACGTTGGGAGTGGGCAGATCTTCTTCTTCTTCGTCGTCATCTGGAAAGGGAATTGGAAGTGGGGTGGAAATGAGGCACTGAGCGACATGATAACCTGTTGTGATGGTTTCTAAAGAGGTTCTAAAGACTCTGGGCAAAAAGAATTCCAAAATAATTAAATTATTCAAAGAAAACGCATGTTACAAATATTAAATTAAGATGATTAACTTAAACTTAAAAAGTTAGTTAAAAAACAAACAAATATAAGTGTAAAAGTTATGAAAACTTTTTAAAGTGTGCCCAAAAGTAGGTTATACATTATTTGTAGCATACTTTTCAGCACACTTTTAACACATTTTTACAACACACCAATTAAATAAAATGAAATAAAAATTAAACATAAATAATATAATACAAATACTATAACTATTCCATCACCAATGATAATGCAGGGAGGATGGGGGACAGGGAAGGCAAAAAAAAATAATAACACCCAGTACAGAGAGCCATGGAGTCCTTTCAACATTTTGCATTTATTTATTTATATCATCGTTTAAAGTGCATTTGAAATTTCAATTACTGAATTAATTACAATCAACATCCACTAAAATTGCGCTAAAATTACGAGTTTTTCATTTGATTTGATTTATTGCATTTCGTTATTTCGAGTATTTTTACCATTAGTTATTTTTGATCTTTAGATGTTTATGTTAAGTGAATACAATTTTGCTAAAGTAAATTCGTTAAACATCAGTTCTAATTTCGTTAGCTACTTGTTGTTATTTCGTTCTGTGAAACACTTGCAATTGCCATAAAGTAAGTACACACTCGACTAGCTATTCAAAATCATCCATCATTTTATTTCCGCCTTTTTGCATCTTTAAAATCTGCAAGTCCCTGGGACTTATTACTTGGTATCTCGCGTGGCAAACAGAAATAGAAATAGAATCAGCAGAAAACAATCAAAATAAATGCATTTTCTGTATTAAAGTAGAAAGTATCTTTTTGATTTAACTCGACGTGTGGGTGTGTGTGTGTGCAGACATTTAAAACCACGTTTAGACTTCAATAAACATTTAGTTTATGCCTTTAACTTTCTTTTCTTTCTTTAACCAAAGTCCCTATATTGACAAGATTAATAACGCCAAAGCCCGACGTATTCTCAAGCATTTTAAAAATAAAATAACTTGCATTTACCTCTAAGCGTTATTCATCTTGTTATTACAAGGCCTTTGCTTCAACTATGTATCTTTAACACGCAGATTGAGCTTAAGCTAGTGCAAAAAACGTCAAGATTTCATTTATGATTTCTTTCGACAATAAAGGAAGCTTTTGTTGTGTTTCTTTGGATTTTAAGAAGCGTTCTTCGGGTAGTTTTCGTCTTTCAGCTTGCTATTTGAGTTCGTTTCGATCTGACATGGGTTTGGTTTCTGATAAACTACGGGCATGCGATCAAAGGACTCATTCATGGCCTGGTTAGTGGGTATAATAAATAGGTTTTTAGTAAGCCAAGTCTCTGGATAAAGCGTTCGCAGCAAGAGCCATTTCATACGCTAGTTCCTCAGTCTAATCGACTAACAATATATAAATGTTACAGTAAATAGGTGTATATATTGTAGATACACATGGCCATTCTTTAAGCGCTTCTCTTCCAAATTTACATTCATGCACAAAATATGAAATAGCTGCGGTTAGAATAAATAGAGATTGCAATTGGGGATTGGGGAATTTTAGAAGCTAGAAAACAAGGCTTTAAAAGTATAAACATATTTAAAAGTAAACAAAACATAAATGTACAAGATTGCTAAGCAAATACAATTAATTTGGTCCAATTAGTTCATTCTATATATATCTCTATATTCTCTCTATTATTCTGACCACAGCTTTTCCTGTTAGTAATTTCTTATCCTCCACATCGACGAATAAACTTGGTACAAACACAAAACTACAACAGTCTCATACAGAGCAATTTGGAAGCTTGTTTCTCTTTTGTTTTTTGTTTTTGTTCACTTTCAGATACCAGAAATCCCAGCGCCACAACCAACATTTCTCTTTGCAAGGAGGAGCCTCCACACTGCCATCGCTACTACCTTCTCTTACGGGAGAGACTGGCCGTCAAACTACTTGTATTTTCGCCTACCTGCCACTTCCTCAAAATCGGAGTCATCGGTATCGCCGGCAGTGGCCACCACTGTGGACACGGGTCGCGTCTTCGTGTGACGCTTGATCCGCGTTGACTTGGTCTTGCTCAGACGCGATGGCCCGTCCATGGGTGGCGGCAGCGGTGGTTGCTCTGCTGCTGCTGCTGCTCCTACTCCTCCTCCTGCAGATTTCGGCCCACCCGTTCCTGACGTCTTCCTTGCTCCTCGCCGCCGATTCCCCTCCAGCTCCTCCTCCTCCTCCTCATCTACATTCTGGTAGTTCTGGTTCTCGCCCAATGCAAGCAGAGCATTGACATCCATGGTGGCATCCTGGCTACGCGTCGGTGTGGCCGTGACATTCCGCCGGTTGAGTGCATCCCTGGTGCGCTCCAAACTGTTGGCGTTCTCGAGGAGACCGCGAAAGTCGAAGGCATTGCCATCGGCCTTGTCCTCGATGCTGCTGTCGTTGTTGTCCTCCGATCCGGAGCCGGAGTCCGAGAGGTTCGTGATGCCGGCATTGCAATCGAATTGCGGCACCGGCGACTTCTCCTTCTCCTGCGGCAACTGCTGCAGCTGCTTCGCTGTCGTCGGCTGGCCGACAAAGAAGCTGGAGCGCAGGTCGAGATCGGCTGGATTCACCAGGTAGTCCTCCACACTGGATTCGCTGCTGGAATCAGCCGCGTTGTGCTGATCCCGGGCACCGCTTTCATTGGGCGTTCCGGCGTTTTTTGACCCAGACGCCGAGGGCGAGTTCTGTTGCTGGGATGGCGATGTGGGAAAGGTCTTGGGCGGCGGCCGATACTTGTTGTACAGCTTGGAGCGCAGCGACTGCTGGCTGGGCTTCCTCTTCTTCACCGAGGAGCCCTTGATGCCGCTGGGCGCCTTGTGATCGCTGGGGGATGAAGAAAATAAAAGAGATTAATGAAGGATGTGTCACTGGGTCACTCGGTCACTCGTGTATACCCACCCCTTTCTGCCCGCTCCGGCGGATGAGCGACCACTGGAGCCGGCTGCCCCACCTGCTGCCGCTCCCGCGCCCGCCGCCTGGAGCTCATCGAAGTCGCTGTCATCGTCGTCGGAGGATTCACCCCCCTTGGCGTCCTTGGTGGGCTTCCACTCGTCCTCGCTGGCCGAGAAGCCCTCGGACACGGAATCCTCCTCCTCGTCGGACATCTTCTTTTAATCCTGTCGGGCACGTTTTACATTTATGTATCGCGATGCGTGCCACTTACAGTTATTGATTTTTACTGCGCAGTTTTTTAGGACAATCGTTACACAAGAATATCCTCTCCGGCTTTATCGGTTGTCCATCGGCTTCGGCCGTGGTTTGGGCCAAAATTGTGCCTTGATTTGAGCTTGATTTTCGGTTTGTTTGACGATTTAAACCAAATTGCGAAATTTACATTTTCGCGGTTGGTAGGAATACAGGCCAAAAAGCAGAGGGCGAGAACAGCGCGTCGATGCAGCAATGCTGGAAAACGCCGGATTGAGATCGTATAACGGGTTCCGGGTTTCTTAAATATTCAAAAATATTAAACGGTTTTGCAGAAAAATACGAATAAACTCATTCAAATAAATTAAATTGTAATTATGTTTAAAATTGACAATTAAGCTGAGTATTATATTTAAAACAAAGAGTATATATTAAAATTTACACTGACAACAAAAACCATATTTTCCGTGTAACAATATATTTACTTTATTGGAAAAAATAAGTCTTGATTAGTTTGACTAACTTGAATAGAAAATGTATGTACTTATAGAAACCTTAACAAAAAACCTGTTTAAAAACAATAATTTAATGTTAGTATTTTCTTATTTATCGAGTTTATGTGACTATCGCTTATCGACTTCGAACTGGCGTTTACCAACACTTCAAATTCACATATGTGAAATGTTTATTTACAAAATTAGTTAAAATCTCCTGCAAAATGAACTCCTCCGGGGAACTGCATCCAAACTGGCTTGCGCTGACCACTCTACCGCTGCAACTGAAGAGGTTTGTCCGTGCCGGAGATCCGGAGAGTGCTACCTGCGCCAACGAAGACAAGAAAACACCAAGTTGACGGGTTAAATGGAAAGGAGGCTCAGGAGTTCTACAAGGAGGTGCTGGATACGCCGGTAACTTGCACTCAGAAACCAACATCTAGCAAAGAAAAGGAGTCCAGGAAGGTACATAGGAAGCCCCAGTCGCCTTTCGATAAGGGGAAGTTCTTCCGTTTGGCGACGAGCAACAAAGTGGATGAGTTGTGCGACATGGAAATCTCCGAAGAGGAGATAAACTCTTGCGACTGCTTTGGCTGGACTGCCCTGATGATGGCTGCCTGTGAAGGAGCCACCGAAACAGTGGCATGGCTCCTGCGACGACAAGCACTAGTTCATGTCCAAGACAAATCCGGGAACACAGCCATTAAATTGGCCCAGCGAAAGGGCCACTCCGAGATAGTGCAACTGTTGGAAGCGGTTTCTATTCCCGCGGAGGCCAGCGACGAGGAAGAAGCAGCCGATGAGAGCAGCCCATTTTACTGTGAAATCTGCAAAAGGGATTACAAGGAGACCCCTTGGCCCATCCATCAAACCTCCACGGTGCATCAGTTCAATCTCAAGGCCCTGCCCGCCCACAAACTCCACAAGTTCAATATATCCGCCAAGAACCGTGGTCTCCAGCTGATGGTGAAGCAGGGTTGGGACCAAGAGCACGGCCTGGGACCCAGTCAAAGTGGACGTTTGTATCCGGTGAAGACGGTTCTTCGCAAGCAACGCACTGGCCTGGGCATTGAGCAGCAGCCGGCGAGGGTCACTCACTTCGGAGCCTTTGATTTGAATGCCGTGAGAAGGAGAGATCCATTCCAACAGCCAAGACGCAACCGTAGCGATATGCAGCGGGAAAAGGTGCGGGAATGGAAGAGGGAACGTCACCTTCGCAGGGAATTAAGTTAACTAATGTTATAATTACATTGTAAAAGTACTTTTATACATACTATTTTATACGCTACGAGTTCTAATCGCTGAAATAAACATGCCATTTAAAGGATATATACAAATTGTTACAACAAAATCCGTTTTTTATCATCCAAAAACTTGAAAATATTAGTTTAATAGTTGTCGGAGTTATAAATTGAATTCTCTTGTTTTTTTTTGGGGTAATAACAATCTCTTGATCTCGAACCCTCGTGACCTTGCATTTCCTCCATCGGAATTCGGAGTTGAATTCGGGAAAAGGATAGTTGTTAATGGGCACTCCGACAAGGAGGAGTGTGAGTTTTCGGTAATGCTGTTGCATGTCCTGCTCTCTCTTGCTCCGGCTCCCACTCCCCCGGCACTCTCTCTTTCTCTCTCCCTGACATCCTGACCCTGAGGCCGCGATTTGACACGGTTTCCGCTTTGCGCCTGCGTCCTGCGGATTTCTTTGCGGCGGTGGAGTCGTCCGACGTCCCACGTCCGGTATATAAGCCACGGCTCCGAAATCCTTTGCTCAGTCGTTTTCGGACTACAGTACCGTTAGGTTCTTCGTTCGTCGGTGGCTCCCCCCGTTAAACCGTTAGCAAAGCGGAGCGCAAAGCAATAAAAATAATTTCGCAGTGCGTGTTTTAAAGTTCTACTCACGCTCGGCAATTAAAAAAGTGCCCGAGGTGGGAGTGCGGTCCGAAGGTCAACCCCAGCAGGACGCGTTCCAGTTAGGTAAACGGCGAGTGAATTATTTAAGTGCTAGAAAAACGCTCAATTGTAGCCGCAATAAAAGCAACAAAAAAGCAGGAATTTCGACAGTGTGGCAGCCCTGCTGACGATCAACACAACCAGCTGATGAGAGCGAGAGAGTGTGTGTGTGTTTTTGGCGGAGCGTCGCTCGTTCATATTTGTTATTGGCGCTCCAACGTGTTCGGATCGTTTAAATACAATTCTTAAAACAATTAACAATTGTGCCCCACGCATCTCGTTCCGTTATCGTGCTCCGTCGCTTGCCAGTGTTTCGTTACAAAAAAGTGCACAAGTACAAAGCGCAATTAGCAAGCCAGCGAAATATTAGCTGGGAATTAAATTAAAAAAGTAGACTTAACTAAACTAAAGCCATGTGATAAGAATTACCAAATCTCTCACGGATTCTGCACAACAAAAAACATGATTTAATATACGCGCTTCTCAGTGTTCTTGGGCTTTATGGTTTATTTTCGTAGCATTTATTTTGGTGATTTGTTTGGTTTGCATTGAAACATGTACGTATCGTTCCGCTCTCCTCCTCGCGCTCTCTCTCTGTGCCTCTCTGATCGTCATTGCCAGCCTCCCATATGCTCGGCCCCGCGCCACCCCTATTTACCACCCACCCACAGGGCCCTCTCCATGAACTTGCTTTATAGTACTTTTTTTTTTTTTTGTTGTTGGATTTACACTGCAGTTTCGCTTCCATTAAACCGATTCGATTCGATTCTATTCGATTTGATTGTATTATTTAGACAACAGCAGAAACAGCAGCTATAACCCAGTGAAGTGGGGGCAAAGAAAGCGGAATAGAATATTTTTTTATTATCTCAACGATTCCGATTCCGTGGAATGTGGGGGGAAATCTGCTCTGGAAGGTTGCGAAATGTACACTCTTAAAAAATGAAACGTTCCCTTCTTAGTCATCGTCTTGTATTTACTAAAAGCACTAGTGTTGTTTTACCTACAGTCAGGTTTGACTACCTGGCACCTGCCTTAAGAGTTCATCTTAATACAAGAAAAAACCCTAAAAAAGTGTTCAAAATAAAATGCAAGCTATATAATATAGCTTAATCAACAAAAGAAAACCTTAGACAGCTGGTAAAAATTAAAACTAACTCGTTTATTTAAAATAATTTATGTGAAACATGTTTCAACAGTATAGTTTTTCTTTACAAATTCATTTTTACCTGAAAAACGAAGGATTTTTGTTTCAGTGCTTTATAATGGATTAAAAATTCTAATTGAATAAAGCAATAAGACGTTGTGCACTTATTTTAAAACCCAAAGGGAATTTCCAGCACCCTCAATTAATATAGAATTTAAAACAAGGCAATCTGTTATTACTCTTTTCTCTACAATTAAATTCTGTTAACATAAGAACCTTTTCATTAGTATCCCTTAAATATTCATTAATAGTTTTAATTTATAGAAGCTCACCTGTAGGAAACAGAAGGCCAGCAGGCGGACTCTATTTACTCCAAGTGCTTCTTTGGGTGGAAAGAAATCTCGTAAATCTTTAAAATCGTAAAGCAAACAAATGCATAAGAACGCCAGAGAGATCGCAAAGAGCCAAAATACGAAATGCCAAATGTTTATTATTGTAAAATAAACCCATGGAGGCGGGCCGGGCTGAGTGGAGCGCAGAGATTGAGATAAATAAAAGGCCAAAACTTCCGGGTCATTGCCTGAACGCAATGGCACTGGTTCTGTCCCTGGCAAAAGTCGAGTTTCCACTCCTGGGGCTCCGTCTCCTTTCGTTTCGTTTCCACTGAGAGGGCACTTCAATTACCATTTTCCTTTGTGCCGCAAACCTATAATATTGCCAAAACATCTACGTGTAGTTAAAATAAATTGCAAGCTAAGAAAACACTCGGCATGGATATTAAATTATTTGAAATTTCTTAATTACTAAACAAATGAAATGGGCCTCAACATATTCCCTTAGATTGTTTACCCAAACCAACAGCCTATGCGGGGAGACCGACATAATAACCATTAAGGCAATTACAACCATTATAAACAACAATATCGAAATGAGCAACCCAGAAATGCCTGCTGAACTTGAAAAACAAATTTAAGCATGCTTGATCCAATATTCGGGCAGCCAGGTCTTAATAGTGTCTACGAGAAAAGCCCAAGGTACAATAAAAACAGCAGCGGATTCTTTCATTCAGCATCATCATTACGGAGAAACAAGTATCGCTATTCCAGCGTTTTCCGCGTGGCCGCATTTTCCGAGTGCTTTAAGTGTTTTCCCAGGTAAGACCAGCTAGATAAATGCAAATTAATTCGCAGGACGATGCTAGTGGGGATTTTGTGCACAGTGGGAAAAACCTAGAAATCCTACAAGGTGGTAGTTATATTAGTAATTATTATACAATATAAAATGTAATATTTATTTAAATGATAATGAAATCAGTTTTTAATCCCTTAAATCTATAGTATAAGAACTCCTATATACTAGTAGTCTAAGGTGCTCCAGAAATCCATAGGGCTTTAAATCCACTTAAAATATTATATATCTTAAATTATGCGATGCCATTTTAAAGGTTCTGAATTATTTTTTTGTTTATACGCTGGCCAATTTTGAAGTCTCCTTTTTGACGATAGTGTTAGGATAGTTTCTTAGTTTGTAAGACAAGTTTATAGCTATCTTATGACTTCTGAAAGCTAATTTTCGCAAGTCTACAAAACCCTTTAAATATAAAATATTTCTTGACCCATTTAGGAATAGTTTGCTGTAAAAAATTACATATTTCTGCAGGATGTCTTTTTGCTCCGTGTATATAATATATATACATATATATAAGCGTGTGTAATTGGCAGGACGATAGCTAGCATAAATCTCTCACCTGAAGGAATTTTCTAATATCGCGAAGGTGTTGCATACCAAACGGTGCTTGAAATGAGCAATTTGCCAAAAACTTTCGGCATAAATTGTTGCTGGAAAATCCACCTCTGCTGGTTAAAGCCCCCTTTTGACGCCCCTGGCAAAAAAAAGCAAAAAAAATTAACAAAAATTAGGCCTGAAGTTTGTTGGCAAGCTCGCAAATGTGTTGCGGCTTTAAGGGATAAAGAGCTTTGGCGCGCACACACAGCAAAGGCAGTAATTAACATTAATAAGACTCTGAGGCGGCAGCCAACAAAGGGGAAAGTTTGAGTTTTTCCGGGGGATCCCGGGGTTTCCATGCGCTCCAGACGACGAGGACAACTAACTGACGACTAACTGAGTGACGGCGTACCAACATTATTCATTCGAAAGACGTATATGTATGTACGCATGTGATTTAGTGGCAGGACGACGGGCCTTAACTTTCCAGACAACTGAAACAGTTTCTGTTTCGCTTCTGTTCTGTTCTGTTCGGCTTTTGTTTTTCAAGGCCGAGTTCATTTTGAAATATGCGCATAAATTAGAAATAATGTGCGTGCGACTTGTTAACACGCCCGATGGAAAAGTTCCTTGACCAACACGCTCCTGGATACACACGCACATTCCTGCCCCAAAAGTGTCCTGCTTTTGCGGCCAGTGTCAACATTTCAATAGCCTCCTTAATTGCCCAACGAAGGGCTTGACATTCCGGCTCCGGTGGCTTGCAACAAAAAGATTGATACATTAATTAAGCCCCGGGATCCGGAGCCAGGTTTTCATTGTCCCAGCGCTTAATTGGCTTTTCCCGGGATGCGGCAAAGGGTCAGAGAACAGCGACAATCGACGACAAAAGCGACAAGCGACCATCGACCAGCGAAGTTTGATTAAATTTCTTAAAAACAGCTTAATTGAATCGCGATTAAACCGGCAGAGAGAGCACACTAAGGGACCCACGAGAAGGAAAATAAAAATCCCTGCCCGTTTTGCGACATTTTATTAACGTGCGATTGACTTCCGGGGACTAAATGTGGCAAAAAAATGTCAGTCAGAAAAGTGGAGGAGCGCCGGCATTCGATTGAGCGTGCAAAAGTGGCTCAGCCAAGGCGACGTATCGGGATATAGGGATATATGCCAGGTCCTTTGGCAAATGCCAAAACTTGTGTGGCAGCCACAACAAAATCCATTGAAGCGAGAAATCGACTTAATGCATTAGCAGCGGAGTGGAGAACACGGCCAGAAAGACACGTAGAGCAAACATTTGGAGCTCACCAGGGGCGGAGTGTGTGGGTGCACCGCATAAACTCCAGATGGGAAGGTGGGCGTAAAGCCCGGCGGTATAAAATTGAAAATTATGACAAGCTGTTGGCATCCTTGTCAGCGCAAATCAGTGTTGCCCATAAGCAATCGTTTCTTTTAAGAAAACAGTTGAAGTCAGCCAAAATAAGGGTTGAGAAATTAGGAATAGAATGACTGGGAAGGATGTTTACCTACAAAAAAATCGAACTAAAATTCCCAACTCTTGAGACACTAAAATTAGGAATAGTTGAAAGAAAATCTAAAAGTTTCGAGAAGTGCACTTTAAATTCCCAAGAACGAATTCAGTGGCACTAAAATGAGGAAGAGAAATAAAGAATAAGATTATTTGGAAGGATATAAAATAGTTTTCATTTTTATTTGCTAAACTGGAAGATTTTTTGTGGGTTTTATTATATTATATGACTGTTTTTGGCAGAAAGTGAACCGAGAATTTCCAAGTGTAATTTAGGGGCACTAAAGTGAGGGAGAAAAATAATGTATAGCAAGGAAGAATTGTTTTTATTTGCCGAATTTCAGGATTTTTTGTGTTAGGTAAAGAAATTGAATAACCTTCAAAAAACGCCTCAAGAACTTCCCTAACAAGGTGTTTTCTGACACATTTTTCCTGCAGTCTCAGCTAAAAAAAAAACTGTTCCTAAAAAGGATAAATTGACAGCACTGCCTGGCAGACTGCGACTTTAGGCCAAAATGCAAGCAGAGCACAAAGTGGCAACATAGACGTCTAAATGGCTGACAAAATCCTGGTCCGAAAGTGCTTGTGAAGATCCCTATTCCCTCGCAGGCACTCGCATATTCATATCGCTTCATTGCTATGCAAGTTGATAAACTTGAGAATCCGACGACAACAACAGCCGGAGCGCGGCAATAACAACGTCAACAAGTCGCCATAAAACACAAGCAAACAGAGCTCGCTGCCGAGACAGATGCAGAGATAGAAAGCGACAAAGATACAGATACAAGATACAAGATATATTCCACACCCACCACGGACCACGACGACTCGGAATGGGACGTCTGGAGCGACAGGGCAAACAGAGGGAATTCAAGGTCCCTGGCTCCGGACTAAGATGAGTTTCCTGATTAAGATAAATATAAATATACACTGAAAATTACGTGTATTGCGTCATGGAGCTAGTGAATCTGGTCGTATATTAATATCATAGTGTCATGATTTATAAGGCGGAGGAGGAGCACGTGAAAGCGCTTTCTCCCAGACCGAATTTGTTTCGTGTTTTAAAGGTAAACAAATAAATCCGCGTTTGTTTACACATAGATTTTCGCCAGCTCTATTGATTCGCTTTTCAATCTAAAGGCTATAATGGCCATCATCGCTACACTATATGGATATATGCTATATGCTATTTATTTAAGGCTTAACAGTGCATCAGCTTAATTGCAATAAATCAACTTTATTGACGGCGCCCGCGGGTACTTTAAATCGCATTTTTTAATTTCACATTTCCGAAAGGTTTTTGACTTTCGTGATGGCAATTAAAAAATTGTTTATATTCTCATTTTTAATCTCAGGTGGATAAGGTCTGCGATAACGACCAAATAATCTCTTGCAACTTATCCAGTTGAGTAATTAAACCAAGAGCGAAAGTTTTTGTCTGGCCCAGCGGAGAATCAAATGAATGTCTGAGTTAAAAAAAAATCCAGACAGATATATGATCGATCTAGGAGATATCTGGTAACTGCATTTTCAGTCTGCAGCTTTATTTTTTTTCTTGTTAAATGTACTAAAAAGTACTTGGCAGCGAAAGAGATAAAAAAGCGCCAAGAGCACGTGCGTTTAATATCTTAAATAAATCTGTGGAAAGCGGGTATACTTTGTATATATAGCTTTGGCACAGCTGACCACTGGAGCATAAAATATAGATTACCTCGTTTGGTTTTTATGCCAGACACTATACCCAGCAGCATGTAAAAGCTGAGGATAACCGAAAAAATATGCTAGACAAAACCAAATATTGATTGGCAATCGAATGAATCCTGATGTTAATGACTATCCATGTGGGGGTCCTTGTCTCTGGCCTCATTGATTAGAATTATCTGCAAAATATTTGATTGCACTTTTGCACAGACTGTGCCAGGACAATAAATAAAGGAATTTCTGCATTCTGGGCTGTTTGGCCTGGTTTCAAAAATATTTGTGCTTGAATTAAATAAAGAAAAGCATATATGCAGGCTATCTAAATGGCTTTATGTTTGTCAATAAAAAATGGAATTTATAGATGGTGTGTCAATGTTCTTGGAATGCATTTATTTTTAAGCTAGCTTAAATTGAGCTTTTCTTTGCAGATTAATGAAAGAAAAATACAAATATAAATGCCAATACTCAAGTGGCATAGAATAATACAAATTAGCATGTAGCATATATTTAGTATTGATTTTCAGATAGTTCAGCTGAGCTCATACGTTTGATTATTATAACTGTTTATTTAATGTATTATTTTTTTTGACAAGATAAATTTGCAGCAAAAATTATTAGACCTAAAAAATATTACAAACTCGATAATACTTCAATGATGCTGAATTGTATTGTATGGTTTTAATTATTTCTTATGCTGCTTTTCTGGTATAAAATATACAAATTCGTATTTAAATAAAATGCTTTTCATAATTTGAAGACATCTGCATTTAGTTCCCTTAAAGTTTTGACCATTTGTCAAAAACAGAACTTGTTTTGAGCATGATGAGCATTATGAACGGTCTCTTTCAGACCCTTTAGAGTGAGAGAAAGAAGAGACTCCCATACCCCGACACTTAAGGTAGTCTTCGCTTTCTCTGGATTTCTTTTCGGAACTCATAACGCTCACGTTTTTATAACTTTATCAGGCATATTTAATACAGATGTGCGCTGGGCAAAATAAATTTGTCGCATGTCATAAACAGGGCGCTTGTATTCTTTATTCCTTCATCCCGCTTCCTGCGTCCTTCTTCCTTTTTTTTTTGCGTCAGGAGAAAGAGGGTCTTAAATTTTTAATGAAACACAAACATATTTTGTAATAGGTTTTATATGCCGTCGCCCTCTCCCTCATCCGGCTCCCCGCACACAATTCACAATTCATTGTGTGTTTGGGAAGCGCTTTGAGTGCCTGTGTGGCGAATATGTATTAGTAAACATGAGGCTCCTCCTGGACGGCTGCAAACCCTGCTAAATGCAAATCCCAACCCCACCCAGGCCTGGCCTGTGCCGTCCCCCATATTGGCGATTTGGGTGTTGGGATCAGTTGGTCGCTTAGGGTGCCATTGTGGCGTTTGCCGTTCCGTTTGGCCGACAGTGCAAATATGAAAATCGGTTTAAAGTTTAGACAAGCTTTTCGCATTAAATTGACAAACAAACATTTAGCGGCTCGGCATGTGCACACACACCTTCGAGGCCAAGGCATAAGCCTCTTAATGGCCCGAAATTCGGATTCCGGAGCATGTCTGCCCATCCTTAGGCCACTATCACAAGGAGAATCCTTACGCCTTTGACACCCAAGAAAACTTGCAGCCAAAAGTTACGTGCATACGGGAGAGTGAAAAGTGGAAAACTTATTTCCACCACACGTCTGGCAGTGGACCGGGTAGAACCGTTGACGTGCCAGTGCAACGAATGGGACAGCTTTTTAAATTTATTTATGCGCGTGACCCGTGACAAGGGAAGAGGGAAGAGGCCAGCCAGCAAAATACGTGGAAATTCAGACATATAACAAGGAGATTATAACAAGGAAAACTGCCTGACCTTGCCAGAAATCGTGCTTAAAAGGTGTCAATCTTTGCTTAGTTTTTTTCGGGAGTGGAAAGTGGGGTTTGTGGGTGACATACTAAGGAAATTTTTAATTTTTTTATCCTGGAAGGTGTTAAATTAAAGAAAAGATAATTTAATTAGCCATACAAAATAGTGATTTAATGTCTTCTTGAAATAATAATAAGATATTTTCTTCTAGCAATGTGTTCTGATATTTATAATAATATTATTTTCCTTATTGTATGTCTTTATATTCAAATATTTGTAGTAATTAATATACATAGCATTTAAAACTAATAAAACTAATTATAAAAGGGCTTCTTGAACTCAAAAACAATATGAATATAAATCACAATATCTATTAAAAATCAATTTAAATGCAATGCAAAAAAGCTTACAAACTAACCTGGTTATTTCACTGTAAAATAAATTAAAAAACACCAATTTCCCCCACTCTATTAAGCGAAATAAAAGCAATTAAAATTATTGTAGTACAGACAAAGGCAGTGGAATATTTAAATAACTCCCCTGACCACACACACAGCACTCTCAGAACACAGAATCACGGTCAGTAATTGAGTGTTATAAATATTGTGGAAAGTTCACTAGTTCATATTGCGGCCATCAAAGGAACCGCTCGTAAATGGGTCGGCAAATAAAATTCCTTTGTGTTTTTCATGAGCTTGACACGCATTGTGGGAATTGGACATTTTTATAGCAATAGTATAGGTATAGTATATATCTTTTGGTTTGAGGGAGTAAAGTAGGGAGAAGAAACTGCTAAAATGCAATTAAGTTGAGTCTTTCTGTCGCGACATTTCCCTAGCAATTGGAAAACTTTATTTTCTGCTCGCGAAATCGGCACAACGGCGCTTTGTATTCGCAATAAATTAAAGCCAGGTCTTTAAGCTAGCGTGATTGTGTGGGTTTTTGACCAGATTGCAGTCTCGAAGTTGGCTGTAGTTGCCTCCGCTGCCTGTGTTGTTCTTTGAGTTTTGTTTTCTGACCTCCAAAAGTTGTGCAACCTCAATTTTGATGCCTTTTCGGCTTGGCTTGAATTTGGCCTGTGTTTTCCCCTCGTTTTTTGGGCATTTTCCTGTGCATTATTACACATTTATTTGCATGTTTTTTTCGGTTGGCCTGATTTCTCGATGTCTGCCCCTGCCTGTGAGCCGTGAGCCGTGGGCTGTGAGCTGTGAGCTTTCATTTAAAGGCTGCACTCTCCCCAAACGCGTGACTTTTCATGGCACGTGATTAACTTGACCCTTCACCCACTTACACACACTCAGTGGTGCTGTGTGTGTGAGCTGTGTTTACTGGGGGTCAGCATGCAAATGACCATGGTCCACCGCGTGTTTGCATGTTATAAATACTTTCACTTTTGTTTATGGCTACCCTACACACTGTGCTGTGTGTGCTTTTAAATTTGATTTTTACGGTTCTCACCTGCTTCTTTTCACTTGGCTACCTGTGCGGAGACCTGGTCGGCGTCTGGTACCTGTTGTTGCCATAACTGAGATTGCTTTTACATTTTGATGCCACCTTTAATGCGTTGCCCACAAAAGTGTGCTACGAAAAAACGGCGGATGAACATGGAGCGAGAGTAGAACGCACGGAAAAGTTTATTTCTCTGTAAAAATATTGTTCATGGTGTCTTAACTCTTTAAAAATATAATTTTTATAGGATTTCTTTTTTTTATTTTCTTTAATACAAATTATATGGATACAAATTTTAACCATTTAAAGAAGCCTACAAATGTACGTCAACTTTTTGTTTAACTCTTTAAACATATAATTTTAATGTGTACATTCCAATATATTTAAACTTACTTGAAATTACATGGAGATTTTAACCATTTAAATATGTCTACAAATTTTCCTGAAACAATATTGATTATAGTGGCTGAATTCTTTAGAAAAACAATTTTAAAGAGCATTTTCTCTAAATTTAAAAATAAAACTTGTTTGAGGTTAGATTAATGAACATTGTAATTAAATCCGTCTAAAATTGTTTCGGACTTTCTATTTCTAAACTTGTTTAAAATATACTTTTAATTGATATTTTCCTTAAATTTAAATAGAAAACTTACTCGAAATTGCATTGATGGAGATTTTAATCAACTAATTCAGTGTTCAAATGTTAGGAAACTTTAACTCTTTAAAAATATGCCCTCAAAAGGTATTTCCTTTGACTTTCAATGGAAATCTTACTTAAACTTTCATGAATTTGTAGGTTAGCTAATATATAATATATATATATATATATATGTATATATATATATTTAAGTTAATATTTCTACACTTTAAAGATACCCAACATTGTCTTAAATTTCATAAGGAAAATATTCGCTTAACAATTCGGCAGTTAGCCTTGTAATTTAAACTCTCTAACATCATATATATATGCTTTGCTTTCCTAATTGATAATCATTAATTAATACCTTGTCAAGACCAAAAACCACTAGGAGCAACAATTGGTTAGTCAGCTCAATTCCTTAGCCGATAATTTGAAATCCGATAACGAAGGTCACTCCCAAGGAGGCGGAGTAGCAACAGCAGCAGCAGTCATCTCCAATATCTGACAGAGAACAAAACCACAATCGTCTGCGGTTGCTGCTTCTGGCGTGCATCCAGTTGTTGGTCTTTTGGCTGGCCTTCTGATAAGCTTAGAAGCTCTGGAGTCTGGAGCCCGGCCAGTGGGCCAAAACATGGCCATTAATGTGCAGCTGTGCGCCACTTGCAACTGCCGCCGTGGGCTGTAAATTTGCTGGCATTGTCGTCGACGCTTACAAATTGCCACCGGGGAGGAGCGCCATGTGTGCATGTAAATTAGCTTATTTAAAGTCGGTGGCACCACCGATGGCGCGAGTGTCCTTGCCTCCTTGTGGCGTCTATTGATTGCTGTTTAGTTTAGTGTGCCAATATCGACGAGTATGTGTGTGGCACATGTGTGGCAAGTGTCAGACGTGTGCCAACGGCAGTTGGGCTACTTGTTAACGCGTTAAAAGTGCTTTAAAAGGGGGACATTCTGCCTCGCGACTCCATTTATATGTAATTATTATGTAAATGTGGGTTTAAAAAATGTACAAGTAGATCCAGTCAATATTCTGACATTGCTGAGACCTGTTAACACATTGAATGGGGTTTTAAATTGAGGATGTTTAAGGTAGAGCTGTCGTTTTTGTATTCTGAGACAAGTTTGTAGGCCTTTAAGGATCATAAAAAATCTTTAAAAATTGGTAACGTGTTTATATATAACTTTTTTAGCTATTTATTTCCATTTTGAAAGGTTTTATTTTGTCTTAATTATTCTCGAAATAAGTTTCCATCTAATAATTCTTAATTAATACCATATTTTCCCTTTTCCGTTCTCCCATTTTACCCTAATTATCACGTACATTTTAGAGCACAAAATATATACAATTTAATCACTCAATATTCTGATTATCGATAAGTCCTGTGGAGGTTCATTATTTTCCCTTTAACGGCGCTTGGTTTTGTTCGTGTTCTTTTTGTACATACCATTAAATGGTTGATAAATCACATTGGAGGGCAAGGACAAAAGGCAGCACAAAGTCATGTGCGACTATAAATTTTACGAAAGAATGTGGCATGTTGCAACCATTAAGTACTCTGTAATGAACTTGAAATAATCCTTACAAGGAGTTTACAAAAACGACAAACAGAAATAGAAACAAGTAAGAACAATGAAAGAAATAATTGTTCTGTACTTTGTATGTTACTGGGAGAAGTTTTTAAATTATCCTTCGATAAAGGACACTGCTGTTACTAGAGAAACTTATAAAAGGTAATAAATAGGTACTATATGATAATTGTTAGAAGAAATTGTACCCAATAAAGTTTATAAAGAACATCCTATATGATTGTTATTTTATTTTAAGAAATTCTTAGACTTCAAATTATTCAACTCGAATAGTTCAAATTATTATTAAACTCGAATAGTTATTTAGGCATAAATTAAAAACACCCAAAATCTTTATTACTAGTGATTTAAAACCCCCCAAAACCAGAAATATTTCTAGTAAAATCATGCTAAACACCTATAACCGAACAAACACCTCATGAAGGCCGCACTAATCACACCTAATCATACCTGTATATAAGGTTAATGCGTTCAATACATATTATAGTAGACGCAAATGGCGTAAACAATGCATTCGCTAATGCAAACATGCCGGCATTAACTTACGCGATGGGATCTGCTCGGTTATTTGTGGTCTGGCTGTGGACATGGAACTGGAGCTGGCCACTCCATTAGAGGCTAATCTCCGGCGCGCTCTTGTCGCATGTTTACCTTCCTCGCAGGAAAGTGTTCAGCTGTCCTGATTCGTTTATTTATTTTTTTTTTGTCTGGCTCTGCGGTCTGTTCTGGTCTGGTTTGGCTGGTGTGAAAGCAGCCGCCACAAAATGGCCATAAAACATTACCCAGCAATAATAATAACGAAATCAACCAGAGCTGAGCAAACGCTCATAAAACAAACACAAACAAACACCACCCGTGGGGGCAGGGCAAGGGCCACTATTTTTGGCAAGGGGGTTGTGATTGCAATTCACCTTCTGGCATTATGGTCGAGAGTGCAAGCACTCGAAAAAGTGACCAAAATGTACATAGAATTTTAGATTTAAAGGTAGCATGAAGAGTTTTTAGAGTCAGGAGCTAGGATGTTATTCTTGAAGCCCAATTTTTGGTTTTTAAAGAGGAAAAAAATATATGAAAACAGCAATATATATTCTGTACAAATCTGTAGAAATATATTAAGAGTTTTCGGAAAATGTTGCGAAAACCGAAGCACCTAAAAACGAAATCAAAAAATGTTGGCCAAATCGAAGCCGAAAAAAAATTACATTTACCGGAGCATGCCTTATTCTATTATTTTTGAGACACCATTAACAGTGATCTCTACTCTTCTTGTAGACATTTCTTTTGGCTACTTTGTTATTTAATTCTTTAATTACAAATACAGGACTTGTCTGCTTTATTCCCCACAAACAAGTGATTCCTACAACAGTATATTGTAGACGCAACCTTAATGCAAAATAATTGTTAATTAAGACAATCCTATATATTACTGCCACGAAGATAGATTGTTCTCCAAATAGTGAGATATCTATTTCGGCCAGTGTGCATCTTCCTGCGTCTGTCCCTATCCCCTCTGAATAAGTAAGTCATAAACTACTGTCCAAATTTGTCTCTGGCTGAAAGTGCGCGGCAGCGGTCCTAAGTCAACACAACAACAGCCATCCCTCCGCCCCCCAATTAGAGTCGTGATTTGTTGTGCGTTTCTGTGTGTCTAGTGCTCATGGCGTTCTCAAGTGTCCTCAGGTATCCCGGGATTAGTGCAACAGGAGTGCATCTCGGAATTCCGGCTCGGAGCCACATGGCGCCCATTAGCGGATGCTAATGAGTTGGCTGCGGGGCAGGAGGACAGGAGTGTCTCCGGCGGAGTTGCAATGGGCCAGGGGCCAGGGACGACTCATTTGCGTGCGAGTGCCATTTAATTTGGGCGCACAAAGTGCGCTAATTGAAACCCTCTCAGGTGGCTCCAGGTGTAGCTCTTTCCCGCAGCATTCAGTTCATCGGGTTTTCGGGTTTACGGGTTGCTATGATGCTGCTGCTGCTGCCTTTTGTTGCCAGCCATTAAAGGCGAATAGCTGTCGGATGGTTGCATAAATTGAAAGGACCTGTCTGTGCCATTGCTGTTGCTCCTGATGCTGCTGCTGCTGCTGCTGCTTTTCCTGCTCGATTCATAGAAAATTACGTATACGCATTCGCACATGTCGTCGCACTGGGAAAACCGCCTCACATCTGCTCGATTCGAATGGTCCTGCATGTGGATAAGGACGAGGACGCGAGGACGTAACAGCACGTGGGCTGTGTATAGACCCCAAAATTTATTGCTTCCATTGTCGTTATGGCAGCATTTGTTGCGCTACTTTCAGCCTCCCAATTTGTCGTCCTCTTTGGCCAACTTTGGCTCGTTGTATTTACTTTGCCAGCCTTTGTCTCTGCCGAGGAAACTCGTTTAAAAAAGGCTTTCGTCCCGAAATGCTGGCCTTAGATGCTGGGCCCTCAATTTCTAATTTGAGCCCGAAATTTGAATAAAATGAAGTTCAGTCTGTTTTATTGAGGCCCAAACCACCGAATTGACATCTTGTCTATAGCAGAATGCCTTGAAATTCAGTTACCGGACAAGATAATTGACATAATTTTAAAAATGAAACTAGAATAGTGAGTTTATGGATTTTATTTGAGAAGAAATGTAGGGAAGAACATAATTTCTTCCATGTTATTTAAATTTTGACTTGAAAAGAATTGAATATTAAACATTTAAATTCAATTAAAACGCACACAGTTTACGGGCTTATTTAAGAGCCTTTTGTATTCATTTCTTATGGTTTAATCAAGTTTTTCGGTTACTTTATGTGCTAAGAATTCAGAAAAATTAATATAAGTGATTATATAATAAAATTATAGACAGAATTAAAATACAATTTGTTTATTATTTTCGGGGAAACCTAGTATATATACAAATACAAGTGGTATAAAATTGGCAAACATTCGCGGTCATAAATTAACTTTGAAGGCACTTCCTATATAAAATAAGATGCTCACACTCAATAATTGTTTATTATGATCTTAATTTACTTTATGACCAAAAAGATTTACGCTCATAACTTGGTTTATATACTTTTTAAATACTTGCCACACTTGTGTCTATAAATCGGTGTCTATAAATTAACTCGTGATCTTTCAGTTTATTTTTCTATTAATTATTTGAGAAGGAACCACCATTTAATCACCTGAAATTACACTATATTCAAAGCCAAGTCACATTAAGTTGGCCCATAAAATTAATGTGGCCCACAAGCGAATACAAAAGCCAGACAAAGACTCAAGCATATTGGCCGACGATAGATAGATATTTAATTAAGATGAATGGCTCCGAGGGATACCCCGACTAATGCGGTCAAAGCGAGATAAATCTTTGGCTACTTTTAGCGTCCTTTCGGATGGCGACTCACAAATCATTCATGGCACACACGGCGAATGATGACAGTTTAAACGAGTATTCAATCCGTGTTCGCCGTTCGTTCACGTTCACGTTCTCGTTTGGTTAGTCGCTTGCCCTCTCGCCTGATGAGAGCCATTATGTCGGCCATGTCCTGGCAACACAAAAAAAAAAATCAAGAAGAAAAGAACCCCAGTAGTGGTGGGGAGCAAGTGGCACAGGACACAATGTTGACATAAACAAACACCAGGGCATTTGTCTGCGCTTGAATGATTGCAGAGACAACAGCAGCAACACACACAAGATTTTTGCCCCCAAACACGACTCTGGGTTCTGGTCCGGGGGTCCAGGTCCTGGTCTTGTGCCATGTCCTTGTGCCCCTTTAATCGTGTTTGTAGGTCAGTTTACCCTTGCCATTATCCCCTTTCGGCCCTCTGCCGTTTGCATTGCCAATAATCAGAGTCCGCCAGCCGTCGCTGCTCTTGGCCTCACTAATTTGTTTGGCCCCGGACACTGGGAGGAATAACTGGGGGAATAATACTTTCTCTGAGGGAGGGGGAGAGAGCAATCCTCAGCGAAAGTGTTATTTTTTTAGCTGTCCACCAGTGGGATCATTTCTCATTGCCGGAGGCGGCAGCCTGCGTCAGTCTTATCTCAATTAGGAGCCCATTCATCCGGGCGAGATCTTTCCTTGGCACTCCACTGGCTGGCAGTTGACGACAGTTGCCGGGCAATGCACAGTGTCCTCTGCTGGAATTCCCCTTCCCTTGTGCCAGTCCTAGCGAACAACAATTGCCACTGACTGATGTTTGAATAATTAGCACATTTTTTTAAGGGGCACATCAACAGCTGCTGTCGAATATTTATCATCTTTGATTTACGCTGTTTTATTTATTGGTTGTTTTTCGGAGTGCGATTTTTCAAGGCTTTGCATAAAATTTAATATAGAGATATAGAACTAGCATAAAATATCCTATAATCGATAAACATCTTCACATCAATGTTAAATGAAGTGAGCGGAAATGACTTTATAACTTGAAATGTCTTTTGCGATGGGGAAAAATTCGAGGAATTGGAAAATGCTTTGGTTATAAAGGAAAATGTTTAAGAATTCAAACAAATTAATTTGCTATACACATTTAAAGGGGCCTTAAAATTAAAGACAAGTGCTTAAAATTGACTTGTTAAAATAAATCTGGAAATATATTAAATGAATATTTAAAGACTTACTATCTTTACTCTCTTTAAATAAACATTTACTAAATACCTTAAAAATATATTAGGATACGTCTTTAAAGATCTCTATGAATCAGGGACCGCAAATAAGAGTTATGAGTAAAATAAAAGTTACGAATCCTGCAATAAATAAACACACACTAAACTTTAATTATGAACAAGAAAATCCTTTATTTCTTCGGATTTTTTTATATAAAAGCTGGAATAAAATTCCTCAAGTATACCTAAATTACATTAATCTGCACAGGTGACTAGGCACGTGACTTGGGCAAGAAATACATTTTAATTACATATATTGTTGTTGAAGTCAAGCTCAAATTTGTCTTCTTTTGTTGCGGAATGATACAAATACCTGTATATATTTATACAAACATATGTGCATGTTTCCTTTCTTAGAAACATTTTGAGGAGAATGCTAAGGGGATTGGAATCTCGCTTTTATAAAACAAATGGCGAGGACAATGAGCGGAATATAATGTGTAACTGGAACTGGAACCTTGCTCTTGACTGGGGGCACTGTGCACATGCCAGGGCAAATGGCTCCAGGCCCCAAGCAGGTTGGCATTCATCTATCCATCCATCCATTGCTCCTTTCATCCTCGACGTCTCCCCTTTCGTGCCGCCTGAGTGGGTAAATGAGGGGGAGGAAAATCTTTAAACAGTGACGCAAATGCGGGATGTCGTGTAAATTTCACACTCGGACTTGGCAGACTGATTGTGGCACTCAAGAGCAGTCCTCCAGAGCTCCAGTGATCCAGTGCTCCAGTCCTTCAGTGCCTCAGTCCTTCAGTCCCCCATCTATAGTGCTGCAGAAGTGGTGGCCACACACACACACCTCTCGACTCGGTGCAATTTGCGAATGAAAACCGCTGGAAACTTGGTAGGTTTCCCCAAGTTCTGCTGCGGTCCTTAATCCACGATTGATACTGCCGTTAATCACACAACCGCCAAGTACTTTTGTACTTTTTTTCCCCCAGTTCCCTTGCCTTTCATCTAACAACAAGTTAAAGTGTCCTGAATAATGCCAGGACAACGACCGCACAGCTCGCAGGGAGATGGAGTGGAGAACGAATGCCTGGCAGGCAATTGCTTATTAAAGTCCAATTATAAGTTTGGGCAATCAGGGAGCGACGTGTCCTTCGTACTTGGGCTAAAATGTCCTTTGTTCATGCATAAATTTAATGGCGCGTTATCTCAATTTTGTGCCTTACTGACTGCACAAAAGTTAATCACATGTGGGTGGAAATCGTATTTAGATATTGATTTTGTTGTGCCGTCTACTAGCTTCCATTTTTTTCGTGTTCCTCTCCAGGAGGTGGCACACACACTACGAGTCTACGAGTGTATATCGCTCCAGCGGATTATAATGCCCGAGTATAATCTCGAATGAAAGCGAATGTCTTGAATTCCGCAAATTAAGAGCACCCGGCATAGGAAGTAGCAGCAGACTTTGACTTTGGGCCGGGTCTTTGGGCTTTACTTTTTCTTGCTGCTTTTTCTTATCCTTCCTCGGTTTCGTCGCTTTTCTGGCTTTGCGCCTCTCTCGCTTATTATATTTTTTTTTGTTTCTTGGTTCTCAGTCTGCGTCCTGGAGCTCGTGTTGTGGCACTTGATTCATGCTTAGCCGGAATACTTGGCATAACTTTTGCTGTTTCCAGCGCTTATTTTATTTCACTTTCTGGCCCTCACGCCCACTCACGTCCTTGCGCCCTGCCCCCTTTCTTGTGACTCGTCCTTTGGTCCCTCGCCTCTGGTCCATTTCCCATTTCCCTTGGCCAGGACTTTGGCCAGCTCGCATTACTGTAATGAAGAACAGCTCAGCGCTCGGCCTGTCACTTGAGACGGATACGGCTAGAGTTAGGTCTACGGAGGCGGAGAATTATCCTGAGACGGAGCGAGGAGCAGGGAGATTGAAGCAAGGACCAAGGAGCAAGAAGCACGGAGCCATGTGCGGCACGCTCACGCATCTGCTCCGGCTTCCGTCACAATAGAAAGGTCATATAGGGTTCTACACTCATCAAAATTGTTACCTAAAATCGTAACTTCTTACCCGCAGATTATGAAAATCGCTCTAAAAGCGATACAAAGGCGAGTTGACCTAGATTTGAGATTTGCCCTTAAATTAGGAAAGAAACTTTCCTAAATGTAGTGGATTTTTTCTAGATTGTAGATAAATTTTCATGTTTTAATGGCGCTTTGTCTTAAATATAGAAACAACAAATGAAAGGTGAATTTTTCTACATTTAAGGGTTTAAGGATTTAAGCCAACTCATATATATGTTTGTTCTACTATTTCTTATGATGCCTTAAGCCTTCATTTTACTGCTATACAAATTGGTTATTTTCCTATTAATAAAATTTCCTAGTAGTGTTTTGTAATTAACAAATTAGGTGAAGAGCGTAATGCAGTCCTAGTTATAGGCATTCCCTAATTATACCTTGCAGAGAAGCTCTTTAATTATCTTTAATTATCGTAAAAATGCTCACTAATGGTTACTCCCAGTGTAGGAGTTAACCTGAGCTGTCTAAGTGGTGCACATGAATTTGTGGTAATAATTCATTCAACTCTTTTCAGAATTACATCAGCCCTCCCTACGCACTGCTCCTCCTCGGACTGCTCCTCCTCGGACTGCTCCTCCTCATGTTGGGTAAATTCACCTCAAACCATGTCCAGGTCTATCACCAGTACTCGCGTCCAGTGCCCGTAAAGAAGCCCGTTAAGGTGAGTGAATATCCTTCAAGTCTTTGGGGGTCCTTGGTTTGTTTTCGTTTTTCGTTTTACATTTCTTGTTTTTCGTTTTTCTGTGTTCGTCCTGTTCCTCCTAAGCAAACACAATTAGCATGCATTAACAGAGAGCGAAACCCTTTCATTGGCATTCCTTGGAGGGCCTCATAATTGGGTGCAAGGTGAATGGGAAAATTCCGTGGTATTTATTTTGTTTTGAATTTTGCGTGTGCTTCGTCCTGGCTTTCGTTTTTCATTTGTTTATATTTGTTGTTGCCGTTTTGTTTACACGCACAAAGACCGGTCTTAATACAGGTGCTTTTTCTGCCTCTGCTGTTCCTGCCACAAGTAGTAGTAGTAGTAGTAGTATATTTTTTTGTGGATGCTTTCAACGCCAGGATATGGCCAACTTATGTATGGTGTGCATGACACGTGACAAATCCCCGGGCGATGAGGGGGAAAATATCCTTCTGCATGCCTGCACGACAAAAGACAAAGCCGAACACTAGCCAGACAATAAATAATTGATATTTCATAATTGTTTTTCTCAAACCCTGCAGGCCGAGAAGCCTCGCTCGCAGGCGGGAATCAATTGAAGCGGATAGCGGATACCCATAGCGATACTGTGCTCCTGTCTCCTGCGACCTCCATAAAAAAAAAAATAAAAAAAAATCCACCGCCCAGCCCCCATCCCAGTTTCAGTTGTTTATGTGTGCGTGTCTGTGCGTCCGCTGACGACGGACGATGTTGAAACAGAAGCGTTTGGCCAAGCAGAAGCCCAAAGCGAAGCCGGTAAGCAAAATCCGAGTCTCGAAACTGAAGGAACCAGCCAATATCTTCTTCTCCTCCTTATCCCACTGCTCCTACTCCTACTCTTTCTTTTCCTTAACCTTAAACACCTATCTCTCTCCAGGTGCTTTTGATTTGATCTATATAATCTCTGCCCGCCACAACTCTCTAATACCCCTACTCTCTCTCTATCTCTGCCCTATAATTGCTATTTGACTGACTGCCAAACTGCTTTGTCCTGGAAAAACTTACAAAAAATAAATCTGTACTCGCTCTACAATTATCTCTTGAGTTTTCCCCCCTTTCAATGGCCTTGGAAACTGTCTAGTTCTAGTTTGTAGCCAAACTATTGCCAGTTCTTGTTCGTAGAGTTTCTTTTTCAACTATATCGTGGTAATTAGTTGGCCCCAACTTTTTTTGTGGGCATTTCAAGTATTTATTGCGAAAACTATTTCAGTAGCTTGCTTCTTCACCTACATAGATTGTTGCATATATATTTAGTATATAGTTAGTTGGTTAACTAGGCCAGTTCTTGTTCTCACTTCTTGCCATCAGTTTGCTTAAGTGAATTAGAGTAAATAGAGTTATTTTATTTTTTGGGTAGATTATTAGCAAGTCATTAAAATTAGTACTCATGTATTTGCTGAAATAACGAATTCATGAAAAAATTAAATAGATCTTGTTGAAAATATCGTTCTTGTTACATTGAGTAGTTTGTTTAATATTATTTATTTAATTTAGTCTCGTTTTATATTGTATTTATCTAGTTATGCTAGTTTATTTTTCATAAATTAAAAAAATTATTAATAATACTCTGGTTACTCTGGAGGATACGCTCCTGTTCGATCAGTTTTGCTCTTGTTTGATCTGTTACTTACTCTTGAAAGACGATGTGATCTCTGGTTAGTTATTCTCAGCTCTTTCTAAAGAACGTATATGTATGGTCTTTCACGAGAGCTTAACTTAACGAACAGTTTGACCATAGAATTTTTCAATTAACTGCCTTCTTCGAATTTCCTCATTTTACTAATAGTTCTGTTTCATAAGTAATATTAATCAAGGATAAGGTAGATTTTTCATCTCTAATTCATATATGTATTCATTTTTTAATCATTTTATAATTCAGTAATTTGTGAAGCCATTTGGGCAAGATATTTAATTTGTTAAATTCTTGAACTACTACTCCTTAAGTCCTTAACGAGGCAGATACTTTATATTCCTTAGATTGATGATTTTAAGTCAAGTTTATTTTATTTTTGGTATTTATCCATAGTTTCCTCAACTGTATTTTTGATATATTTTTTAAAGTCCTTCTTAAAAATATATAAATTTGTTAATCCTTATGCCAGAGAAAAATTGTTAAGCTAACTTCAAAGTGAAATCCAGAACAGGCCTAAGCATTAGAACGAATAATTGCAGTAACCGCCTGAAAGTATGCACCAAATGGTTTCAAATGTTGAGTATCTTGTGGATTGCGTTTTTTGAGATACTGGGATTCTTAATTCTTTATCTTGTTCCATCAGCTACTTGACTGACAGCTGCTTATCGCCGGCAAGCGAGCTGGTGGCCAGCTGTTTGACTCGAAACTTAAATTGTTTGAGTTGTGGCCGCGGGTGGCAGCCAGCCGAGCTCTAAAATGATTGCACAAAATGAAAAACTTTCGAGAATCAACATAATTATGGCCTGCACTCTTTTTTCCTTTTATCCTGGGCATTAAACCGACTTTAAAGTGAGCAAGTTTTCCCGTCAAACTTTTCCCCGAGTTTATTTACTGCAAAACACAACCTATAGTCGGGATCGCCGGGAGCTTAGTACTTACAAGTCATATTTTACTCACTTTCAGCCGCTCTCCGGGGAGCTTATCGCTCTTGTTGATATTCTATATATTTTTTTTCTCTCTGCTCACTGGCGGTGTTCGATTATATTGCCGCTATATTTGCGCCGCTAATTGACACCGCTCGCCTTGGCCGAGCGGGAAAAGCTCTCCGCTCCAGTGTCGTCGCGGTCTCAGTGCTCGACGCGGCTCCATGTGAGCCAAGCGGGAATCGGTCGCTCCAAACGAGCCTACACCGCGCGAAAAATAACGAGATAGCATATCTAAAATTGGAAATAGATTCGGTATATTATTTGTAGACAGAGTTAGATGCGTATGTCATTTGATAAACAATTTTTGGAGCACTTTTGAATGACAACAGCCTCGTAAATTATATTAATTTTACCAAAAAGGTGATAATGAATATGTCAAGATAAGAATAATTTTTCTTTCAAGCGTGAAAAAATCGTGACTAAGCTTGAAAATATCTAAACTTGCTTTTCTATTAAACAATGCAAAATAATAATTATACGAATTGTCAATACTCTTTCTTTTCTTTCTTCTTTTGGAAATATCATTCTTTAATTTAAAGATTTTTAATTTGTTAAAATTAAATTATATTTAGACGATTTTATATTCCAAAATTAAAGAATCTGAACTCTAATAGAGATTATTAATCTCTTTTTGGAATATATTTTGGAATATATACATAAATCTACAACATATAAAATTTTATAAAACATACTTAGACATGGATTTTATTGAGACTTAAAATCTCTTTTCCAATTTAATAAATCTTAATTATTTTCTGAATTATTTCAAAAATATAAATAAATAAATAAAAACGAAATTTAAAAATATTATTAAACCTATTTCTCTCTGTATAGTAAACATTGTTTTCCAATTTTACTTAGTGTTTTTCGTTGTGTATAGTAAACATTGTTCGCCGGGCGATTAGATATACGGTCGAGTGTGTTTGGAGTATGTGGATTCCATCAAGTGCATCTGGAGCTGGCCATGTACTTCGAGACCAATTGGGTGTTTGTGAGTACAACTGGAGAGCCCTGTCTGAGTAATTGTCGTTAATTGCCGGAGAACTGCAGTTCGCTGTGTGGTTTTTCTGGGGCTCTGGATACTAACCGGTCTACTGGTGATTCGCTTGACATATCTGTGCTTTCTGTCACCGCTGTCGCCTTGTGTTTTGTGTTAATCAGCAGCTGTCGGCTGTGAAGTGGGAGAGCGAGCAAGCTCCACGGCTCACTCATAGAACTCTCTTCTAAATATGGGGGAGAACCCCCTTCAAAGTTATGGCAATTTGGCTAATAGCTAGGAAAAAATATAAGATAATAGGTAATATTCAAACATATTTTGGTTGCCCAATTGTCATGTCTTTATGATAGAAATTTTCTTTCTTCTTTTTGTTTGATTAGGGGAATTTATTTAAATACTAAATAGAATGTTTTAAAAGGTTACATAGCTTGACAGTCGCATAACTTTAGCACTATTATTTTTAAAATTCTTCAAAAACCCACTTTTAGGAACTCTTTAAAAAAGGGGTAATTTTTATAAGACAAGTTATTCCGCACCCCACAAGCCTTTCATGTTCCATAAATGCATCTCATTGACAGTACTGGTTCTGTGACAGTGCGACGTAAAAACTTTGTGTGAAGTCTGAGAAAGTCAATTTCGCACTCTCATTGCGACTCAGCCATGCAAAGGCGGGACTCTGAGGAGCCCCTTACCACTTCATTGCCCGCAATCCGTCACCACGACGACGTCTCTTGGCATTTTTCGAGAACGAATGTGGCACTTCATCAGCCATGGCAACAGCCGCAGCAAGGCAGCATGGCAGCCTCAGCATCCTCAAGCTCTGTGCTTCGCCAGCAATTTTCCACTTTGAGAACCCGCAAGTCGACAGCAGGTGAAACACAAGGAGACCACCTGCCACCTGGCCACAACTCCTTCGGTGCTGTTGCTTTATATTATTCGCCGCCTTGCATTATGCACGAGCGGATGGGATGACGACGCTTGATGCGGGTATTAAGTGCTGTTTATGTTGCGCAACTTTTATCGAATTCGATAAGGCGGAAGGAGAGGTGAGACAGGTGGGACAGGTGGCCCGGCAAATTGCATCCTGCGGCTTTGATCCTAACTGCCAGTGCATCAATTTTTATATGCACACGATTTTATGGCGGATGCGTGGCTCTCAATCGAATGCTGCAAATGGCCACGTGAAAATGGCGACGTTTCCCCCGAGTTCCATTGCACATTTCCGGCCAGCGGCCATTGTTCGGCTGATTTCACGTGGGAGTTCATACAGCATCACATTCTGGCTAATTAGTTTAGCCATTTCCGCTCGGAAAAGCGA
This sequence comes from Drosophila bocqueti, assembly GCA_018151655.1. Lineage (NCBI taxonomy): Eukaryota > Metazoa > Arthropoda > Insecta > Diptera > Drosophilidae > Drosophila > Drosophila bocqueti. Next base: position 11,464,684 of record JAECXF010000057.1, read on the forward strand.
AAAGGGTAAGAGTCGAAAGGCTCCCAATGCTACTATTTCAACCTCACTCATTGGAAATCATCATGAATTTAAATAGAGTGCTGAACAGAAGTTAACTAATTAAAATGCAGTTGTACAGCTTTTTAGGGGTGTATTTTGATTGGCAATATCAATTAAAATATTGAAATATAAAAAATCGAGATTAATATAATATCGGAGAGATCTTAAACTTATATACTATATACTATATATCGTAAATTTAACGATTAAAAGATTTTATTATCAATAAATATACGAAAACATGTTGTATATTTTATTTTTCCTCTTTTCCGATTATTTATCTCACATTTACGGCTGTGATATATCGGCATAAGCTTGAAATATCGTTACAGTATTGATATATCAATATTCGATATTCCATTCCCTAGAACTGTTATAATTAAGCTTTTTGGGGTGTTTTTCTATGCTGTTTGTGTTAAGTAAAAAATCGGAACCATAAAATCGTTTTGTAATTATTTTAATTTTATTTTAAATAATGCGGAATGCAACTTCCCCTAAGGGTATCCTACCTTCGACTAGGCCCCATTAAGCTGCCCTTCTTCTTGTATTTTAACAACAAGCCATCAAGCCAGGCGTCAATGGATTCTAGCCAAAGGCCCTCTGTTGTGCGCCGTGCTGGACGTTTAATTAATTTGAAATATGCCACATTTGCTTCCGCATCAACTGAACTGTGTGTGTTTTATGCCCACACAAAAGTTTTGTGGCTCTTGGGGGTTCAAGCCGGACGAAAAAAGCTTTTATTTTAATAGATGGTGCAGAGATGCGAACATGCATCCCACATCCGAGTATCTGTATATCTATATATCTGTCCATATATGCCCAAATGTTTTTCGTTCTGTAGATAAGCATAACGTTCTTAATGCTTCGCCCACTTTTTGCGATCTCTGAGAGGATGTGTGGGAGACGGGGTTACGTAAAAAGTTTAATTGGTTTTGGCCTTGGGTGAAGGGAAAACGTTTGGGCGTATCCGTGGGAATTCATAGTTATGAGTTGTTAAACTTTGCCCATACATTTTAATGCAGTTTAGTGTAAACGTGCAGTTGATATGTCGTTGTGCAGAACACATTTTTAACTATTCGTAAAAGGGTTTCATTTAATTAAGCTAGAGGTTTATAATCACGTTAAAATGCGCTTAAAAGTATGCAATGATATGTAGGTCTTGAGTAATCAAGTAAAATCATAATCATAGCACACTTTTGGGTAGTGTTTTAAGTGTTTTGCAAATTCTGCTGATATTTGTTGAGTAATTTAAACTGTTTAGTTAGTGTCAATGCTTTATTTTCCGCATAAATTCTGTTGGCTAATTTTTGCTTGTTTAGTTTTAATCATTTAATATTTATGAATATAGCAAGGTTATTTTTCCCAAAACAATTCCTAATAGTAATTAATAAAACAGAGAGTGGCATGAATGCAATTTAGGCTTGCTTTGTGGGCAGATTGTGGGCTTTAACCCCAAGCCGCCCTTTCAGTTTGTGGCAAACACCAGGGGAATTCTGTGAATTTTACATGTGGGCCAAGTGGGGTTGGCTTTTACCCAGGAACATCGTTTACCTGTGTGTGTGTGTGCTGCAGTGCTACCTGCAGATGCAACAACTGGCTTTTCACTCCAAGCTGTGGCAATGAAATGTGACTACGTACTAGCCACAAACGTGTCTAGGTGAAATCCAGGCCTACAATAGGTGCATACTTTCAGGACTGCGTAGACTTTGTGTGTAGCTTTAGAGAAAATTAACCAACTGTAAGAAGAGTATTTTAAAAATATTTAATAATACATTTCCCTCACTCTAATATATTTAATTCAAGCACCTTTCATCGAGATATAGTTGTAAGCAAAGCGGTCTGGTAGTGAGTCAATGTAGTTACTCCCTTAAAATGTATATACAAAATATTAAAGAGAAACAACCCAAAGGAGAAGAGCAAATTGTTTCAAGTCTTTCAAGTTTAAACTAATTTTAAAACATCATATTTTTCTTCTACTTTCAACTTTGCTTTGCACAACACAAACCCTCTACACACAAACACACTCCAAAACACACGCTAAATCTTTACACTTAAAACGTAACTTGGCCCCGCCCCTCTTCTATATATCAATTTTGTCGCCCCTTTCCCAATTGATTTTTGGATTTGTTTTCCTGCTGCGACACAATAAACAATCCTTTTTATGAATTTACATTATTGTGCTATGATCTGTTAATTAATCGTTTTGTGTTTTCACACTCTATTCTCCCCCCGACCACCGCCACCACACACCACACCTAAAATATAATGAATATAATACATAAATAACGACAATAAATAATTTGTTGTTCAATTTTCAATGCACCAATCCGTGTGTATATGTGTGTGTGCGTGCGTGTCTAAAATTCAAACAAACAAAATTATTGCACAAATGACCGAAATAATGAAATAATATATATGCGAATATATTGAAACATCCAAATAATAAAAAAACCTACAACGATAACAACGACCAATCAACAAAAACAACAATAAACAAATCTGCAAAAACACCTGACAAATTGCAATATGTAAATGTTCAAAACCACACGTACACACCCACGAAAAACTAAACTTAAAAATATATATATTTATACGAAACCCTTAAAGATACCATGGGGACTGAAAAAAATCTGTTGGGGTTTGATAAACATAACCGTGCCCAGGGTAAGCAATCAACATTCAACTTTAATTTCCATATAATTTAATCGTTTTTTGTTGTACGTTCCGCCACACTTGCTGTTGTTAATTATTGTGTTATTATTATCAAAAAAAAAAAAAACAAACTTTATGTTTTGCATTTGTAACTCTGCCTCCTACTAATGTGCACCCCAAAGAAACCAAAGAAAAGATTATAAGTTCCTTCCCATAGGTTCCCGGATTCAGATGATGAGTTGCCATTAAAAGCTCACTTCCGCTGAGCTGCCAAATGTAATTAATTAGGGGAACTTCATCGGGAAATCCATTTAGTGAGTGGCCCCGTCCGTCTGCCGATTGTCTCTCCACCATCGACGGATGGCTCTCTGGCAATTCAGCAAATTAAATGGTTGGCTTTGGCCCTAGACCCTAGACCATCATTTATTTGCCAAATCAAAACAATTAATTTAATGGTAAATGCAGATAAGAACACCTAATTTCCAGCGACACTGTGGATATATTTCAGATTCAGGATTGCAGCCAAGATAAATCTAATATTTGGCTAGCTGACAATTTGGCAGACCACATAATTGGGTCTGCAAGAGGAGGTTAGGAGAGCTAAGAAGGTCAATGAAGTTTTGGCTTTTGCTGGAAAATTGATTAGGTTATTAGGGTTATTAGGATGCTTAGTAAGGGTATTTTTAGCCATTTTATTTAAAAATTTGAGTTAAAGATAAAGATGAATATGATAATTTGTTTTATTAGGAAGGAGTAATTAAGGTTTAATCCCTTTTATTTTACAATTAAATTAAAACATTAGCCTTAAATCAATATGGAAGGATAATATTTAAAATAGCTTTCAAGATTTCAAGAAGTTTTCTTGCAAAGCCAGTTCATTCTTTCTTTTAATTCCTATTACAAATTTAAATTAATTGTTTGATATATTAAAAATGTAATACTTTTCAATGCAATTACAAAGCTTTTAAATTAACGTTAAAAGCAATTATCCCCAATTAATATAAATGCTAAATGGGTTTGGTAAGAGTGTATAAACCTGTTCCCCTGTTGAGCTTAACTTGAACATGCTGTGAAATATATTTTCCTTAAAATTCGTATAAATCATTAATTATAAATTATCAATTAAAGTCTTAACTAGGAATAGTTTTTCTTTAGCAACCTCTTCGAATTAATAACCACATTTCTGAAAACACATTTATACTTTTGGGCGCCGCTCAAAAATAACGTTAAAAAGCTCTCTGGAGCTGTGGCCAGAACTTTATAGATATGGGAGCTTGGCTTATCTAATTTGGCCAACTTAATGGCTCACATTTTCCCCCATCCCGTGTGGATGATGACGATGATGGCGATGCTGCAGAGACAGAGATACTCATCCCAGTTTGAGCAGAAATCGGCTTGGCCGACAGGTGAGCTCCACCAGTGCAGGTGCGTGTCAGTCGAGATTCGCCTGTCGCACGATTCGGTTGCGGATCGGATGCAAATGCGATTGCAGTGAGCCAGGGGCCGCCCCCGGGAACGGCCAATTCATTTAATTAGAGCATATTAGCGGAAAATAGCGATTCAGCTGCCATGGTGGTCACGGATTCCCCGCTCGCCGCGCACAGGTATCTGCGTCGCATTTCCAAGGATTTCTCCACGGTGCGCCGATACAGCAATACGCCAGCGGTACTTTCGGTGCGTGCCACCACATCCGCGTTCATAGCCGCCGAGGCAGCTGCCCACTTACCCACAGCCCGGAGGAGTAGTGGCAGCACTCCACCCGGTGCCCCACACACGCCCCGTGGCATCCGGCGGCGACAGCGTATGCGGAAGCGCTCCTCCGTATCCTCCACGCTGTCGAAGGTCCTGATACTCAATGTGCGTGATTTGCTGAAGGCCCATGCGGCCGCCAGTGAGGATCCCCTCAAAGAGGTAGGAAAGTGACACTTGGAAGAGGGGCTGCACTGAGAGGAACTTTTTGAAATTAAGACCAATATTGAGGCAGTGAGCATTTCAGAAGAAATTGAAGTCCTTTGATGGGTTAAGAATAATAAATAACAAATCAGGGAGGAAATACCAATAAAATGTTAAATTAAATATATTTTTATACACTTTCTTTGAAAAGTTTAATAATACTATGCTAAAGTATAGAAATACGTAAGGGAAAACAATTACAGACCTTGCTTTTTTCCTTTGTAAATATTTTTAAAAATTGTTTTGTTGAGTTTACTTCCCTTTTCCCAATTTAAAATGTAGCTGAAATTATGTTATACATATTTTTAATAAATAAAGTAAGAAATATTTGATTATTTTTTGAAAAGTGTAAATAAGATTCCCCGCTTTCTAACTACTCACTGTGCCCCAAGAGCTATTTGCTCACTCTAAAAGCCACCGGAGGTAGTAGTTCCTAAGGGGAAGCCTGCTGCTAATCCACAAATCAAATTCCAATACCAATCCAAATACCAACTGTAGCTTCTCGGTCCAAAGTGCGGCTTGAAAGTTTGCCACTTTTGGCTTTGTTTGCCGCGATAACAGGCAAGTTGCAGTTGGCCAAAGTTTTGATGCGAAATTGGAATCAATTGTGCGAAGGCCTGGGGATACAGGAAGGCCTGAAAACGTGACCAGGGTTTACTTGCATAAGTGTAATCTCCTGGCAAGGCAAATATGGCATAGCTGCAGCCAAACATAGGAGGGGCTTTTGTGGCTCTAAAGCTGGCTTAAACCCCTTAATAGTGCTAGGCCAAAAGTTTGTTACAGATGCATTTGCACGGCTGCTTAATAAAGAATAAGTTAAAACTTAGCTAGAATCAATTGTGCAAAATGTAAATATATATACTATATAAAAACCAAAGCTATACATTGAGTTCCCCTCATCCCCACCTCACCCTCACACTTTGTAAATATTTTATTCAGTGAATGCATACCTTTATTTGTTCCATTTACCAAATTTATTTATACCTTGTGTTTGTATTCACGAAATTATTAATGTTTAAATAGTGATTGTATTGTGTCGTCGTCGTTGTGTTCACCCCGAATGATTAGTGAGAACTATTTAAAACCCCATCTAGTTTTGTTTATTTCTGGCTTTCGATTTAAGTGCAATTTGTGAATATTTTCGATTTTCCCCACTGAGGCTACTCAACCCAGAAAAGAACCACACTGAAAGCCTTGAGTTTACCTGCATTAAGCACCTCTAGTCATCCTCTATGACGCCTGGATCTGCTGTAAAACCTAACGATTAAATATATCTTTTGTTACATTTGCTCCTCTAGCTGTATATTGAGTGTATAAAGTGTATGACGACGACGGTGATGTCCTGAATAAATGAACTAACTAACTCTAATGCTCTTCCACTCCCATTGCCATTCCTGCGCCCATTTAGCACCAGCCGCGTAGTTGGATCGAGACAAATTTCCAGAAGCGCGAATGCATCAAGTTCATACCATGCCCAAAGGACGATTCAAAGTAAGTGGCTCCTAATTTAATTTATTTGCATTTTAGCTGAGGGCGGGAAGTGGGTCCAAGTCCAAGACCAAGACGCAAACAGTTGACCCAGTTTCGCGTGCTATCAGAAAACGGTTTTCGTGATGCAGATGCGGCTGCTGGCTGACACTACTGGCCCAGTTCCTAGACCCATTGTGTATTTAGTTTCATTTTGGGCGTTAGCATTTATTGTTTATTATGACAGGCGCTGTCCCAAGACCCGGGAATTGAGATAAATGCGCCATAAAGCCGTACCCCGTACCCCGATCCCAACGGATTCTGTTTCGGATTCTGGCCTGGTGAAAGTTTTCAGCAGACGGGCGATGGCTTTATGGCCCCTTTTGACTCTTTACAAAAGCCACTGCCTGCTATCAGCTTTTGGCTTGCCAAATATTTGCTTGCTGGCCTAGTCGAGTTACCACGACAACCGGTAGCTGCTGCTACATCTGTCCTGCCCACTATATATACTATGTATCCTCCTCAACGGGTTGTTACAGTCGAACTTGGCTGGAATTGAAATCAAATTCTTGTCCCTCTTTACCCGTCATAATTCAAACTTTGAACTTTGAAGAACTTGCACTTTCACACTAATTAATATGGAATTTGTTCAAAGTTCAAATTGAAATTATGCGACTTCAATAAATTATTCTTTAATTGCTTTTTTTGTTAATTATAAACTTGAAGTTTTACTTTTATTGAAGTAAGTTATTTGCAAAAAATACAGTCAAGTTTGTGGAAAATTAAGTCAAGTTTGATTAGAGAGACGTTTGCATTTAAGTGAGTGAACAAGTTAAGAAAACTCATATTTATGGGAATAAAAATATCACAGATTTTCTGATATATGTACATACTACTTATAAAATATGGCTTAAAAAATGCAAAGGAAGTTTGTACTACGACATATTATTCTTTTTTCTTCTGTCAAAGGCCGGGCTGAGAAAGTTTGTCGAAAGGCGAAGTAGAACTGTTTAATAATAAATTTAATTTTGTTAAGTTTTTTTATTAAATCTATGAATACTTAAACTACATTTTTAAAGCACATATGTAGAACTCTTAAGTGATTCAAGTTTTCTCAATGCTTTTCGCATTAGATTAAATTACAAATTAATTCAAAATATAAACATAGCATTATTTGTGCTTAAATAAAATTTCAAGCTATCCTAATTCACTTTAAGGAAGCTGCTCTGTTCTAGCATGTCTACCACACATCAGTCACAGGCCATGGAATGTGCCACAGACACGTGCCGATTAATTTGATTATTTAATTCCATTCAAACTGATTTATTCGCCGAAACTCAGAAAGTGTACTTACACACACACACACTGTGTGTGCCTTTAATTGAAATGCATTATTTAGCACACAAATTTTAAGCACCTGACAAGAACATCAGCTGGCGAAACAGACAGATTCGGATGGGATAGGATCGGGTCAGACCCTCAGACAGGTTATTGCCTTTCCGTTTGTTGCCATCATATATATATTTACTTTTTTTTCCCCCTGGGGGTATGGGGGTCACAAAGCCAACACTCTACGGCAGCGGCACACACGTGCATAAATAACGCTCTATATTACACGTGGGCATAGCAAACAAAGTGACAGGTTAAGGCGGATGCGTGTGTGTTATTCTGTTTTTGTGCCTTTCTGCGGGGAGTGTCTGCTTGCTGTTTGCCGAATATCATTTACACCCACCACGCATCCTGACAGTCGGTCAACAAGAGCTCCATGAGGATACAGGACCTGCAGCCAGACAGCATTAGAAAAAAACTAGCAAAAATACTGCAGGAAAAACAGAAAATATCTCCTTCTGTTCAACTTAAAATCAGTTACTGGAACACGGACTTAATTTTCTGTAAATTAGTTTAGCAGCTTGGCTGGTTTTCTGAATTAATTAAAAAGGTAAATAGTAAAATGAAAGCGGAGAAGCAAAAACAGGTGAAAACTAGTTGTAAAATTAACCCCAGGCACGAAGGCACTTTAAGTTTATGGGGAAATTGTTTAACAAGGGCTTTCTGGGAAAGGCAAGGCAGAAGGTTTATTAAATAAGAAACGGGAAATGGGAAGTTAAGCATATTTAAAAAAATAATATTGAAGGAGAAATTCAACTAAATAAATTTGAAAATAAATCAAGAGCAAGATGAATAGTCTAAGTTATTTTTATTGTAACAAAAGATCAATCCCTTTAAATGTGTTTAAATGTATGGTAATACTTGGTAATACTTGGTATGGTAATATCTTCGAGGTACAAACTGTAGAGTAAATTCTGTAGCTTACTTTTGGCCTTTAAAGGGTTTTAAAACTATGGAGTAGAAGAATTTATATTAATTTTTAAATATTTCTATAAGAAATAAAATAAAAGTTGATAAATCTAGTAGAATTCCTTTTCCAAAAAGTGATCTATAAAGTAACGTGTCTCTTCCCCTTGCAGATGCTGCTGTGGCCAGGTCCAGATCACACATCAAACGATACCTGGCATCGAGAGCGGCTCCCCCGGCGACCTCTGGCTGCCCACCAAGCACACTCGCCCCCAGCCCACGGATGCCTACGGCACCATCGAGTTCCAGGGCGGAGCTCATCCCACAAAGGCTCAGGTAGGCACACGCCTAGGCCCATAACAATCCGTCCAATCGTTGGCCATTTGCCTTAATAACTTTCACGAACTTGTGTTTCTCTGTATCAGTATGTACGCCTGTCGTTCGACACGCGGCCGGAGCTGCTGGTGCAGCTCTTCACCAAGGAGTGGAATCTGGAATTGCCAAAACTTTTGATCACCGTGCAGGGCGGCAAGGCCAACTTTGATTTGCAGGCCAAATTGAAGAAGGTGAGAGCGAAAAGGGTCCCCGGGTCGTGTGTCACACGCTAATTGAATGGACCGGACCGCCCGACAGTAACCGCATCGCCGCTACCACTTCCACTTTCTATTTTTTGTTTCGCAGGAGATACGCAAAGGACTGCTGAAGGCGGCCAAGACCACGGGAGCCTGGATATTCACTGGCGGCACCAACACCGGTGAGCATTCCGTTTCATTTAAGTTTCATGAAAGGACACTACCCAGTTTTATGGCCAACGATTACGGCCCAGTTGCCATGTTGGCCCGGCCACCAGTTCGCCGGAGCCAACTTAAATAAGCACAAAGAAAAATGAGCAAGGAGAACAAACAACAAACAATGGGGCGGGGGCCAGGAAAAAACTTAAAGTGCGGATGAGCGACCCCAGTCGAAAATTAAATAAATAAAATCCCAAGCGGAAATCACGCAGCCAGTGATTGTACACACTTCAACTGGCTTGCCAGTCAACATATTGTGCTACCCAGTAGCCCCATCGGAGGGGTATGCTGGCACTGGCCCAGGGGTGGGGTCTAGGTTGGCTGTCGCAAGTAAATTGGATTATCGAGCCCCGGGAAAGGGTAGAGATGAGTTCATGGGCTATAGCCCAAAAAACCACATCGTTTTTTGCTCGAAGAGTTTGCAATTTAATTGGGTTGTTTATAATTCAATTAAATCAGATTTTAACCATATAATTTATTACTTAACTGGTGCTGAAAAAAGTTTAATTGCATGATTGGTTGTATTTCATAAAGTAATAATTAAATTTAACATTTCTAACGACTCTCAATTGTAACGCGTTAACTCCTTTTAAAAGTAATGTGAATGATACTTATTTGTCATATTTTACAATAAAATTAATAAGTAATATATATCAATTTATGTGGAGGTACCCTGAGGAGACATTTATTTAAAAAATATTATGTTTTTGGAATAATCAAACTTTAAATACCAAAAAATTTTATTAAAACACAAATATAAAGGTACTTTTAGTTATGTTTCCTTTTTTTTCACAAAAATCCAAAATATATTCTTCTCTTTTGTTTGCCGGCAGCGCATTCCTTAGTCGCATATTAGATGCTTTTCATTTTATTACATTTTTCATTCCACTGCTCGAAGAAGGTCCTTTTTTTGTGCCGTCTGGGTTTTGTGCTCGAGTTGTTATTAAATTTTAGACACGCCCCCAACGCCCCTAACTATGATATAAAACGCTGGAACAGGACGATGAGACTATGTGGCAATCCTCGGAGGGAGACAAGAACTTGTTTACGCACTCGCTCAACGTGGCCATTGTTGGGTCATCATTCTACTCTGACCTCCACTCTCCGCCTTGTTTACAGGAGTCACCAAGCAAGTGGGCGACGCCCTGCTCCTAGAGGGACAGCAGCGGACAGGACGAGTGGTCAGCATCGGCATCGCTCCCTGGGGCATCGTCGAGCGCAATCACGAGCTGTTGGGCCACAACCGCGAGGTGCCCTGCCACAGCATAAGTTCGCCCAGGTGAGTAAGTGTGGGGGCATTCCAACCCCACCTTGGAATAATGCATATTTAATGGGGTCCAATCAAGGCAACAGGCTTAATTGTGTCTGGGCCACGTTAAAAATGCATGGGCATTAGCTGTTGTGGCTTTTCCCACTGCAATCACCAGGACCTGTTGCAATCATCACCTGCTGCTGTTGCAACTGCTCTGTTTCCCATTAAATTACTTATTCTATTTCTTTTTCTTTCTCAATTTCTATTTCCCCTTCCGCTTCCTTGTCCAGATCCAAGCTGGCTGTGCTGAACAACCGGCATGCGTACTTCCTGCTGGTGGACAACGGCACCCAGGCCAAGTACGGAGCGGAGCTGATCCTGCGCCGCAAGCTGGAGAAGTTTATATCCAACCTGAAGCTACATCCATGTGAGCCTGGGGGACAACAAGTTCAATATGACAGCTCGACAGCACAAAAGGCCAATCAGGCCGCCAGATTGGAGCTCCTTGTCATCCTTGCCATTGAGAGCCGTTTTCTTTTCATGGCCAATGCCGCCGGCTAAGCTCCCAATGGCAAGGACATTCTGGCTCTGACGTGGCGAGCTGTCATTGTGGGGTTATTAATTTGCACTGCGAAAAAGTTTGACAATTAGTTTAGGAGGTTTTCTTTGGGTTATTTAAGGTTTACTTTTTGCTAAATCTACGAGTTAAATTATACACAGTATTTATTTAAAAATAAACCTTAAATAAACTAAATAATGCTGAAAAAGTAGGAGTTTTTAAAAAGATTAGGTATTTATACATAATTAAGCAGGGACATGTTTTGCTTAAAGCTTTTTTATATATATTTCATATTAGGCTTAGAATAATGATATATGCTTTAAAATCTTGTTTAAATAAACAGAGCTCTTTCTATTTTTTATCAGAAAATATTTAGCAAATTCAAAACATCAAGGTTGAGGCAATAACAATTTAAAAAACTATTTATCCTTTTAATATAAAATTATATATACCGAAAAATCTCTAAACTAAAACTTAAAAACTTGCCTAAGATATTTCTTAAATTTACTTATACTTCTAGCAAAGAATCACTGGCTTAAAACAAACGGTATATGGAAATACGTTTTCTTCTTTCTATTTCTATATCTACAAATATTTTTAAAATATTTTCGTTATCTTCAAGTAATCCTAAGTTGGAGTACAATAAAATTTCAACTTTTTGAGCTATCTAGTTTCTTATGTTCAACTTTATTCTCTATTAATTTCTCTCTAAATCTATACTGTCCACTTTTTTAAAAGTGTTTTCAACTATATTTCTCTAACTATGATTATAAAAAAATTATAAAGAGTTTAAGTTCATTAGAGGTTTCTTAAAATTCAGGAAACATTTGATTTCTTATAATTTCAAAAGCGAAATTATTAATTTTTGTTGAGTGTACCGACACCAGGTCACCAGGGAAAACGAGTCATAATCGACCTGTTGCGTCCTCAGTAGTGGCCTGCACTCTGTGAATTTGACTAATCCCCGTTGCATGTCCCCACGTGGATTGTTCTACTCAAATCTTTACCTTTTGTTCCATTATTTCTGTTATTTTTTTGGGCTTGCCCTGCTGCAGTCACACATTCCAGTACGCCCGTCGTCTGCCTGGTGATCGAGGGCGGCACCAACACGATACGTGCGGTGCTCGAGTACGTGACGGACTCGCCGCCGGTTCCGGTGGTCGTGTGTGACGGATCCGGGCGTGCCGCCGACCTGCTTGCCTTCGTCCACAAGTGAGTATATCTCAAGATATTTGGGGGAGAGTTTTGGCTCTCGAGATGAATGGCAGTCTGTGATGTATTTTTAAACATGTGGAAAAGGAGATTTTATATTTTGACTTTTCTTTTCAATTTCCTTCTTAAATATGGATAAGGAAAAGTGTTTTATTACAGCTTTGTGTTTTTGCTTTATTTATTTTTAATACGAAAAGAATATACAACGGAAACTCTTGTATTTCTTGAAGCTCAAATAATTGCAAAAAGTTTTTAAACCAATTGGATTGATGCTTAAAAGGAGGCAGCAACAAGTTTCAACACAAAAACAAATTTAGGACCAGACACTTTACAAACTAAAAATATACTTTTTGGCGTTTTTAATTGATTTCGAATCCTTCACGTTTTCTGTGGCCTTGCAAATAATTAAAAGAATTTGTACATTTTAAAACAAATTATTAAACAAGTAAATATGTAGCTTTAAATATTTGTAAAGAAATAATTAACAAAATCAAGAGTTATGAACTCCCTCTATATTCCACATAAAGAACCCCTCTTTAAAGCATGTGCCGCCGGGCGACTTAATGAGAAACCGCAATTTGTGTAAATTTAATTAAGAACATGTCGGCATGCCCTTTGACCCGAAGCACCGGAATTGTTTGCTGGGCCCATTGTCAGGCACGCGACATTTGGCAAATTATTTAAATTTACTCAACGCCCCAGCAGAAAAAGGGGGAATCCCCCAAACCCCATGCCAATTCTGCGACTGGTTGTGTTTACCTTCTGTCGGGACCACACGGACCCTTTTGTGTGCCACATTTAATTTTGTTGTTTAATTAGTCAGAATAATTTTGGGGCGCCTCTCTCGAGCTGTGACGATGCTCTGTCTTCTGTCTCTGACAAAATGTATATATAAAATATAAATTATATGCAGATATGCTTCGGACGGCGAGGAGCAACCCGTGCTGGAGTCCATGCGGGACTATCTCATTGGAACCATACAGAAGACCTTCGAGGTGGGCCTGGACCAGTCCGAGAAGCTCTACCAGGAGCTCTTGCAGTGCACGCGGAACAAGAATCTGGTAAGTGCTGGAAGGTAGCCCTTCTCCTTGTACCTAGTTACAGGCCCCAGGGGTGGTCTCTCTTGAATTTATTAATAGAAGTGTGAGCCACAAGTTGAATTTACATAATTAATTGCTGTGTAAGACAAGTCGAGAGGGTGTAATTAAATTATTAGGAAATTTAATCAAGAGGCCAAAAGGGTTATCACAAGCCGCCTCTTCCTGTTGCTCTTCTCTCAAGGGATATTCATTATCTTAGGGAAATCCAGGCTGAGAGCTTTAATATGTTTTAAAAAACACATTTAAAAGTGAAATTTTATGTTCCTTTGCATGTTTTATAAATTTTAAATTATTTATATTCAAAAAAACCCCAAACATAGTTCAGTCTCTAGAAAGCAGGTGGAGTTTAACCCACATTTATTTATAGGTAAGAACCATCAATTAAAATCGCATAAACCTGCGGGGAGGAGAGCTTTGCTCAATTAAGTTCCTAAGTTCCCCCCTGGAAGATTTGCAGGAGATTCAAATTAACCCAGCTCTTGGTGTGAGACTAACTTTTCAATCACTTGAGACTTTTACGCGAAGCGATTTAAATTTTTAATTAATGCTCGCAGGACCCGTTGAAATAATTAGGCTACAAAATTCAATTGAACGTGTAATGAATTTTAAATCACCGTCAGGCGGGCTCCAAATTCTGGCATTTCGTCAATTCCGCCGCAGCGGTTATTAAGATTTTAATTGGTTTTTGAATGAGCACAAGATCTAGGAGTAGCAAGTCCTTGTCCTTGCCAGGGGCTCTCGTTTTTCCGGTTTTCTTTTTTTTCTGGGGAGTGGTGGCTAGGCAAACAACATTAAGAGATACTTTGCGTACGTACGTACACTTTATGCATATTTTTTTTGTGTACAATTTCCCCGGCCAGATTACCGTCTTTCGCATACAGGAAAAGCCCGAGGGCGAGGCACAGGAGCTGGATCAGACCATCCTGACGGCCCTCTTCAAGTCCCAGCATCTGAGTCCGCCGGAGCAATTGAGCCTGGCCCTGACGTGGAATCGCGTGGACATAGCGCGCAGCGAGATATTCGTCTATGGCCAGGAGTGGCCCAACGGTGAGGGGTCCCTTGCCCTGTGCCCCATTTGCATTATGTTTAAATTCTATTCCACTCAAAAGGCGCCCTCGACGAGGCCATGATGCAGGCCCTGGAACACGATAGAATCGATTTCGTCAAATTACTCCTGGAGAATGGCGTTTCGATGAAGAAATTTTTAACAATACCGCGCCTCGAGGAGCTCTACAATACCAAGCACGGGCCGGCCAATACGTTGGGGTGAGTGGTTTGCCATGGACATCGGACTATGTAAATTTTGAATGCCACAAAAAAATGTCCTTGTTGCCCGCCCCCTAGCTATATCCTGCGCGATGTCCGACCGCATATACCCAAGGGCTACATTTACACGCTCCACGACATCGGGTTGGTGATCAATAAACTGATGGGCGGCGCATACCGGTGAGTAAAGTTGACTTTTTCAGTTGTCATCAACACAGTTTCTTGCTCTAAAAGTTAGAGTAAATTCACTGGACAAAGTCTTAAGCTTTCAGAGTAATCTGAATCTGTTTAAAGCCGCTTAAGTGGCTTAGAAAATTAGTTCGCTTCGGCTATATTGTTAGGGTTTTCTATAAAGACAATTAAATGGTGCTTAAAAATCATTAGGAAAATCTTGCTAATGCATTTACGTATTTAAGCATAAAATCCATCTTTTGGAGCTTTAGATTTCCATAAATTTTATTTATTTAATTATTGTTAACTTTTATTAAAATTTTTCTATACAACTCAACAAAATTCCTCTAGCTTGCAATTCCTCCTTTGGCGCTATAAATTTTGTATAAATATATATTATATTAATACTAAATGTATTAATAAAATATAATGCATAAAAAATAGAGCTTTAAATGTGGTCACTTCCCATTTTTTCTCCCAAAGAAATACCCACAAAAAAGTGAGCAAATAATAATAGGTTTAAAACCGCGAAAATAACACCTCGCCAACCGAAAACTTTTTGGTTTTATTTTCGGGCAAGGGTTTTGGTGAGTTCCGGGTGACCCAATGGACCCAAGTAAAGTCATCCCTTAACGTGCTGCGGATTAAACTTGATGTTTTGAAAATTTGTTCATGAAAATGTAATAAGTTTGCACATCAAGTTAACAGCAAGGGCTCCGCAGGCTGACGCGGCTACGGGTGTGCTCCGCTTTGTCATGTTGATGCTGCGCACAACCAGGGTGGCGAAGGGTGTAAGTCAAAGGAGCAGGCAGGATGCCAGCGAAGGACCCCTTAATTATGCAGCATTAATATTTTGCCAGCCAGGCGAAACGCGCTGTTTGGCCTGCTTAAATTTAGTTAACGCGGCTCCGTCCACCACAATGCCGTTTAATATCGCTCATAAGTTGGGTCAGAGAAAAAAGCAGAAGACTCGGAGCAAATTGTTTTGTGGCTTCAATATAAACAGGACGGACCGTTCTCTGGAATCACTCAATTTAATTAAAAGTCATGCACAAAATGTGGCCTTAACCAGGCTGAAATAGGGAATCTTTGGAACTCGGTTTGCCATGTGAAATTTAATTAAAATATTAAGCAAACTGCAATAGTGTGGCGTCAATCAATCGGAAACAGAGCAAGCTATTGCTCAAATCAAACACAAAGGATTTAATCAAGACACCTGATATTGACGGGTAGCCTTAAATTGGGCGAATCAAGCGTATCAAATCCCCCTTTCGAGTCACAACTTCAATTATTACTTTTCTGCTTGCAAAATGTAGAAAACAATAAATTAAATAATTTTAAACTTCATTTTAAATGTCCATTTAATTTGTTAGATAAACTTATAGTTCTGGCGAATGAACTTTGGTTTGGACTATTTAACGAGTCTGAAACTGTTTCGTGGTTCGCTGTAAAATGTTGGTAAACCAAAAAATCAATCAGCTAAAGGATAAAGTTTTGCCAAAATAAAATCCAATTGATTTGCAATCAGTTTAGGCTGCTGGCTGCTTAAAGGCCATTTGATTTCGATGAAGCCATTTTTGTATCACTTCTTGAACCCTTAACTTTGTGCTTTTTGCCGTTCATACGTCTGAATGAAGTAAGCAAACAAATTTGCCACTCCACTACGCGTCCTTTGTAGTTTTCCTAGTTTCATCCTTTCGTGATTTCTGGCCTTTTGTGCCTTTAATCAACCTGCCTGAGCCTGGAAGCTATCTGGCAAATGGCCATCTAAATGGCCGTCGAGGCTATCTAGGCAATGAGCCGGCGTCACAAGCGATGTGTTTATATTAAATTAGGGTTTACGGACTACGGACTCCGACTCCCGACTCCGACTCGGTTTCGGTTTCGAATTCCGGTCCTTGGCCTTTTCTCGGTCGGCTGGCTGGGCTTGGCTTTTTGGCTGCTCCGCAGTCTGTTTTCCTTCCATGTCTAGACTATAGACATTTAAATGTCAGGAGCAGCAGCCGTGTAGCAGGCGTAACTTTGGCGTAATTAAAAGCGTTAAAGTTTTGTGATTTGATTTACATAAAATTGAAATGGCTTGCCTGTTGCCTGTTGCCTGTTGCCTCGGGTTCATGGGGGCAACTCAATTGATTTGCCTTTTTATTTGTCATAAATAATTTATGGACACTTGTGTTGATGTGCTGAATTTAATTGTGCGCTCGTAAAGCCCTGACAGGTGCTGCCTGCCTCTTGAGGAGCCTTGACGAGAACCCAACAAAATTACATTTACATTTAGCGAATGGAAATCCCTTAAGCGGCGAGCAGAGCAAACAATGTGGGCGAAGGACTAAAAAATGAAAGTGAAATGGAAACATTTCATTACTATTCAAGTCCGGCCACTGCAGCGGATGTCCATCAGTGTCGTTGTCGGGCATTTTTCACACAATAGCAGCTACAATGCGAAATTACTGAGGCAAATCGTCGAGAGCGAGTCCAAACAGAACCCAATTCCAAACCCACTCAAACTGGATTTCTCCTCCGACTCTCCTCCGCAGATCCTATTACACGCGCCGCAAATTTCGGCCCATCTACGCCAAGGTTATGAACAGCTATGCCAACGCCTGCCGCAAGTCCTCCACCTACCAGTACCAGCGCTATGCCGGAGCCAATTCCCTTAGCCTGGTCACCGGGCTGCTGCCCTTCACCTCCGAAATGGCCCTCTTCGAGTTCCCCTTCAATGAGCTGCTGGTAAGTGATTTTTCGGGTGCTGCAACTAGAGATTGCGATAGCGATAAGGATTGCCCTCATTTGCATCAACAGATCTGGGCCGTGCTGACCAAGCGCCAGCAGATGGCCTTGCTGATGTGGACGCATGGCGAGGAGGCGCTGGCCAAGTCGCTGGTATCCTGCAAGCTGTACAAGGCCATGGCCCACGAGGCGGCCGAAGATGACCTGGACACGGAGATTTACGAGGAGTTGCGCTCCTATGCCAAGGAGTTTGAGAGCAAAGGTGAGGGGATGGATAGGCTTTAGCTTGAACTTTAAAATCGAATTACACTTCGAATTAACCCAATTTCAGGCAACAAGTTGCTGGACTTTAGCTACCGACAGGATGCGGAGAAGGCACAGCGCCTGCTCACCTGCGAGCTGCACTCCTGGTCCAACCAGAGCTGCCTGTCCCTGGCCGTGGCGGCGAATCATCGCGCCCTGCTGGCCCATCCCTGCAGTCAGGTGATCCTGGCGGATCTCTGGATGGGAGGCCTGCGTACCCGCAAGAATACTAACTTCAAGGTGGGTTGTAAAACAGCCTTAGTAAATCTTTATTTATTTAACTTTTAATTTTGCGGGGTTACAGGTCATTCTGGGCTTGGCGATGCCCTTGTACATCCGGCAGCTGGACTTTAAGACCAAGGAGGAACTCCAGCAGATGCCGCAAACCGAGGAGGAGCATCTGGAGAACCAGAATCTGGACAATGATGACTCGGATCGCTCGCAGCCGGATGCCGAGGTATCTATGCCGCACAGTCGCGCTTTGTGCCAATGTTCTTTTTGTTCATTTCCTACTAACAAATCTTTAAACATTTGATTTGGTTTCGTTGTCTCTGTATGTGCCAGTCCTTAACCTAAGTGTTTTGGTTTAAGTTTACAATTTAATTTTCCTACTAACCTCTGCTATATATAATATGTATTCATCAATCCTAACCAAACGCTGTCGAAATCCAACTCTGTCTGTTTATAGAGCGCCCTTTTAAAGGCCAAAAGATCCATTTCCTTGAGATATAGGATGGGCGCGGGTGCTAATAATCGCGACAAGGTAGTAACAACCAAACAGATCAACCTCCCGACTTTCTGTTTTCTTTGCTGTTGCCAGTCGTCTATATCTATAACTATAACTATATATATCTGCATACAAAACCACACACGTATATGTTCTCTGCTCTGTCTCTATATCTCTCTGTCTATCTGTCTGGTTGCGGATCTTACGACCTTATACTATATATGTGTACTTTATACTTGTTCTATGTTCTATGCTAACGACAATCGAACCAAGTCTCGTCTCACTTTTATTTTCGTTGGTAAATACTCGTATCTGTGCTTTTGGTATTGTTTTTTTTGCTAGTCTTCATGGGTTTGTATTACATGAAATTATAACTCAAGGGCTCTTCAGACTTTTCTCTACCCACGAAACTGAGGGAACCTTCATCGTGCAGGCCTTTTTCTGCTCCATTTATTTTGTTTTAAAGTACATAAATTTACTATCATGCGGGCTCTCCCCTAAGGGCTTTTCTTTAAAAGGGTTTTTCGTGTTTATGGATTTTTTTCCGGTCAATTATATGTATTATTTTTAGCAGAGAGCCTTTTGGTCAACTTGAAACTCATTAAAACTCGCTCATACTAACTACTTTTTGAATATGTATTTCCCCCAAGTGCAAGCTAATGCCAGCTGAACAGCTGAACAGTTCGCCCTCCTTTAAGAGTGTCTCGAATTCAACAGATGTAAGTGAGCCAAGCGACGACCACTCGTTAAATTTGATTAGCCTTTTGCCTCTAGTGCCCCTCCATTAAATTCCAAAGTATCCCCGCTCATCATCCGCCTGCCTCGAATTAAGTGCGAATTTCCATTAGCTGTGCGAGCTGATTCAAAGTTCAATTAAGTAATAATCTCGGCACCACAATCCACCCATCCCAGCCACATCAAATGCCACAATGCCTGGCAGCAGGAGCTTTGCACTTGTGCAAATATTGTTATTCAGTTTCACGAGCAACCTCGCATCCCTGGCAGGGGTTGAAATCCCCTAATCGTCGAATCAAATTAAAGTCTATTAAGGGCAAATGGTTGCGAGGGAGTCTCCACCTTTGGGGGCGTCGTCATTCTTAGTCCTTAACCGTAGTTTGCTTCACACAAACACATACTTAGCATATAGCCGTAAGACATTCTTGTATATATCTGTGGAATGTGAACCAAAGTTATTGGCATACATATATGTATATTTTCAAATCTCTTCCACTTCAAACACACTTTCATCGTTTGGAAATCTGTACCTAAACCCACACACCACACACATTCTACATTTTAAACTTCAACTCAACTCAAGTATTTTGTCCAAAGATCACCGCCAATTAGATTAGAAAGTAAACTAAAGCCCGAATAATTTCCTATTTGATAAATGCGAACAAATGTGCGTGAACCGTTGCAGGCTCTGTTGGCGGAAACTTACTCAGTGCGCGATACAAAAGTACACGAAAATGGAAAAGTGAGTAACTCCACAAAGAAGAAATCTTAAAAAAATACAATAAACATATCAACAAACCAGATACAAAACACCTTCAGCATTTCATACACATACTCCTATTATTTTTTTTGGTTTAATTCATCAAAACCCTTGACTCCAGAATGCGATAAGACTGCAATTTGAAAATTTAAACATAATATAATCTTAGCATTCTGTAAAATCCAACTGACAGCACAGAACAGAATCAACGAAATGCCGTTGTTATCCCAGAATTATTATTTCTACTTTGGTTATTGTAGTTTGTTTCGTAGGAAAAATACACACACGTGAGATAGAAGGGCAATGCACAAATAAGATGGGTAACGCCATACGATTTTTGAGCTCTTAAAGCTTGAGTTATTTGGAAAATTTGAAAAGATGAAAATCTGTATGGAAGTAACACATCTTAATCATCGTATTGTCTTTGTAACAACCCTACGATCCACAGCACACTCCAAATACTCGCTTATATAGCATCTATATGGCGATAGAAACCCCACACCCACCGTTCTAATGCCCCCAAGTACTTGTATGGTATCAATTTACAGGTTAATCTCACTGCTGGAGCGGATGAACAGCCCTCCAAAGTTAGTTGAACCCTGCATATAATTTTTTACTCTTTCCCTCGAGATTTTATTTCAAATATCAATTTTCTTTTCAATGGCATTTCAGTAGCTGGCTTTAGTAGTAATGATGATTGCTCCACTTTATATTCCTCTTGGAATGTGCATTTTTCGTAGCCTTTTTATAGCTTAGCGAAATGTTCGATTTCATCCAGTGCACCTATCCTATCCATCGATTTTTACTCAGTAGAAACTATTATAGAGCGGCACTTTTTGCGACTCCACAGCCCGAGGCGAGGACATTTTGTTTTGCATAATGCTTCAATTAATTAACTTGTTCTGCATGCTGTCTGTGTGTGTTTGTCCGGAGAACTAAACACATGCGTATTTAAATAGTAACAAATAGTAACAAATTGAGCCTTAAACACCAGCAAATTAATTTGAAAGCAAGCCGAGCCAAATCACATTTGACACGCCGCTTCAACGGGGCGTATACGCAATTCCCCCATGTACAGTACAATATATATCCTCCAATCCTCCACGTGGCTCTCTTTGAATGTTCACTGCACATTGATGATTTAATTAAGGCCAAAAAGTATCGAACGCTTCTCTCTCCGCATCCTGCACCCCTCCCCAGGCAGAGTCCTTGCTAACCCTGTCTCCTGTGTGTGTACGTCTCTCTCCCCAGGTCTCGCTCACCGACTCGGATCCCGCCCAGTTCCGGGAGTTCTTCAACCTCTCCGAGTACAACGAGGTGAAGCAGCACCAGCCGCTGCGCCTGAAGAAGAAGTTCTACGAGTTTTATACGGCGCCCATTACCAAATTCTGGGCCGATTCGGTAAGTGGCGGAAATTACTATCCAGTTAAGGTTGAGGGGGTAGTGTGCTTAATATCCTGCAAGGGCACTGAGAGATTAAAGGGGTTTAGGGTATATTTAAATATTATGTTACAAAATAATAATGCAAGTTATTATATAGGAATAGATATTCCTATATAGAATTTGTTATTTTTGGGACTCGAAAATTAATGTAGCTTGTAATAAAGTGAGTTGAAAACTATAAGTAATTGAAAACTTGAATTTTTAACTGCATTATATGCTTAATATTATTATTTTCAGTATTATATATAATAGGATTACATTACTCAGAAAGGTCAATATTCTTTAATTATCTTTGTCAAGTTTCTCGCATTTTAAAGTTAAAGTAAAAGTTATAATTCCCAAGTGCTTATTTCGGGAAACAAATTTCCTATCCAAAATCCATCTGCGTTTATTAAAATCCCCATAAAATATGTTAAACGAATTTAAATTATTAATATAATATTTAATTTATGAATAATGTATACTGTCCCTTTCCCAATTAAGCTGTAATTCCTCCCAGTGCCCTCTGACAGCTTGTCATAGATTGTGCAAGGTTTTTAATTATTTTTGCGGTATTTGCCCTTAACCCAAAACCCGCATCTCCTCCATCTCCATCTCTATCTCATCTCCCCGCAGATTGCCTATATGTTCTTCCTGATAATGTTCTCCTTCACGGTGCTGGTGAAAATGGAGACGATGCCGCGGTGGCAGGAGTGGTACTCGATAGCGTACATCACCACGCTGGGCTTCGAGAAGGTGCGCGAAATCATATCCTCCGAGCCGGTGGCCATTACGTAAGTAGACCCACATCCATCGCTTTATCCATTGGTGTTTAATTGCATCTGGCGATGAGTGCAAATGAAGCTGGTGGGGGGGATTTCACAGATGTGCGCATTTCGATTACTTTTTTGTCTTCAATATGTGCTGGCTGCCTTTCGCTCACGCTTGAATTAACGCACCTTCGATGGGTGCTTTTCTCTCCATTAATGCGGACAGGCATAAATTCTCGGTGTGGGCGTGGAATATGTGGAATCCCTGCGATGGCGCTGCCATAATACTCTTCCTCATCGGCCTGGCGTTTCGGTTTCGGGGTAGCACCATGGACATTGGCAGGGTTATCTACTGTGTGGACAGCATCTACTGGTATCTGCGTATCCTGAACATCCTGGGAGTCAACAAGTATCTGGGTGAGTTTTCGGTAAAGGTATTTCAATCAAAATCAGGAGATTCAATCTTAGATCTTAAATTAACAGAGATTTTAGTATGAAAATCCGTACTAAATCCCTGAATCCTATCAATTACTACGCATTTTATTCAACTTTCCTGCAGTGTACTTAATCCTGTTTAATCCGTTGCAGGTCCTCTGGTCACCATGATGGGAAAAATGGTCAAGAACATGATTTACTTTGTGGTCCTGCTGGCCGTCGTCCTCATGAGCTTTGGGGTCAGCCGACAGGCCATTCTGTATCCCGACAAGCAGCCCACCTGGGGCCTGATCAAGGAGGTAAGCTGCCGCCACAATCCAATCCTTTCCTCGTTCCAGACTTTTCCTGTAAATAAACAGAAACTAATCTGCGTGTATGTGTGCGAATGTCAGTCTCATTAACATACTCTCTCACACACACCCCTCAGCAGAGCGAGTGTGGACAACTTCTATTGCAGCTTATAAACAAAAATAATAATTACGATGCGGAGTACATACATTTACTTAATAATACATAGCAAGCAAAGCTAGTTTTTGGCCTGCGTTCCTCAGTAGTGATGCAAATGCAAAAGAACATTCTTATGTACGAGTAGAAGTCCCCATTTTACCATTCTTACATTAAGTAGTTGACTAATTAGAATTTACAATTAACAAAACAAGAAAGAACCGAAGAAACCAATCAAAAATGCCGCTTAAATTGACTCTGTCTCGTATTTGTACTCTTCTTTCTTTCTTTCTGTCATACTTACATCTCGAACATCTTCGAAATCTATCACTTTTTCACCCCTCACTGTCACACCTGTCACCTGTCACCTTCCACCGCCACCCTTGCATATGAAAAACGCTTTTTTAAATGTTTTCCAAACGAAACGAAAAAAAAAAAACAAAAACCTGCTAAATGCCAGGTTATTGCCGGCTCAATAGTAGCCCCCGGATTTCTGGGCGCTCTGGGCCACCAGACTCGTTCGCACAATGCCCGTGCCGGCTATCATCGTGGCTATCATGCCATGAACGCGGCTCCAGCGACCACCACCACAGCGGCCACCACTACTACCAGTACCAGTACCAGTACCATGGCCAGTACCAGTACCAGCTCCAGCTCCAGCTCGGCGCCTCAAGGAACACCCACGGCAGCCACATACAATGAGCACTTGAATCTGAGCAGCGGGAATTTGTCAAACGTAACGCAACATGTGATCGATCGACTTACTTGGTTTGCTAACTATTTAGAGAGCCGACTGTAGAATGCTCTAGCTGCGTCTAGCCCAAAATATTAAAAAAAAAGAGAAAAATCAAACAAATTATCTGATATATA
This sequence comes from Drosophila bocqueti, assembly GCA_018151655.1. Classification (NCBI taxonomy): domain Eukaryota; kingdom Metazoa; phylum Arthropoda; class Insecta; order Diptera; family Drosophilidae; genus Drosophila; species Drosophila bocqueti. Next base: position 11,488,637 of record JAECXF010000057.1, read on the forward strand.
GTATCTCTACCCAAAGAAGTTGAAATAACAAGATGCCTAACGCTCAAACTTTTAAAATACGATATGCAAGCATTTTCTCTGGAAGCAATGAGCCTTTCTTGTTAGCATAAAGTTAAGAGATTAAAAATCTATATTCTTAATCTAATCTAGAAATATATAAATATATTCTGGATCTATTCTTTAAATATAGATTTTTAATCTGCTCTTCCAACAAGCAAGTGCGTATGTGAGCTTACAGATCTATAATGCTTGAGAAGTTCAAAAGAATCTTATGGCGTTACTCATCTTGTTATTACAAGGTCTTTGCTCTACCTGTGTGCTGCATATTCGTGTGGTCTATAGTCGTTGTTGTTGTGTCTTGATGGAGATCGGTGTGCCAAGTATTCAGTTTTATACTTCTCCTCCCTTCCCTTAAATATCTTCAATCTTCTGACTATATCCCTGAATTTTCTCTCTCTATATATATATAAATCTCTCCCCCCTCTTCTGTCTCTTGCCCCGCATTTCGCTTGCGCCAGTTTTCCTTTTTGTTTTCCCCTCCGCTCTTGCAATGAAAACTCAAGTGTCCGTGGCTGGAATCCATTACTTAGGATGGATTATATCCCAGTAAAGTCCAGTTGAATTTGCAAGGGTAAGCTGCAGCTTCGGCCCGCCGAAACGCAACTCTCTCCTACTGCCTCCTAGAATTATTTTCCATCGTTCGTAGTCTCTTCTCTGCATGCTGTGTATTTAGTCCAGCTCCTTAGGTAAATGTGTGTACTCTGTTTTCGCTTATCAATATTTGTGTCCAGTCCCTTCCACCCCTCACTATTTATTTCATCCGAATAGTTTTGCCGCATTTTCGAGTTCAGTTTTGGCATGCATAAATATTTAAGATGCCTGCAGCTGATTGAAATACAATTTAATCCGTATTATAATATTTGGCCAAAGATAAATGTGCCTTAAATCTGCATTTTAACACGCATATTAAATTGGTGTTTGTTTTAAAAGTAAATAACGATAGCTGTAAGGCAAAGGTATACTAAATGTATTTAGTGATGTTAATCAGAGAGCCCTGTGTCCCCGATATTGTTTGTGATCCAGCTGTGATATGCAAATGAGACTGAGGACTCCTTGGGGCCTTGAAATATTTGTAAATAAATAGCATGCTGTTTCCAATATCTAAGGAAAATGTGGTGCATAATTAGTAAACAAACTAGATTGCATTCAAACACGCTGAGAAAAAAAAGGAATGAAATATCAACCTAATCAAGAAAGCTCCTTTAAATCAAAAATAAATGTAGTCAATAATAAATACATATTCAAAGTTATTGAAACTAATTTTCAAATTAGGAAAAATAGATTTATATTTTCCTAATATTTAAAGTCATTTTAAATCAAATTAACTTGTTGTTCTCTCACTTTTTTCATGCTTCCTTTGAGCAAATTTAAAGTAAACTCATATTTCAGAGGCGCTTTTTATTGCTAATTCCTTTTCTCTAAGTGAACACACACACTTACCATACTAACGCCAAAACCAACACCACCACCCACAACACCTACCAGCTGATGACTAAAAATAACCAAACTGTGTTTCAATGTGTAAAAACTTGCATTAATGTTGGGCGACGGTCGCAAATTGAATTACGCCCGGCCATTTCTTGTTCCAATGGCGATGCCTGCCTGCCTCCCGTACCCGCCCCCGTTTCCCGTTCCCCACTCCGGTCCAGCAGCAGATGAACCCGCTTTTAATGGTGATTTTAATTTATCGTTGTCCAGGTCACCTTCCAGCCCTACTTCATGCTGTACGGCGAGGTGTTCGCCGGCGATATTGACCCACCCTGCGGCGAGGATCCCAGCCAGCCGGGCTGCGTCACTGGTGAGTTTTTGGTCTTGTGAAAAATGAAAAAAATAAAAACAAGAAACTGACGTTGCCAAACTAATTGGATTACAGGCCATTGGGTAACGCCGATAACGATGTCCATGTATCTGTTGATTGCCAATATTCTGCTGATAAATCTCCTCATCGCCGTGTTCAACAATATCTTCAACGAGGTCAATTCGGTGTCCCATCAGGTGAGAGCGATCAAATACTGGGGGTTTGTTTTAATTAAAATTGAAGTTGAAGGAAGATGGAGTTTGTACCTGAAACTCATTTGGAGTATGCGAAGTGGAGATTGAGATTTGAAGAGCATTTAAGTTTGCTTATTTTTATTTCCAACTAAAATATTTCTCTCACCAATAAGTATGCTATACTTTTTCCCCACTGACCAATTTCTATGTCCTTCCAATTTTGATTTCTCCCCTTTAGGTATGGATGTTCCAGCGCTTCACAGTCGTCATGGAGTACCAACAGAAGCCCGTCCTGCCGCCGCCATTCATCGCGCTGTGCCACTTCTACTCGCTGCTCAAGTACTGTGTGAGAAAGGCGAAAGGTGAGCCCGGGATGAGCAAGTTTAGCTTTGTTCCCTGTGAGTCTATCGAAACCGAGCGCCTCGTGCGAGCCGTGCAGCAATAATGTACAAATATCTAACTTTTCTCCCCGCGTGCCCGCCTCACCCAACAACGACTGTCGGCTGACTATCTGTGTGTTTGTGTCTGTCTCTCTCTCTCTCTCTGTAACTAACCGTAACTGTAACTAACTACATTACGTATACGCCACCTGCTCTGAAATGATGATTTGCCAATAACAACACCTCCGCCTGCTGCAATCGCTCTGCGCTGTTGTTGTTATTGGCATCCTTGGTCTTTTCTTGGTCTCTCCCGATAACCTGTAACACATGTCTACCCTTGATCGACACTCTGCAGGATTGGAGGTGCAGCGGGACAACGGTCTCAAGCTGTTCCTCGAGAAGGACGACCTGGAGCGGTTGTACGACTTCGAGGAGGAGTGCGTCGAGGGCTTCTTCCACGAACAGGAAATCATCCTCAACCAGTCGACGGACGAGAGGGTAAAGAACACCACCGAGCGGGTGGAGACAATGTCGCAGAAAATCGAGGACATCAATCAGAAGGAGAACATACAGACGGCCACCGTTCAGGTGAGTAGGAGTCGGTTGTTTCCCCCAGCACTTGCCTCTTTGACATTCCCGATTCCATGTTTGCGTTTTTATGCAAATTTCCCCTGTGAGAGGAGTCTGTGTGTTTGTGTGATTCGTGTTTACCAAACTGACATGGGTTCTGACAGCACGTCTTCGCATTTGAATTGAAAATTTAACACGTCCGAATGGCCATTGATAGCAATGCACCCGGTGCAGCTCTTTCTTTGTACAACTTTTGTGCTCTCAACCTGTTTTTTTTTCTATGAACACGGAACGAAAAAGGTGCGGGTCTTGTATGGATATTAAAGATATTGGTTAGCTTTGTCATAGGATAGTTTTAAAGATATATTTTAAGACGTTTTGTAATACCTTTAGGGGGGTTTTTTGGCAAGGTTTATAGATTTTCTGCTAAACATATGTTTATTCCTTCCTTCATTAGTTCAAATTAATTTGCATTCCCCTTGAAAAATCTCCTTTTACCTCAAAGCAAAAGCTAAAAACGTATTTCCTTCCTTAAATTAACTTTTATTCCCCTTAAAAAATCAAATTTAGAGTGTAAACAAACCCCCAACTCAATTTCTTTTGACAGAACATTGAGTTCCGGCTGCGGAAGATGGAGGAATCCTCTGAGCAGATACTCTCCCACCTGGCCGTCATACATCGCTTCATGTCCACACACATCGCCGGCACGGATGACCTGCGTGGTTCGACGATAAACATTCCGGCGGAGATGCACCGCATGCGTACCATCTCCATATCGGACACCGAGGGCGGTGGCAATGGCAGTGGTGGTGCAGGAGGAGGAGGAGGAGGAGGAGGAGGAAGTGGTGGTGGTGGAGCCGTCGTGCCACTGTCTCTGGGCGCCGGACTGAATCTAAATTCGCTGCAGGTGCGTTTGAAATACATATCGCTGCAGCACCAAGTGCACAGTGAGAGAAAATATTTGGAACTTGATGTACTAAGACCCAAATCCGAATCATGACAAATGACAACCTTTAGGTTTTTTAATTTTGTTGCTTAGGAAAATGTTTAGAGCTTTTACCTTTGTTATTTCCACTTTGTTATTATTTATTATTTATTGTTTTTGTAGTAGAAAATTGAGAGTTCAGATGAACATTTAGATGAAATTGGTGGTTGACCGTCCGCGACAGACCTTAGTGATATTTTAAAATGTTTTAATGTTTCAATTGTTATTTTAAAGTTGATGTTTAATAAATTAAATCAATGACAACACTTGTTTTTCTGTGCACACACACTCAAATATTGATGGCCCCTTTGTCCAGGTGACCACACGCCGTCGATTCAATCGCTCGCTGACCGAGGTCCGCCCGGATGCGTACATCTTCGACGAGGGCACCCACTTCGAGGTGGTGCCGCTGCCAGAGGAACCGGATGAGGTGGTCAAGTCCCGCGAGGCTCTCAACGAACAGATGGTGCGCAAGGCGTCGATGCAATCGGAGGCGGACTCGGACATCTACCTGCCGCTCTCACAGCGTCCGTCCACCTGCGAGACGGTCAAGCGGACGCCCTATGTCACTGTGCGCCAGGACACCGGGGCCAGCACCGAGAGCAAGGACACGCTCACGCCGATGGGCAATGACGATGATCAGACGCTCGTCGGGGGCGATAACTCGGATGATGCGGCGCCGGACATCAACTTTGAGGGTAATTTTCTACCAGCTACACCTGTTGTGTTGTCCTCTGCCCAATGTGTCCTCTGTGTTGTGTAAGCCCTAAGCTCGAATCCTTATAAAAGCGTTTTGTAATTTCCTATACAGCTGCCCGGCATCGGGCCTTGAGACAGCGGACCGTCTCCTTGTGTCGCCGTAACTCTGAGACCTACTCCTCACCGGAGCGGACATCAATCGGTCGCACATCAGCCTCAACCAGCTGGCCTCGCTCTCCCGCCGCCAGATGAGCCTGACGCAGTCGGAGCCGGACAGCGACAAGGATATGCCAGCAGCCGCCGCGGGCTCCTCCTCCGCTCATCCGGGTGAGTAGCCAACGATCCCCAGCCTCCGATATTCGCGCTCTAAATTCAGGCTACTAAACCCGTCACGCCATCCCACCTAACAACAGAAGAAACTACTGCCCATACCCAAGAAACCAATCCAGCAAAACGATTTGGCCAAAAAGCACAACCATTAACCATTAACCATTAACCACTGACCATAACCGAGTGTCCACATCTCTCTCTCTTCTCTGAAACCTAACCGAACTCTAGGTAAATCAGTATTGCATGCGAAACCCTCCAGAAATATCTTGCTGAAACTGCACAGCGAGTACACCTCGATCACGGACGAGCTGGAGAGCGTCTGCCACATGATAGCCTCGCCCACGGTCTCCCTGCAGAGCAACAAAGGTAAGCCCCAAGGAGCATAGGGAGCACGAACGAACGAGCACGAATCCGAAACCCAGTTGAGGCTGTATCCCAACCGTGAGCCAAGTGTGAATAAAACTAACCGGGTGAACCCGTATCATTGCCTTGCTTCCGCCGCTGCCGTTGTCGCCTCGTCCTCTGCCCAGAAAAGCTTCCACCCCCAGCAGCATCCCAGCTTTGTCCCGCAACCCTACTCATCTCTCACCATTTCCAATTGACCCCGACAGCTTCACTGGACCGGCCCAAGACGGAGATGTCGCGGGCGGAGGCCGCCGCCCTGCTGGAGAAGAAGCATCTGAAGGAGTGCGAGGAGAACGATTACAAGATACTGGAGGGCCTGATTGAGGCACGCGGCTCCATTGATGCCAGCGCCCAGCCCTTTGAGGTGAAGGTTTAATTCCCTTTTCTGCTTTGTCAGCGAAAAGTTATCTTTGGACAATTTTCGGGTAAAATGTGTCAATTAAGGGATTAGCAGGATTGACCTTTTTGTCATCTAAAAATAGCCACGCTGACAGGCAGCTAAGGGGGAGAGGATCCTACCATTATACCCATACTACATGTACTATATATATTCCCTTCCACAGATCGGCGTTTCCATTGACTACAGCCATCGCTATCCGCTGCGACGCGAGACTGCCGTTGAGCTGTCACCTTCGAAGCCCTCGGTCGAGGGCGACCTGATGGGCGGGGCCACCGGAGGTGCTGCCAGCGGCGGCGGCGGTGATAGTAGCGACACCAGCGGAGCTGGTAGCTGCGGTGCCATGGTCGTCGCCTCGAGCGGCTTCCAGCTGAAGAACGAGCGGCCCTGGCAGCGCAACTCTTCGATGGAGCAGCAGACCTATCCCTCTCCTTTGGTGCCCACGCGGGCCACCAGCGACTTCCTCAATCCGCCGTACGAGGGCACCGGGCGGCTCTTCAAAAAGTCCAGCGAGAGCCTGCAGAAGAACTCCAGCACGGAGACGGACTACTCGGCCCATCCGTATCGCTTCATCAAGCAGAGCTCCAACGAGACAAACACCTCGCTGACGGGCTCCTACAACGTGGACACGCCCTCGCTGACGGCCGAGCCCTCGCTGGATGCCGGCGACTCGCACTCGGCGACGGGGATTAGCATAAGCGTTGGCGCTGCTGGCGGCTCTGCCACCGCGCGTTACCAGCCCATCCGCACGGCCTCTGTGGGCGCCGCCGACGGCAGGCGGTTGCGGGACGAGAGCTCCAGCTCCCTGGATCTCAGCTCGGGTGGAACTACTGGGCCAGTGACGATGCAGGCAGCGCCGGCACCGCCATCGCGTCCCATGCTGCTGAAGAAACAGTTTAGCGTGGACCAGGGCAAGCCTTCTCAGCCGGCGGAGGCCACTGGCACGGCTTCAACTTCGGCTCAGACGCCGGAGGCTGCTCAGGTTGGGGCCAAACTGATTTCCACGCTCAAGCCGCAGCCCTTTGCGAGCAAGCTGGGCATGAATGTGCTCAAGGAGAGCAGCTCCAGCACGGAGGAGTCGGGCTGTTCGTCCGCCAAGAGCAGCAACCCGGCCCTGTCCATACCCCAGATCAGCACGCACCTCGTGCAGGACGAGATCGCCAAGCTGTCGTCGAACATCAAGAGCAGCACCGACTCGGAGAAGGATCCGCCGTTCAACGAGACAATGTGTTAGCAGAGCAGGAGGCTGCTCATTGGGATAACTAGTCATAGGCTGAGCTGGGTGATACGAGCCTAGAGAGCTAGGAATTCAGATATCAGATATATATAGTAGTCAGGGGGGATCGCATGTTACTTACTACGCGTTAATGATTTTTGACAATACATAGTTCACAAATTCTCTGTATTTTTATACAAGTATTTATTTAGAAAACAAAGTCATTGTTGTTGTTATACACTCTACAGGAAGGCAGTTGGGCATGGAATAATATCTGTTTTTATTGTTTTTTCTATTCCCTGTCAAGCGCAGGAACTCTCCCTCTTCGGGGAACAACCACCAAAGAAATACATATGGTAACGCCTAAGTTATATATACATATATCGCCTACTCTGTACTATGTACTCTGTTACTCACAACTTTTACAAAAAACCACTCCTAGAACGTAGTCAGACTCTTACACATATTGCAATGTTGCTGCAATCCTGCAACTTTCACCCAACACATATCTCTGGAAGCAACCACTGTACTTTATCCAAGCCGAGAGATCAGGAGCAAGCACCACCTCAACGCAATTGGCAACTTATCGCAGCAACTCTGTGTCGTCTCGTCTCAACTTAGATAGTCCGTTTTACTTGCTTAATCTATATACTACATTTATGGGGCGGGAAGATCCCAAAACTCGTGTATTCTGTGTACCAGCAGCTGCCCTTTTGTCAGCGGCTTTAGTTAACTATTATTGTACATAAATAGAATAAATGTTATATTATATATACATATATTGTGGAAAAAGATTGCTAAGATTGCTAAAATTGTTCATGTTTGGCCAGAGTGTGCTAATACCTTTAATTAGTTTTAACGATATTTGCAAGGATTAAGATTAACAATGCATTTTAATAAAAAATAAAAAGATTTATGATTGTACTTATTTAATTTAAGAATTGTATGTTATTTTTATTAAAAATAAATTATTAACCTTTAAGTATTTAAAACGAAGCTAATGGGTTTTATTTGTAATTTATATTGAGTTAATTTTTATACCCTTGCAGGGTATAATAATTCTGGTCAGAAGCTTGCAACGCACTGAAGAAGTCATTTCTGACTCTATAAATCATATATTATATACTCTTGATCAGTGTCAAACTTATGAATATATATTGGGAAAATAGGAAAAGGTTTTATGTGTTTCTTTTGCTTCAAACTAAACATTTTAAGCAATATTTGACTTGCAATGCCCTCTCTTGTAAAGGTGTTAAATAATCTGTAGATTTCTTTGGTTTTCGTACAAAATTCACTTTATTTATTCCTGTTTTCAACAAAAATACACATTGTTTATAATGTTTTTATTCACTCTTCGTCGCTCGTAAATACTCTACTATAATACAAGAATAGTTCCTAAACACACAGGTATCGGACCTACACAATTTACACATTAATAAAGTCTTTTGCGTCGCCGTGTAAAGTAACAGCTAGGAAAACTATACAAACAACTTGGTTTCATTACAATTAGAATTATTTTAAAGTGTTTTAATAAATATTTACAACAAATGGCAATGGGACTTTCGCATCGACTACTTCTAGAAACTAGAAATTACAAGGCACTTATGTAACTTAGCGTTAATTACTAGAAAGCCAACCGGCAAGAACATTCAATGCTTTCGCGGTTCACAAGTTGCACGTAGTACTCCTATAAGGTAGATTTTTTTCTGGTAACTAGCCTATCGTTTTTCGGTTTATCGGTTTTTCGTTTTTAAACATTCATTCAGCTTTTCGTTGATAAAGTACATAGCATAATCTGCCGTGGACTTCCTGTGGGTGACTGAGCCATGCATTTAGAATGTGATGTATACGGGGGCGGGTTACCTGCCCGACGTTAGTTGTTCTCGTTGCTGTTGAGGTTCTCCGCCTCCGGTTCGTCGGGATTCTGGTGGACCAGCCTGTTGAGCTCCTCCTTCTTGGTGCGTTGGAAGAAGCCCATCTGAGGAATAAACAGAAGCAGGTCAGACAGCAGTCTATATAGGAATCCCCGAAGTACAAACCTTATACAGTCCGTAGCTCATCGCAGAGAGCAACAGCAGACCCCCGATGACGGAGATTAGGATAATCCACCATATACTCTTGGCCTGCAGATGCTTGTATATCACATTGGGCTCGATCCTTCGGTTAATGGCAAACGACGTGGAGGTGGGATCGCCCTTCTTGTGCAGCTCCAGATCGGCCAGGATGACAAAGTACTCCCAGGGATCCATTAGAATGGAGTTCACTTCGTTCAGATCCACATTGTAGCGCATGTTCAGGTTGATGGTCTTCTCCGGCCTGAAATGGACGCGCATCTCGGCCCGGACACAGGTGGTCATCTGGGGATCTCGGCAGTGGAACACAATGGTTCGGTTCACCGGCAACTTGTCCTTGAAGTCATCGCTCAACAGATCGTGGGCCTTGACATTCGAGATGCGAGCATACTGCTCCCGGTTGGCGGTCAGAGCCTTGAGATCCCTACGCTTCCGTGTCATCGAAGCGGTGGCCACCGAGTCCGTGTCGAGCACCTCCATGGTGTGATGGGTGTGACCACTGGTGGATATGTCATAGCCGTGTCCATTCTGCGTGATCACAGTCCTCTCCAGGCCCCCTTGGACCGTGGTGGACACCTCAACGGGATCCAGGAAGAGCATGGTGTCGTTCTGGTCGTACAGATCGACGTTCAGCAGCTGGGAATCGTAGCTGGCCTGCATCCTCAGGCTGGTGATGTTGATGATGGGAATAACGGCCGTAGAGCCGGGCACCTTGTAGGCAATGGGAATATAGAAGGACAGCGTCAGCTCCTCGATCACACTCGGACCGTTGCTCTTGATCTCGTAGTTGTTGATGATTTCTGCCGAGTTGCTGTAGTGCTCCAAGTCAATCTGTCCATTGGTCTGGCCACTAAAAAGTAATAGAGTCATTGGCAAGTCTCCTAGGATTTTATCTTTGCTCTGTATCTCACCCGGTGGCATCGATCTCGGTGAACTCCTTCAGGCCAATCACATTGACCTGCTTGTTGTCCGTGGGATTCGCTTCCCGTCCCGTACTGAACACCTCGGCGGTGATGATCAAGGAGAGTCCACTCAGCTGGCTCACATCGAAGCTGACGGTCACCGAGTCCCGGTCGCCCTTGGCCAGGGGTCGTCCTCGATTCAGATCGCACACCATGTAGGCCTCAGTGACTTTGCAGTTGCCGGGCACCTGGGCAAAGGGCAGCCGGGAGGCGCTGGTCACGTTGAACTGGGGCAGGTAGGCGGATTCTCCCACATTCGTGATCTCGTAGTTCAGGCCGGAGAGTATCGGCGCTGCCCAGGATATAGGTGGAGCTGAGAAAGAAGTATTAGTTAATATTACAGGACCATGAATTATATAATACCAAATAATGAGCTTACCTCACATCCCTGCTCTTGAGCTGCAGATCGGCGTTACAGACATCGTTGGCGCAGCCCGTGCTGAAGATGATCTTATCTTGGTAAACCTTGGGCTCCGCTGGATCCACAGCCACGCACGTCTCGCAGAATTCTATTCATAGATATATTATTAAGGGAACCATTTTCATTTCTAATAACATTCAAAACTCACCCTCCGAGTCGGGCACCTTCTTGGTCAGCTCGTAGTGCATCTCCAGGTCGATGGGCGTGAATATGTCCTTCTCGCTGTAGCGCACCTGGACCTCGAAGACGCGGCACTGCTCGCTGAGGCCGGCGTCCGCCTTGAAGCTCATCTCGTTGGTCTGCGTCTGGGCGAACTTGGCCCGCTTCAGCTGCGGATCGATGGCTATCCGGATGGCCAGCTCCTGCTGCTGCACATTCGTGGCCTTGGCCGTGGTGCTCAGTCTGTAGCACGAGGTGATCTTCACCTTGTCCTGCTCTGGCTTGATCTCACGCGCCTCCGACTTGACGGTGGCATGGACCTTGACCACCGGATAGGCTCGGTACAAGTACAGAGCCTCGGCATTCGGTGCTCCTACGGCAAAGTCATTGAAGCCATTGCCATCGATATCGGAACCGCGGGACAGGCCGTGACCGAACATGTGGGTTCCGTATTTGGAGGCCTGCTGGCTAGGGGCATCCAGCTGCTGGCTAGGCTTATCTCTCAGTCCCCGCTCGCTGCCCAGGTAGATGAACACGGAGCCATTGCCGGCAAAGGGAGCGCCCACGGCAACGTCTGTGGAATGGGTAATTATTAGTATTTAGTTCCTCTAGATATGGCAGCTTATAAGATAAAAGGAAGATCCATGATAAAGCCTTCTAGACGTACCATTATATCCGTCATGATTGATGTCGCCCAGCCGGGAGAGAGTGGTGCCGAAACGGGCATTGCTCGTCAGCGGCGAGCGCAAAATCTTCCTCTCGAAGTTAAACTGCAACGATAAGGAGTCATTAGTCAGTTCCTTATATGCCTCGGAGCAGGAAAGACCCACTTCCCAGACGAGTCATGGATTACTCACAAAGCCCTTGTTGATAAACACATAGATGGCCCCGTTGTCGTGGGAATCCTCCAGAGCGTACTGCGGCGCCGACACGATCACGTCCGTCTTGCCGTCCCCGTTGAGATCCTCCGCCAGCACCGAGTATCCAAAGTATTCGCCAAACTGCTCACCCTGGAAGACATGGTGCTTCTTGATCTTCTTGGCTTGGATGTCAAAGATGTAGGCCTCGCCAGACTGCTTGTTGGCCTGGGGGGCGGTGGCCACATAGAGCAGAGTGGACAGGTTGGCGCTATCGAAGTAACCCGAGCTGACTGCATAGCCAAAGTACTCGTCATCCCCGCCGTTCGGCCTGGGGATCTCCGGGGCATAGTGCTCCGGCGTATACTCGTTGGAATCCGCAGCCCGTATCCGGCGGCTGCGACGCAGCGCGCTGCTCGTGTCCCGCCGACTGGCGGTGGGATCGTCGATGTTGTCCACTTGACGGTACAGGACCACCGAACCCTTCCATGTGAAGATACCCGGTGCTCCGATGAGGAACTTGGAGTTGTCGTCCGACACATGGGCACTCAGTCCCATTTCGCTGTAGATGTAGTAGAAGGAGTTCGTGTCGTCCTGCTCGATCACCTGCTCCGTCTTGAGGCGCAGCGGTGAGATGCGGGTCACGTGTCCAGGAGTGCTGCCCAGGGTGTTCTGCACCCAGTAGCACACTCCGTGCAGGTGGTAGTCCTTGGAGCTGGGCGTGTAGAAGCGGGGAGCGCACACGAGCAGCTTGTCCGTGTCCCGGGTGCCGCCATCCATCGAGCCGCCCAGCCACTGGAAGTCCTTGCGCTGCGAGTCCAGGGTGTATTCGCTGTAGGGCGCATCGACGTTGCCTGTTTCGTCCAGGACATACGGATTGCATTGACCGTTCAGCAGGGAGCACCTGTATATCGCTCCCGTCTCGTTGATGTTGCGCTGCGACTCCAACGTGGATTGGAGCACGAGGAGCACCCACGATGATGCTGAAATGGGAGAGGGGAAAACTCTGTTAATGAGAATTAAAATGGACTATTGCCTGTTTTAAGATACATTTGCAAGCTTTTTTTAAGGTACATATTGATCAAATCACATATTTTATTTATGCTTCAGAGGTCTCTAAAAATTATAAGGGAAAACGAAGGAATGAATACATTTTTCATACCATTAATTTGTTATTTTACTTTATTTATTTTTAATCTATCTAAAACCCACGACTTTCCGACAAATTGCATTGACTAATTTGAATGGTTAACACCATACCTAAAATCTTTGAAGCAAACGCTTTATTTGCCAAACTTTGGAAACAAACAAAGTAAACAAAATACCTGACCGAAAAGACAATGTATTTACCTCATATCTATGTATGTTTTTATATGTAGAAATATGTATGTGAGTTCATTAGCAAATAAAAATGTTAAAAGTGACAGCAGCAAGCCAGCATTTCTTCTTTGTTTGAACATAAAAAAGTCAAGAGAACAAATATGGAGTAGCAGTTAGACATATTTATGAATAAGAAGCCAGTCAGAGAGCCAGAAGTTACTTCACCCTCAGTTTTTAGTTTCTAGTTTTTTGTTAAAGACAAAAGCAAATTTTTTTTGACAACTGAAAAAGGTGTAAACTAAGGAAACATTGAACGGATATTGAACGTATATTGTTACAATCTTCAGTACATTCTGTATTAGTCAGACACAAGGGGGACAATTTAAGGCTATGCCTCATCCATTAGTCGACTTTTCCGGCGAACTCATACAGTCACAGTCAGTCAGTCAATCAAGTGGCTTGACACTGAAAATGTATTTTATTTGATAGATTTCCAAAGCACAAACTGACCCATCTATAGCTCAGCATAACTGAGAAATCGAATGCAATTCAAGGGAAATGGAAACTTGATAAGGTGACAAATCGTGGCTACATAACGCCGAGAGAGAGGTGGGGCTTATCTCGGGAAAGCTGACAACCTTAGCGGTATTTCACTGTGACAGCGGCAATCTTATCGTAAATCGTAGCTGGCAACGTTGCTTTGTGATAACAGATTGTCATTGGCTCCTAACTTAACCGAAGCGTTCTAGAACCAAGCGAACTCCACCCCTTCGCTCGGTGAATAATCGAACGGAATAACTGACTTATAGAGCCCACAAGGGCTCGGACGTGCAGCACTGCAAATATTTGCATAACTTCCCGCTCTCGTACATATCGCCATGAACCCATAAATACCCCATTTAGTCCCCTGCCCGACTACACCTCCTCCTCCGGGTGTGTGTGTGTAGATAATTGATATTAAGGGTATGACTTCATCGTTTGTACAAGGCGTGAAGTGCTTCTTACGGCATTTCTTCAACATCTCCCCTCTTTTTTTTACCGATCAACGCATTTTTGAAAAGTTCATTCATTTTTAACGGCCACTACTGCTTATATATTGAGTGCCGTTTGAGGCGAAGTGAATCATCAACCTGTTTACTCCCCGCACACGGAGTTGGAAGAGTGGGCAACTTGGACTGGGAGATGCGGGAGATGCTCTTACCCATTGGGGCGCAGGCTCATCGTGAAGCCAAAATATGACGCACGCACTTTGGGCAGATTGGTGGCGAACTGGGGATCCGAGATCTGCCGGTTGGGTCGCGGGGATAGGTTGAAGGAGCTGCCGGGAAAGGGGACCACTAAGAGGCACCACAAGGCCAGGGCCCAGATGTGGCGACTTAGCCGCGTCATTTCTGCAGATTTTATGGCTCTTTCAGCTGCGATTAGCTTTATATTTAACGCGCTACGCGATATCACTACCGATATATTATCACTTTCGTGGCAGCCGTGGAAATATACACTACAACCGTTCCGATCGAAGGTCTGAAAGCTACTAATTGAGCACGGCGAAGCGAGCTACAGCTTGGCTCTCCAGGTAGCCCCGGAGAAAAACTGAGAGGAAAACAAGTTATGGCTGTGATACGAGAGAGCCGCTTTTGTTTTGACCAGGCTTACTCACTTTACCGTTGGTCGTCGTTGTCGTCTTCGCCTCGTGGGAGTGCCATCAATACCAACTCTGCCATATTTGCACTTTTCAGGGAGACCACTCTCAATTGTGGCAACCAGAGTGTTTGTTTTTTTAAGCAGCTTCTTGAGCTAGTGACTGACTCATCTTGATCTCAATTGATAGGAACGGAGAACTGAGTAATCTAATCAAATCTACTTGTGCCAGCCAAGCAGAATATATAATTTATAGTTTCTAAATAGCAGAACAATTTGCTTACAAGAGCTTCTATTACACATTACTTTTATGTCTCTGACTCAATTGATAAGATTAGATTAAGATTGCTGGCCAAACATAAAGTGCTCAAATGCAAAAACATATATAGAGCGGATGCTTAATTATGCTTACCAAACTATAAATAAATAAATAAACAACAGAAAAGAAATACAATGCAAGCAGAACTTTAAAATTGCTTTTGCTTTTCTTAGAGCATGGCAAGTGAATGGATTTTTAATATATTAAAATGATAAAAAAAAACCTTCGAAAAGTGTCGAGTTACAGTTTATAAAATAAATTCCCAATTTGTATTGATTTTAAAAAATCGGTTGACTCGCTGAAATGATTTTTAATTAATATATTAGTATTAAATAAATAACAAAATTAAAAGCTAGGCAGCTCTTATTTTGCATTCTGTAATTTCTAATAGCTATAGACAGCATCTATTATACTTAATACACAGATTAAAACTAGTACTGATACTGATTATTAAATGAAAATACAATCATCTATTTTCTATTTTTAAACCTCTCATAGGAAAAAAATTATAACATAGCCAGTTTCAAACATATTAAAATGTATTTATTTAAAATATAAATTAAGTTAATGCAAGCACTCACAGCTTTAAAATAATAGGAAAATTTTTTTTTATGCAGTATCTCAACTAAAGCAAATTATATTTTAGGTTGCTAATATTTACATGCATAGCTTATACCAGCTATAAATATTTTTCATAAGCGAACATAAATTGTTTGCTGCAAGCTTTGCATGTAAATAATAATAAATCTAAAATACATAACTCTATATAACCGTCTAAGCAATTATAGTAAATCTGATTCAGTTCAGATACTGCAACATTTTGATTATTTATTTTCGCACATTTACATGTGTTTACATTGTTTCCCCGGCTTAGTCAGTGTGAATGAGATGAGTCACTATCCATTGTCATGCACCCAATAAAACCCCAACTCGATTTCTGTCGTAACTTTATCCGTCGGCGAAACAAATAGTTTGAGCTTGATTGCTTGCCAATCATTAAAAAAAGTGTTCACACCTGGAGTTATTTCGGTTAACAATCACACGTCACTTTGGCTACCTGATATGCCATTTGTTTAGGCCAAAAACTAAAAAAGTTAAAACTAAAGCCATGCCAACATTTGTTTTCACTTCGGGGGCTAACACAAACCATGCTGAAAATTTGGTAAATAAAAAACCAGCTACTATGGCCGTCGCTTACGTATTTCCCCAAGAAGTGACTCATGTAAGCCGTGTCTGGCACACGCACATGTCCCACCGAGCCATGTCCACCTCCCACCTCAGGTCTGTCGGGCTTTGTGCATTCCCACAGCGGTGTCCAGGTTGATAGTGGAAAAGGTGACCCCAAAAAATATTTAAATGTGGGTAGAAGGGTTAGAAATGATGATGAATGGAGCTACCAGCTATTAATTTTGAAAAGATAGTTATATATTTTGTTGTTTATATATGATTTATAGGGTCGGAAATGGTTCCTTCTCTGTGTTGACCTACCTACAAGGGTGATGCTAATGTTTAAACGATTGGTATTAACAAGTTCGGCAATATATTCTAATCGGGAAATATATACGTACATAAATAAAAATGTTATTATGGAAACTCAGCGGTACTTAAAACCCCAAAGGTTATAATTGAATTATAATTGAAAATAGCAATATAGTATTTAAGTCCCCAAGCAAACCAAGCCGGCAATTTCGATACACCATTGTCGCCAGCTGGGGATATCCAAACGTTCCTATCAAAGGCCTATGAGCTCCTAAGGGTTAGATTTTGAACATATTGATTTATAGGCAGACTGAATTGGGATTTGACATTATCAAGAACGTACTCTAAATATTTTAAGTATGGATTTGCCTTTGGACTTTGCGTTCAGAACTATTTCAAATCAGCAAACTAAAATAGAGAACTGTGGACTTTATTGCATTTAAATTAAAGTAAGTTCTTTATTAAGTGAAGTGTAGTTAATACCTTCTTTGAAAGATGTTAAATAGTTATTTTCCTCAAAATTGAAGCTCAGATTGTTACATATACTATAGATTGAGAATAATACTCTACCTATAGCTATAATATAGTTAAAGTTACTTATACGTATGGCAATTATATTGTTTATAAAACTGCAAATTTTAAACAGTATATTTCTGCTATTTTTGTGGCCACCACTGTGAGTGTGTGTGCTGCAGCCAAAGATGTTCGTTGTGACGGTGGCGCTTTGTTGAAATGCCAAAGGAGGAACTGTTTACTGTTTATGCGAGCGGACAATAAGCCATGATGCGGACCACACAGATCTCCCCCTGCGCCAGCTCCTCCTCCATTCCACCTCCACTCCCTACTCCCCAACTCCTCACCTCCAATCTCCGCCAGAAAACAAAAACAAAGACAAAGAAATGCTGCAGCTTGCGGTCAGCAAATGGTAAGGAACAACTGTTACTGCAGCGTTTTCCTTTGTGGAAACTTGGGTTATTCTTTTTTTCGGAATTCGGTTTAATGACCGAGAGCAAAGCGGCTAAAAATATTTGTGTGTGTGGTGTCAGTGGTGCTGGGGCGGGGGCGGGGTAGCTCTTTCTCTGGAGACGCCACTCGGAGTGGGGAATCGGATTGGACACATTTTGTGAGTCATTTCGCCAGAATGCAAGGGTATGTATTGGGCCAGAGTGATTGAGTGCACACTCTGCTACAAATTTCGTTACAATTCAGAAGCTGCCGTGGCCAACATCTGAATATTCATCAGATGGCAGGCAGGAAGCCATAAAACAGGCATTACACAGTCTGTTTTTTCTGTTTGTTTCAGCTTCAAACTTCAATTGATGTGAAATAAATTACAGCTTGTCGTGATTTTACGCGCAATTTCCGTACATAATTAGGCGCACTTGGTAATAGCACATAGTCATGGGCATTTTGGGGCTTAAAGTGCTGGCCATACAAAAAAACAGAGACCAGGGGAAATGGGAGCGACGGAGGAAGTACCAAATTACCCATCCAGGTTTTATGGTAATAAAATATGGTGGGTCAGCACGGCCAACACTCGTTATGATCACGTACTGCATTCTAACGAGGTTGCTGATCGTCTGAATAAAAACAAGATATGGCTGGAAGTACAATTTCGTCAAGTAAACACAACAAAAAGTTTTCTATTCTGAAGCTGTGTGGCCTGGATTTGGCAAGGGCTTCAGCAGGGCATATATATTATTTGGATACTCTTGGAAGAAATAGAAAACCAAATACATAAAGTGCTAAGAATATGTTAAATCATGTCTAAAATCACAAGAAGCCTAACAAAAAGACTAAGAAATAATAGAGATAATAAAATATCTAAAAAATAATAATATCTACAAGATAAATTTACAAGTTTTCTTCAGTATCTCAAGCATCTCAACATTAACTACCTAAGAAAAATCTGTCTTTAATATAATTTCAAGCTCAGCTTCGCCAAAAAAGAGCATCTAATCTTCGATCTCGTTGGCTTTCTTCTTATTCAATTAACTGTGATTTGTGGCTGAGGTGTGTGTGATATCATTTCTGGTGCTCTGAGTTCCGAAACACCGAGAGTAGCCGCCATTGGGTCTACATATCATGTGATAAGTAGGTCGCCCAGCTCGGTGTTTATTTTTTTGTCAATTGTTCCAAGTCGAAGTCGCGATCTCTCAGATCTGTGGCAATTGAAACTGAAGTAGCTGAAGTAGCCAGTTTTTTCTGTTATTTTTAGAAAAATTGGAGCCTGAAGTGGTATGGTGTTTGAGTGTTTTTCAAGCTGGGTTTTCGTGGACAAGTCATTAGTCTTGGATTGCAGCAACATATTTAGTGCAGCTGCTGTCGGGTTGAGACGGAGACTCAACTCCACTTGAGTCTATTATTTCTCTATGCTGAGAAAACAACATTTATAGTACAACTTTGGCTTAATTACTGCACAAATAAAAACCTGAGAGAGCGTTAAGTGTCAATAAAAATGAACTAATTTTGCCAAGCTGCGACTCCTGACGATCGATCTCCTTCACCAAGCCCGGTAAACCATTTCCGGGTGTCAAAATGAAAGAAAGGGGTTTCAAAATATTGACAGAGGTGATGGGACTTCACATATCTTGTGAAATTGGAAGGCGTTGCTTGTCAAACACAAGACATAAAGGTGGGATATTGTTAGTAGCCGAGGCATATCACACTCCCTCCCTTCAGGTATGCAAATACTCCGCCTTGACACTCACCTGGTTGGACGGATGACGAGCGTGTATCCAAAGTAGGAGCTCCTTGTTTGGTTTTGCTGGAACTTTAGGTGGCTCGGCGCCTTTATCACCATGCTCGCACGGGGCGAGAAATTGAAGGCTTCGATCTGGCTGAGCAGACAGAGCAGCAGGGCGAGGATCGGCAGACGGCACATTTTCAGCTCAAATTTAATTTAGAACTCATCAAAAATTAAATTTTCGCATGCGTAATTTCGTAATTTCAAGCAATAAATCACAATTGTGCACGACAGGATACGTTCCCCTGGCACTCACTTGTGTACATATATGTATTTATGATTTATTGAATTTAATTGAGGTTCACTCGAACACACACTCACTCGAGATCGGCGCGGCGTTCTCTCGGAATTATATTTATTCAATTAGGCCCGCGCCGGGCCGGCTTTCGCCGAGATCTTGCTGAAAAAAATCAGCGTGGAAACTAGTTTTTTGTCACTATGCCGCTGGAACTACTGGACCATACTATATGCATATAAATGCGTATATATGGCATGTATATTAAAGCTATGTTTCCGCAACACTTATATTATATAAATCGAAGCCGAGACCGAGGCGAGCCGAGAGATCAGGCGTGCAACCGAACTTTGGACGTTTTCACTCGCCGACGATTCGAAATGGAATGAATTCAAGAGCTGCAGGCAACTTCCACAAGCAGACAGCCCTCGAAGCCGTCGCTGCCGCCGCTGCCACCCGACAGGAATGTCGGCGGCAAGGTTCTTAGATTTTAAAATCTCTTTAAATATAATTTTTTTAATAAATATTTAAACATATAAATAATTAAATATATACATAAATATTTCAAGATAAATGTATAACGAAAAGTAAATATAAGTTAATGGATCAAAATTTATTTAAATGTGAATAAACGTAAAACAAATAAACAAATAAATATGAGAAAAAAAATAGTAGTAGGACAACTAAAAATAAAAGTTATTTAAGTCTGGGAAACGTTAGGTTTAGCAAAAAAAATAACAATTTTCTGGCACTTTTTTTTACTTATTTGCTGTTAAATAAATATGCCAAAGTAGCTTCTAACTCTTTAATTTTTCTTAGATTGTTGTCCATTCCCTGCTTTCTTTCCAGCAGAAATCTCCCTTTGACTTCGACAACCTTGTGTGGTGTCTCTCCTTGTTCCAAACGCCACTTGCAGTGGCACTCACACTCGGACTCACCCTCGCTCTCACCCTCCGGAGGCACACACACCACAAACACAAAGGCAGCTAAATAAGACGCACATAAATAAGTGCACGCCCAAGTGCGAGGGCTGTGTCCGTGTCGTGTCCCTCGGTCCAAGTGTCTGTGCGCCAGAGTTTTCCATGCAAACAGCAAATTTTCAAAAAAGCAAGCGGCTCGGCGTCGCCTTCTTGCCGCCTGTCACCATGGAGTTCCGCCGACAGGGAGCTGGCACTTATTATGCATATATACACTTATTAAAGGAACTCGTATTTATTCCACATCATCTCGTTTATTTCGTTATAATTAATATTTTCAATGGGCTTGATGCAGGCTCGCCAAGATTGTGCACTTCAAGAAAGATGGGAGTGTTGTTAAAATCAAAATAAAGCTCAAAAAATATTAAAATCGAACATCTAAAGTTTGAAGTAGAATCTTACTTATTTACTTCAAGCTGTGATTTAGCTTTCTTCTTTCTATAACATTTATTTGCTTTCTAGAGTCAAGGAAAAACCAGAGAAAAATTAACAAAATTCAAATAAATCAAACTATACCTGAGTAAAATAATATATAATTTGTTGGTTCTTTATTGAAACATAAATATATATATTTACCACATACTTATGATGTAAAAACCTAATTAATCTTTAAATTTTTTATCTGTACTATAAGAAGGGGGAATACGAGTAAATTAAAGGCAGCCACCATATGGTGGTTATGAAGGATGCCGATCAACATTTTCGACGGAGAGAGATTACACCAACCGATTACACCAACCGAATGTTGGTTTTACTTTGCTGTCATTGAACTTGACTGTAACGCGGTTGGTTGATGCCGCTTATCAGCCCAGTGACTGGGACTAGGTAATGCGTATTACATATATATAATATATTATATATACGTAAACCTCTCTCCCAACAAACATTGGGGTAGGTTAAGTCCCCCGCAATTTATGGACTTTATGATCCGTTGACACGCCAGTTAGCTGAGTGAGCGACCCGGCACGAGGGGTTCAGTGCAGTCCAGCAGGGGATCAGGGTTCAATTAGATCTCGGGGAGCACTCGAGGGGCACTCCAGCTCCAACTGATAAGCCTGGAAAAGTCTAGCTTAGATGCGTGAGTGTGGAGCTCGTAATTGATTTCGTTTATCAGAGGCAATGTAAAACAATAAAAACTAATAAAAGTGGACTGGAAAAGTGGGCTCTGCACAGCACCGACCGATAAGCGCAGCCGCAAGAGATTAGCCCCCATAAAAGTCAATTCACAAGTCGTCGAATGCTCCCATTTTCCAATTCAGTTCCCATTCGATCTCCATTTCGTTTTCTTATGCATTTTCCATTTGGTTTCATAAATAAAATTCTTGTTAAAAAGTTCTAAAAACCGAACCAAAACAAAGCACTAAGTAAACATATACGGACTTCAAAAAGGGCAGCTAATTCGGTTCTCCAACGCCGCCTGTGGTAAGTGCTCTGACTCCGTGGCCGACATAGTCGACGCCACTGAAATGCACAATTAAGCACACGCCAGGCGATTTGACAGCAATTGTGTGTTGCAGCAACAACGGGAGGAGCCGCAGCAGCAACACAGCAACACAGTAGCTGCTGCCACGCAGCACCTGCTGCCGCAGAGGGGCATGCCCTTTTACGAGGCGCATAATTGAAGTTCATGACCCCCCATTGTTGCTCGCCCCATTATTGGGGGCATCTATGTAAATCTATTTATGGCGTTGGAACTACAATGAGAAAAATTGAGGCTATATGAAAGATGTTTTGATAATATTATGAAATGTATTTCTATTAAAGATACAATTTGTGTTTTATTGTATGTTATTATATAATATTATTTTATTTATTACACTAGTCAAAATCGGCCTATAACATATTTATTAATCCTACAATTTTTATTATTGATTGTTTATATTATTCGCCCAATTATTTTTCTGTGTGTTTGCTTGTGTATTTTCCCGATTCCAGCTGTTACCACCACTGAACCCTGTTGTTGGAGTTTCCAGGCTCCACAAAAAATAAGAAGAATTTTCATAAAATAGGGGAGCTGCCCTTGAAATGGATCGGTTGCAGTCACAATCTGTCGTTACACTTGGCGGAAGTTACCAGCAAGGAAAACATATCACAAATGCATTGTAAACGAGATGGCTTTTATCAGCAATATTGTCATTATATTATAGGAGTCATGCATCACAATAACAATACACCATAAATACTATATACTATATAGATAAGTTCCGATCTGGCGACGTGAGCTTCGAGGTGCAGCTGCGGCGCCTTATTTGGGGATGAACCAATGTCGAGAGTCGAAAGGAAGTGGGGAAAAAAGGAAAGGCGAACGAACACACACGTCCGTGAATCAATGCAGGTGTTCATGCTCACGTTGCTGTGACGTCAGACAGGTAAAAATGTAATGATAGAGGAGGGCTTTGTTTACACAAAATTTTAATGTTTGAAAAAAGGAAATCGATTGCAATACATCCTCAGGAAAGGAATGCTCTACCCTTTTTGAGTCGTAAAACTAACCCTTTTTTCGGTTCAGTTTCAAGAGTTATTAGCGCCGGCGACAGCTCATAAAGAGGCGGCCAGCTCTGGCCGTAATTGATCTGCTGACCCAAATATCACCGACGCCCACATAATGCCACCTTTCAGGCGAAAAAATCGACCATAAAACACTTTCACTGCGATTGTAGAGGTCGTAAAACAATGAATGAACATTGAAGCATTAAAATATCGCATTCTGGGCTGCCTTCCGGTCGATCTCGAACTCTATCTCAAGTGTCTCCAGTCGCCGCGAATTTATGTCAAGTGTGTGTAATGGGAGAAATTGCTCCACCAACTCTAAGTGATTTCAGTGACGCGTGTAATTGATACGCTAATGGGGCAGCCGTAGCCTTTTATGATCAGATTTTTCGACTCAGGGTTAATCTCTTGTTTCTATTCCGTCACAAAATGTCACGCCAAACGCGGGACTCCGATCAGCGCTAGATCAGCTCGTGTAATTGTCAGCTTTTAAGTGTCCATTCCGCTCTCGGCACGTTGTCGTCGTAAAATAATCAAACTATCGCTCAAATGCTCCTTACACATCACATAAAACGAACAGAACGACGTCGTCGTCGTCCAGAACAGATACGGAAATTATGAATTCACATCATGACCTGCTGAGAGACTCCTCCTTCGCGTCACTGGGACGTGATTAGCTGCTGTTGCGGTTGGGACTGCAGCTGCCGCTCGCAATCGGATTTTAAAATGGAAAGTTTCTGCGGATTTATGAATGCAATGCGGCAATGTACTCACAAATATTTGAAACTCCCAACAGGCTTATTTACTGCTTCGCTTAGGGATTTTTACATAATTAGGTGCCACCGGCAGGGGTCTTAAAAACGACGACAATGTGTGCATATCGGACAGGAAGGTATTTTTTAGTTGAATATTCAATGGGTTAATCGACTTGATATATTATTTCACAGAACTTTTTGGAGATTTCTGGGAATTAATTATCATTATTGATTTCATTAAATTTTTAATAGCCTTAAAATAAGGTTGATGGAATAGTTGAATGAATTTAAGTGTAATGTAAATGGTTAATAAATTATTAAATAACATACATGCAGTGCTACCTCGATCAAAAATAAAAAACATCAGAACAGCTAAACTTAATTTGTGACATACAAAGGAAAAAACATACACTGTGAAATTTATTAAAAATATTGCAAACAAGAAATTAAGCTAAGTGGGGGAAGCTAAATTGTGTATTGCAGATTGTAATTGATCTAAGGATCAAATCAAAATCACTCATAGCTAAATTAAAAATACATACATATATTTATTTTTTTATTTATTTTTTTATAAGATTTTATGTTTGAATTTTTCGTTTCCCATTTGTCTTTATTTTTGGTCAGCCAAAATTCTTTGGTGCGCCACCTCTCGGTATTTAGCTAAAACTTAGCAGGGGTTTAGTCAGGTTTCAAGGTAGCGAAGCAGTGCAAAGCAGTTCTCGAAACAACCGGTAGTGAGCACAGACTACAACCTCATTAAAGGGCGGAAATCGTTATTTTATTTATTTAAATTCATATTTGGCAGTTAGATTAAAGTATCTTTTTATTTGTTGTTGTACAAATTGCTGTTGTTGCAAGTAAGTTGTAAGCTGTAGTTTTAGAAAAATAAAAGGCTTCAATCAATCAATAACATTTTCAGACCAAATCTTCATTTTATGCACCAGGCGCACAGAGAGCGACGGAGATCTGTTATCATTTTGCCAAGTTTCGAAGATCTTGGTCCTGAAGTTAGCGGAGACTCCAACCGTCTAACCTGGAGGGGACTTATCGTCATTTTAGATTTGAATTCAAATTTGTCGGTTAGATAGGTGCTTTTCTTTTCTTAATATATAATAGAATATTAGTTTTAAATCAAAGAAATACTTTTTTATATTATTTCACATATAGAAAAATAAAATTAGGTAAACTAAAATTGTATTTGACTAAAATTAAAAGATTTAAAGTTTATATATGTATATTTTAGATGTATTTCTTGTTTTTTATGAAATATTAATTCATAAGGCATTTTAAGCATAAGATTATTTGCTTATTATTTATTAAAATTTTAACTGCATGCTTGCAGTTTGATCACAAAAATCATCGTAACTAAGCAAAAAATACATGCATTTCACTTCGGAAAACTGTTGTGTGCTAGTTTTTATTAGGTCAACAAATCAGCATACTTAGTTATACATTTTGGGAAAACTAAAATATTTCTGAATTTTTGACAATTTTGACGATGTTACTTACCCCTTATAAAATTTTCACAAAAATTTATAAAATTTTTGTTTGTCCAAACATGGCTAGATCGACTCGGCTGTTGATGCTGGTCAAAAATATATATGATTTATAGGGTCGGAAATGATTCCTTCACTGCGTTATAAGCTTCTGACTGAAAGTATAATACCCATCAAGCTCTTCCTGGTCTCTAGGAATTATTATCCAAACGGTTAGCGCAGGAACTGACTCACTCACCAAATGAAACGCATCACTTAAAAATGCAACTTTCAGCACGTTTCAAAAGGGAATATGAAAATATTGAAAGGAATGCCCGGTGGTGATCGCATACCTCTTCCGGGAAACGGATAAGTAGAACAATTCCCGGCATCCCGGCATGTGATTGTGCATCATCAATTAATCATTCATGGACAGGATAGCCCAATTGTGGCAGCCTGGTCAGCACTATCCATTACGAAACCGCAACACATCCCGGCCAAGTGCGTGCGGCGCCGGGGGCGGGGACTCCGGTAAGGCAACTAACGGAGGGATTATAAGGCGCTGTCTAGCCAATTGCAATGGCTTTACTTTGATGTAAAGTGCCGACAGCATGGCAAGCCTAAGCGGACTATTACACACAGCCACACACCCGCCCACACACACACATGCTCTGGGCGTACGGTGTATATTTTGCAGGCAAATCAGTCTAGACGGCTTAATACAAAGGCAATTTCTTTTTGTCATCGAATATCCTTGAGGCACCGCAAATTGCCGTCACTTAAGCTGTTGTCCGCCCACCTGCCCAGCCCAGCGCAGCCCAGTCCTGGCACAACCCTTCCTTCTATCCCCTACTCCCCTACACCCCGCTACCCGCTCGCTTTGGCTACTAATTATCGTGAGAAATGTCAAAGATAGCTGACTATGGGGAAATTACGCATACGCAGCGTTGTCCGATTGATATGCAAATTGAATGGGACGAAGTATGTAAGGCTATTTATGGCCCAGCATTATTTGCGAAGAGCTCGCTCATTCATTTCCGGTGGCAGTTCAAATGTCATAGACGCCGCTTTGATGTGCCCGAGACATTTGATTTATTCTGACGGGGCGGAAGCTAAAAACAAGCAGCGCGGAATATATCTGTTTCTGCCGATTTCATTCATAAAATCGAGAAAAATGCTTGGCTTGCCAATTTAAATAGCAATTTATATATTGTTATTTCAGGAACATAAGACAGTGCTCCCTCACTGCAGTGATCTTAAAAAAATAACAAAATGTGGCTTGAATTTATGCGAAAGATATTTACTTTTTTTAAATTATTCTTTATAGAATTTTTGATACACAATTTTCTGAGAAAAATAATTGTGCTCTAAGAATTACTAAGAACACACTTATATCTCAAGACAAGAGCTTTATAAAACAGATTTTCTTCTAATTTTCTTTCAATAAAATACTATGACTAATTACAAATTCTGTGAAAAAGGTCTTGAGTTGAATTTTAACCTTTATTAAGACTAATTAGCAAGAATTTCCATAAATTCCAACCCACTAGTGACATTTGTAGACACAAAGCTCTGCCTCTTGGCTTTCAAAATTGAAATAAGACTCAAAGAAAGTATTTGCAATATAGTTCTCCCTATTTTGTATCAAAAACCCCATGACTCTCTCGCCTCAAATTGTGGGCAGTAATGGCAGTGTCTCATTAGATGCACTTCCAATAAATAGCCGCTTCTATGTGGCAGTTGCACATACATTGCATTGCAGTCGCGCTGGCCATCATTAGTGGGTTAAGGTGGCGGAGGAGGTGCAGGTGCAGCAGCTGCTTCTGGTGGCAGAGCAGCCAGGAGCCAGAGGAGCCGGAGGTTAAGCTATCAGCAAGCGGGCTTAATACCCGCCCAGCACGCCATTGGCCAATAAAACGCTCCGCGCCGTAATTGACGTAGAAATCGCACAGCTCGTCGGCTAAGCTGTCCAGTTGCAGTTCTGCGGCTCCGACTGCAGCGAATGTCTTCATTTGCAGAGCAGGGAGCCGGGGCAGGGAAAATCCGAAAAGCAAAGCTCAGCCCGCGAATATCTGACAATTAGATCTAAATTATGACGCTGTTTGCGCCATAAAGAAATCGTTTTTCTCGGCTGCCTGACTGGCAGCCGCTTTGCTCTGGCCAAACAATAGACAGTTAAGGCCGTGGATAAAGATAGAGCTGTGCTTCTATGTGTGCCTGCTGCACTTAATGAGCTGAGCTCAGAGGCGCTCAGCAGCGCAACATGTTGCTGGCAACATGGGGGCCATGCAGCCGGAAATGCATTTCCGGCAACATGTTGCCGCAAAGCGGTTGAGCGAGTTATTTACATGCCTCTCACGCACACAGACGAACAGCAGCCGGCAGCCAACATGGCACAGTGTACGGCGCACAGTGGGCAAATTATGCAGTTTTAATACCCTTGAAGGGTATACATACTTCGGCCTTATCTTCCTATGTACCTTGTTTTTTAATAAATTATTAATTTACTCAGCTTGAGGAAGTACTAATAGGACCGATCACACAAGTATACCCTTTGGCATTCAGAGGAACAACTGGGTGAAATTGTCAATAAATCCATGCGACTTTTAGAAATTTATAAATCATACAAATTTTGTTGTAGTCTTCATTTATCCTATAATTCTAATACGTTAATCATTTTTAATATTTTTCCGTCAGTATGTAACCCCTTTTTTTTAAAAAAATTTAGATAAGTTTTCCCCCTAATAAATTAAATAAACTGCAAAGCAAAGACTACCCACTCTTGGGCTACTGCAATCTAGAACAATTCAACAGGGAACCTAAAAGCTCCCTTAAGACAATACTCATTCTATTAAAGATCAATTTAAGTTAAGTTAAGTTAGTTTCTGTGCGAAGCTTAATCCTCCTTGACGCAAATTCCTCCACAGAACTCAAAACCAGAAGCTTGTAAACATTTTCCACCCGGTTTAGCCTGCTCTGTGCCCACTGTGCGTGCGGCGGTGTGCCTGTGGCGGCCGTTCGTGTGTCTGGGTGCAAGACTGCCGTCTGCCGTATATTTTCTTACCTAAATGAGAACTTTGGTTTTCAAAATTCAGTCGGCATTCGACCATCAGATGGAGCACACGTCCTCCTCGTTCGCTCCTTGGCTGTAGCAGCAGCGACAGCAGTTTCCAGTTTCGTGGTTCCAGAACAGAACTCAGTTAAACACCGCCGAATCGGGGAAATGTAAATAAACTCGAAATACGCAAAGCTCAGCGAAAAAGTGTGCAAAACAAATTTTAAAAAATTATAACAAAATAAGATCAAGACTTCGGTGGTAGCTTTTAATTTGTTGTGTTTTTATTTTGCTTGTTTTTTGTTGTTTTAAAATACCAACTAATAGAACTTGTCGATCATTTCGCTGCTAATTTATTGGCAAACAAACAACACTTCCAAGTGCGGAAAATAAACTAAAAAAAAGAGTACCGAGTGCAGTTTGAGAAAAAGGTGAGCCCAGAATTGCCATAAATAAAATAATGTAAAATAAGGAAAAGTGCTGTGCCGAAGAGCTTTCTCATAGACAGACATCGCCTGTTCCGACAGCCGCTTTTCCACGTATAATTAACCATCTCAGACAATAACAAAATTCTTGCATAGTTGTCAACAAATGGTCAACGATCGGAAGACTCAATAACAGCTCCGATTTCATGTGAGCCGATATATTGTTTACACAGCCCGAGACTCGGTCGGGTTTGCTGTGTCTGCATAGGATTCTTTGGATTGGGATTGGGACTTGGACTCGGACTTGGATTGGGACTGGGCTTGGGGGGGACAGAGAGATTCAACTCGTAGAATAAGCAAATAGCAATTTCACGCGCGCGCGCGCATTTCGCAGCGACTTGGCCATCCTGCAGATTTCCTGTTTACTCGGCGACATTTCTGGCGG
>JAECXF010000057.1:12122500-12410000 GCA_018151655.1 Drosophila bocqueti
CATCGAGTGAAGTTTTGATCATATATTTTTGATCATAGAATTCGCTTATTAAAATATATCCCTCTCAGTGTGATCCTGCCGCTTTTTCATCCTTTTTGTCACCCATTCCATAGCCCCGTGTCGACATGACATCGACGCTCTTAAGTGGCAGTTCGAGTTTGGCCCCACACCCGTTGCCGCCTTCCTTTATATCCCGTATTTTTTTACCGTGCCGTGCTCAAGGACTTTTTGCTGGATTTTTCATGTGCGTGCAGAGGAGCTTAGTAGCAGATGTGCGTGTGTGGTGGTGTAGGATGTCCCTATCCCAGTTCCACAGTTCAGGAATAAGATGAGGGGCGACGGAGAACTTAGCTACGGTTTCCATTTCCAACGCTTGGGCCTGCCTGACTTAAAGCGGCTTAAATTACGTATACGCCCAGTCGGTCGGTCAGCCAAAACGCCTGTGGGTAATAGCCACGTCGCTTCACGTCTCTCTTGGTCTGTATTATTTTCTGTATCTTCTTCTCCTTATTTTGCATTTTCTGCAACTATTTTTTTGTACACTGCCGTAGTTTTGGCATCTACTCAATTATTATTATGCCGCCTTTTGGGTAGGAAAAAACAAGTTGCCTGAGACTCACGTACCCCTGGCTTTGATCTTCTTTTCCCAACTATTGCGGCTGTTTTTCGTGCCGCTTCCCAGGATGTGTGTGTCGTGTTCATCACTTTGCTTTTGTGGCCTGGCCATTCGTGCGTGTTCTAATTTGTTTCTCATGTTGATTGGAACGGTCTGAGTTTCCCTCCCTTAACTTCTATGGCCACCCTCGCTACCTTAGTCCATTTTTAATGTCCTTTTAAAGGTGCAAAATTGTCTAATTTTAGGCTTTTATTTCTGTTTTTTGTGACCGTGCATATTAGCTTTATTTTTTAGATGGCTGAACGTGTGGCAATTGCCTAGAAGTCGGGCCATGTCTGTGGTTAAATACAGCAATTGTCATAAAAGTGTCTTTTAAATGGCTATCTCTGGGTTGTTTAAGGTTTAAAGGTATTTACTAGGAGGTATGCCGCACTTAAAGCTAAATTAAATTAACTAATAATAAAACATTTTTCCAAAACCGCCTAAAAAAGTAAAAATTATCGACTTATAATAATCTAATTTACAAACTTGACAACCATAAAATAACACAAATTTGAGGTTAATAAATAATACAAAATAAATAATTAATTGAGACAGGTTTCAAGTCCATTAATCAAGATTATAATCCCAATAATCTTAAATTTATAACCATTCCCCTTTATGAGGTCCCCACATATTTATGGCGACCCACTTTAACGCTAAATATTATGAGGGAAATACCATTTTCCGGTTTATTGTAAACAGCTCAAATCTTTTTATTTGGCAAACAACTCAAACTCAAAGAAATCGAGGCTCAGAAAAAAAGGAGAAAAAACTGAAAAGGAAAACAGTTGAACAAGCAAACCAATCGAACTGAACTGAACAGATAAAAGGGGGCCGCAGCAGCATCCTTGCCATAAGCTGCACAGGAATCGTGCTAATCTCCACTTGAAAAACACTTGATGGCGGCGCGCGGGGCCAGGGAAATGGGAAATGTGGGGGAAAAGCCATGAGAAATGAGCCGAAGGCTGGCTGTGAATGAGCTGTAAAAAGGCTCAAGTATTGACAATGCCTTTGGTCCTCAATGAGATATCCCTCTGCCCGGCTCTGGGGCTTCATGTGTGTGTAATGGGCTAATGGGCGTGGCAGAAGTGGGACATGACAACAAATTGGCAAATTTCTTGGGCTTTTTCTTTTTTTTTTTTGCTTGGCTTGCCTTGGTGAGGATTTATTTCAATTGAAAGTGCCGCCATGAGCTGTCAACATGAATCCCTTTGCCAAGGGACCCCAGCAATAAGTCAGCTAACGAGCTTCAATGAGGCATGCCAAGTATTTCCGGTGCACACACATAGAGACTTCTTCTCAAGAGAGAATGACATAAAATAGAGCCTGGCCTGGCCTGGCTGCATTTTCCCATTTTCCCATTCCGTTCTCTCAACATTTTTGTTATGTGTTGGCATGAAATTTACATTAGAATTTCCTCCTCCTTTCCTTCCACAATTTGCATGCAAAAACATAGCCGGAGAGATGGAGACGCCATTTTGTATAATTTTGCACAATTTTCAGAGTCGCAATTTAACAACAAATTAAATTGCCTGCCAAATGTTTGTGTTAATGTCTGCATTTGCTATTTGCATTTGACATTGCTTGGTTAATTTAATGTTTACATTCTCCTCTGGCAGATATATGTGGGTTTTGCTGTGGCTTAAATTCTGCCTTGGCTAATTGGCATTGGCTTCCTCCAGTTAAACCCACTCAATTAGTCCAAGTTTTTGTTGGGTGCGGCAGGGGGAGGCGGCGCGAGAAGTTTCTGACGCTTGCGGCTTTTGCAGGGAAACCAAAAACGCTTTTCGCCCACCCAATATCTTCAATCACTCAAAGACAATCACACACATCCAGAACATCTACACGGGGGGAAAAGTTCATTCAAAAAGGTATGCCACATAATTTGTAGCAGAAAATCAAGACTTATTAAGCCATAGGAATGATGGTTTTGCTGTAAAATTATTTAAGAACTCTCTACAATTATTTCTTTCTCTCAAAAACAACTTCTTTCGCAGTGTATCCTTGTATCCATTTGACATTTGCAATTTTGGCGTCACGCTTGGCGGACAGGCAAAAAGGTTTCTGTGGCTTTTGTGGCTGTCACTTGGCGACCAATTCGATGGCATTTGGCTATTGGACTTTGGACATTGGACACAGGACATTGGCATTCATATTGAACGGCTTTTGGCTTTGATTGAACTTAAATGAAGCTTGATGCGGTTAAATGGGGGGAACTAAAAGGACTCTGACTTTGTTGCGTCATGTATCAATTATGTAAAGTGTGTGCGTGGTCAAAGAAATAGTGGAAGCAGCTGGGCAAAATGCCACCCCCATAATCCCCCTATAAATCTTCAAGCACTGGGCATTATTTCGTTGAGTAATT
The DNA here is from genome assembly GCA_018151655.1 of Drosophila bocqueti. Taxonomy (NCBI): domain Eukaryota; kingdom Metazoa; phylum Arthropoda; class Insecta; order Diptera; family Drosophilidae; genus Drosophila; species Drosophila bocqueti. Next base: position 12,125,524 of record JAECXF010000057.1, read on the forward strand.
TTATGCCGTAAATCAAATGACAAACTCAAATGATAATCACTTTTGCCGCGCTGGCATTCAATTAACAAATGTCGCCTGCCAGCAAATAACAATAACAAGGCGCAAAATTTAATTAAATATTCCGCAAAACAGCTACAGGGAATGGAGGAGGAAGGAGCGGTTGGGGAGTGTGTGTAGGGATATATGCAGATTGAATTAAGTTTTATTCTTCACGCCCTTTTTACTGGGTTCGGGCGTAGGTGGTGTTAAAATGACGGAGAGTCAAAATGTTTAGCACAAAATCGCAAACGTGTGTGTACACACACACACACAGACACCGACACTTTTGCGGGAGCCACGAAAAATTTAATTTTCTCACATTACTTGTGCATACTTGGAAATGCCGGAGGCGAAAAACCCGAAACCAAAAACCGAACACAGAGCACCAGCACCGACAAACCGAAACGCCGAGCACACCCAGCACAGAGCACCTCTCCTCCGCCAAACCCTTGCCCCCTGCCCCCGGTACCTTGTAGCGTATGCGTGATATTGAAACAATGTGAAAATTGCGCATACGCACAGTTGTGCCACTTCGCACGCAAAAACCCCAGACCAAAAGCCCCAAACCGAAATATCCCCGAACCCGACCTGAACCCCTTAGCCCGAGTGAACAAGAGCAACAGCAGCAGCAGGACCCGTAGCGGACCCCGAAAAATACTTTATTTGATAAGCAAGTCATTTGCATATGGCAAGTTGACATCCCCAGGATGCCAGGATTTCAAGGGGGTGCCGTGAAATTAGAAACTTTTCGGAAATCAGCGTTGCGTCAAATATGTTTCCTCTTGGCAAATGCCGAAATGAAAAGCTGAACCACTGACTCCGGGTACAGTTGTGCGAGTATTTCATAAATCTTAAATAATATAAATAAAAGATTTTATTATAATAGAAATGGATAAATGTAATATCAAGAAATAAATATTTTTACTTTAACGAAAATACATAAACACCACAAGAGAAATAAATATTTTCCTCTTTCTAACTCTCACAATCTTGTCTGAGTATTATCACTTATGGAAGATATTATTTCTGAGTAATATTCATTCCCTTTATTCCATTGCTTATCGATCAATATTTCATTATTTAAAACAGCACACAGAATATATCTAAAATTCAATCAATCTCTCTTACTCACTGGCAAACTCATTTTTTACGACCTTTGGTCGATGAAACAAAGCTCCGAATAAACTGATTTCTACTATAAAATACCCAATGCTCTCTGCCCCCTTATACGTTCATATTTTTCCAAACAATTTCTGGAAAGATTCACTGTCAACACATACACGCTCACACAGGGACTCTAACTGGAGTCTAAGCCCAACAAGGACGTACATCATCGGCCATTATATAGTTCCCAGTTAGCCGGGTCAGCTTAACAGGGTTAAGCCCTTCCTGGAACCCCCACTCTCCCACTCCGTGGCAAGAGACAATATTTTTGCACAATTTCCATTTTATTATTGCACATAACCCAAAATGCCATTTATTTTTACAAGTGCTTGTTGAAGTTTTCTCCATTTCTCCATTTCTCTACACTTGCCGGCAGCAGTTACGGCGACAAACGGAGTAACAACAACAATTGCGATGCCAAACACAGAAATTTATGGTCATTTGGGGAATTTTACGCTTTTTCAGCTTTGGAGCGCCGCATTAAATGCTTACATGTTGATTTAACATCCTGGAGCATGCATCCCAGTCCCAAGGATTTCTTGCGCTTTTCCTTTGGCTGCCTCACCCGCAGCCCCCCTTTCTGGGGCAACCTAAAATGCTACTTTGCATGCACTCGTCCTGGCCTCTGGCTTGGTCCTTCTGTTTTGTTTTAGCGCTCTCAGACTTCGTTTTCGGCGCTGCAAATCTTTGTTTATTTGCAGCTAAAATGCAAGGATTTATTGTAATTTTATACACAGGGTAAGGAGCCAAGGCAGGCAAGCCCTCCGGCCCGAAGCTCAACAAATTGTTGGAAATTATGGCTCAAAAGCCAGGCAGCAAGGCAGGCGGCAAGGCGCTTTCATAAACATATGGTCGCTACGACCAGATTTGTTTAAACTTTGTCCATAAACTGAGGCAACTTATTTGAAAGGAAGAAATGCGAAGGAGACGCTTTAAAGTTTTCCCGGGCGCACACTTCATTTATAAAAGCTTCCAAAAAGGAGTGGTTATTGTTATGCAGATTTCCGGGTATTTTCAATTGAGGAAGGAATGAAAGGAATTTAGTTGGAGAGGTTTAACTTTAACTAGTAATTACTGCTGAAGTGTTTTCGTATACTTTTAATTGGGTAAAATACAAATTCCTATGAAGAAGGTTAGTTAAATGTCTTAACTGCATATTTAATAATATGATTTAATTACCAAATGAATGTTTACTTCATTATTTTCCTAGATAGTTAGTTGAAGTTGCTTTTCTTTATAAATACATTCATGGAATATTCTTTACACATTCTTTACACTGAGTTTCAAAATTAGGCCCACATGTTACATAGTTTGAATCAGCTTCCATTAGGATTGGGCTCTACACAAAACCACTCTCAGCTCGAGGCTTGACGGAGTCCTTTGTTCTGTTCGACGTTTTGTTGTTTTCCCTGCCCTGGCCTCGGCCCCAGCCTCCAGGCAATTCATCTTCATTGGAGGGCCACAAATCAAAGTTCTCGCAGAAATGGCTTACACTGTTCTATGGCCAGTGCTCAAGGGGAGGAGAGTGGAAAAGCTGTGGAGCTGCGGAGATTTCAAGAGGAAATTGCGCTTTTACCACTCGCACTTTTACTTGGCTGCGTATTTGAATGTTGATTTTTTGAAAGGAATTTCTGCACTCAAAAGAAAATGCCAATGCGCCATATGATGTGTGTGCATGTGAATGGATACACAGGGGGAAATATCTCAGGGTCTTAGGTAATTATACTTAAAAGAAATATATTAAATAAACCATTTATCCATTATGGTAAGACGAAAGTATGTTTGTATCAAAATGATCGAAACTATAGATTCCAAACAAGTATGAATAAGTTTATTGAGAAAAAAAACAACGAAAACTTTGTTTTAATTTCGAATTTGCATTATCGTTTTATTTATCGACACTTAAGAAAATATCGATATACATTTTTAATTAATCGAAAACGTATTTTATGTATTCCCAAAATATATTGAGACGTTTGTACATTTGTAAATATAGTATAATTGATGTAATTTTTTGCAGTGTTTGTGTTGCCAAATGGCAAAGTGAGCGTGCAACGAGAACCGCATCTCATCTCCCCATATGTGTGTGTGTTGTATGTGTGGGCCAAAGTTTGTTGTGTGTTTAGTTGCGCGTACTGCAGCCATTTTTTGTGGTTAAAAAGCGAACACTCCCCGGAGAGAGAAAGGGAAGGAATCAGTCAGAGGGCAGGGGCAAGAGGGAGGGACAAATACAAATGGCAAACTGTATTGGTAGGGAAAATGGTAAATGGAAATGGGCAGGAGTGGGTGGGGAAGTAGATGCCATATATATGTACGTATATGTGCATTTCGAGTGCCCGTCGGCGGTCAAAGTAAAAAGCATTGGGCTCTCGCTTTGCTTTTGCTTTGCTTTTTAGCCCTTTGCTGCGATTTGTTTTTGTTAAATACTCACATGGGTGTGTGTCTGTGATATGTCAAAGTAAAAGTTTGTTGCGCTCCTTCGGGCGCCACACTGTAATCTGTGTCCGCTGTTCGCGATTTTCCCCATTTTCACGGCGCTTCCAGCCAAAAAGCCCAACCTCCCGCCCACACACATGAATACATAAATATTTGCATACATTACTCCGTATATTTGTCCCAAAAGTACGCTGATTTTCGGTTCTCTTTTATTTTAATTTTTTATTTTTTGGTTAACAAAAAATTAAAAGCGGAGACTGAGGGGCAATCTCGTATATTTTTGATGAGCCTCGGGGGAGCCAGTGAGTTCATGCGATATGCAAGGCTCTGTTCCTGCTTTGTCTTTTTCCCAACCACTATTTAGTTTTGTTTCTGTCGGTTTTTGGGGTTGGTTTCATGCTGGGAATGTGGCTAAAAAATGAAGCAAGCGAGTTACATTTTCACTGCATTATTCAGTCACAACTTAATGATTTCTGCTTTATTTTATTTTATTAATAGCGTTTATAACAGTATTAAAAAGCATTAAGATTAAAACCTCAATACATACCCAATAATTGCGTACTAATCTTTACCGTAAATTTACTACAAATATTTATAACCCAAGCAAAGTCCCATTAAAAAGATAACTTTCTCTTTATGGCTAAAATTTTTATCACTTTAGCCAAAATAACCTTGAAGCCCACCTGCATCTGCACGCAGGATCTCCACTAATAATCCACAAAATTTCCACCTCCTAAAAGTGGGGCTAAAAACTATCAAGATAATTTGCTAAATTGTGCGGTTGCCACAGGCATCGTCCTCCCCTAAAAACTCGAAAAACTCATGCACTAACGAAACGAAATTCCTGCTTATTTCGGGGCCAGCACCTGCAGCACCTGGTTATATGGGAAAACTTTAAGCAAATTATGACGTTTATTAAAAAAGCTTTAAAACGCTGCTTCAACCTCTGTGAGGAGCACGTTTCAGGCCCGAAATGCTAAACTTTAATGGCTTACACACACGCACACTAGCCGGGAGACAGACAAAAGTTTCCTTTTCCGAAAGAAAAACTTGAAGTAATTTGCACAGTAATTGGGTATTAACCTAGCCCACAACGAGCGGGAGCCTGGCTCCGGACTTCGTACTCCGGAATAAATGGACATAGTTTAAGGCACGTTCTTCGCTTGAGTTCGTTTAAGTGCCGAGAACATTGCTCATACGCCACGTGAGACGGGTCTGCGGTCAGTTTGATGGATTTCCTTGACCGCTGGGCTTTTCCGGATGCTCTTTACACATACATATATATTTAAAGTAGAGTGAAAATATTTCAGGAAATTTATTTCTCTTACAGCAGATGATTTTTTTGTAATTATAAAGCCTATAATTTATATTCTTTTAATGCAAATGTTCGTTAAGTGCTGCGGCACTTTGCTCATACGCCATGTGAGACGGCCTGCGGTCAGTTTGATGGATTTCCTGGGGGGCACTGGCCGGATCTGCAATCAGTTCTTTATTCAAAACTCAACCCCTTTGCCTGGGTTATCCATTTTCCGTTTTCTGTTTCAATTCCGAGAAGGGGGCTTTATTTGATATTAAATATTAATAAAATGGCCTCAATGTGGTCCAGCAGGGGCGTGCCTCGAAGGGGGCTAGAGAACAACTGAACGTTTACCTTTTACCTTTTAATTTTGTTGTACCTACGCCCCTGTGTGTGTGTCTGTAAAGTTTGCGCTTTATCCTTAAACACACAGCAACACGGCGGGCGCCCTGCATGTGTTTCGTTTATAAATTTATATAGATGTTGGCGGCTGCTGCTGCTGTTTGCTCGGCAAATTTTGCTATCCATTTTTACCTCCCAGGTACATCAGGCTCCTCCTCTCTGTCAATGTTGTTTATTTGCTCAACTGACGCATTGCCGTTGCCCGTCCGTACCTGTGCTTTTACTGCAACAGAAATTGCTATTGCAATTGGAGCACGCGATGTGGCGAATCTTCTCGGCGGCTACTTTGCATGTGTTGTGGCAATTTTACGGGCTTACAGGCGCCGGCAAAAAGGTTTATCCTTCAATTTCACTCTTGTTTCATGCTTTCCCAAGAGTTGTTTAACTTGATTTTGGGTTTGGGAAAGGAAGTGTGATAAGTTGTGGGGTATATATGATTTATAATTGTATTTCTTGAAGTTCTAACTGGAAAATGCCAATAGTAGGTAATTTAATTCATTAGAAAACCTTTAAAAGTCTAGTTTTATTATGATTAATTCTTAATCTCTCTTAAATAAAGTAATTAAATTTATAAATCCATAAATTATTTTACAAAATTGTTTCAAAACATGCTGTGCTTGTTTCTGCCTTTGCTTGTGCTTTGTTGCTTTGTACTTTGCTTTGCTCTGGCTTTGTTTTATGTATTTTTCGAGCTCTGGCACACACACACGTCCTTTGGGCAATATTCGCTTGGAATTCAACCCCTGTTTGTATGTAAAGTCGGCCATATAAGCAGCTGTTGGTTGGCCCAGCACTGATAATCACATTTCGCGAAAGGGGAACCCCACCAACCCAACCCTGTCTCCCTGTCTGGCACATGTGGAAATTAAGTTAATGTTTGCTTATGAATAAGCAAATAAGCGTCTGCAGTTGCCTGCTTTTTCCAGGAGATGCTTTGGCCGTGATGGACTCGCTGACGTTTACATTTTTGAAATGGCCAACACGTGTTCCTCCCCCTTTTCCCAACACCCAGTCCCACCTCATACAATCCTTCCTACCCTCTGGGGGGAAGGTCCTTCAAGCTTCATTTCAATTTGCTTGCATTTCAATGCAAAAACTTTTTCCATCTCGGCCTTCTCTCTCGCGCTCACGTTTCATGCGATTGTGTGCAAAATACTTTGTGCTTTCTCCTGCCCTCCCCACCGTTAAGTGAGGGCGCAGTGTGTGTGTGCTGGCATAATTAGCATTCTCCGTGCATTAATATTAATTAGTTAGTTATGCTGCGGCGCCTGGATCCGGATCAGTACCGGTTCCGTGGATGGTCAAACAATGCCAGTTACTATATATACTACATGTACTTATGTTAATAGGGGACTCCCAGCTATCTCAGTCAAAGTTCTTTGAATTATTTTAACAAAATGATGGTGTTTTGTTGAAACTTTAAAGATTTGATTCGATTTAAGTTCTTTAAGCTTTGAACGGTTTGAAATCCTATCCTAACCTATCAACTTCTTATATTAAACCAATTTGTTGTATTTACATACTCTATAAAGCTTCTAACTCCCCCTTCCGAACATCTTGTATCTGCCTAAATAATACATTTTAATTTAATTAACTTAATTATCAGTGCTTCTGACTAAGCCTTTGCTTTGGTAACACAAGACGTCCCTTTTGACTTTCGAAAACTCCCCAAAAATCCTTACCAAGCCATATATTGCCTCACACAAAAGCCCAGAGAGAGAGAAACCGAATTTAATGCCTATGTGCAAATCCGGTAGTCTAAAGATAGCAAACTGCAGTCGGCAAAGTGCAGAAGGTCATTAAGCTCCTCTCTGCCCCACCTGGCCCTAACAGACCAAAAAGTCTGGGAGAGGAAAACTTGGCCCTGGCAAAACTTAAAGCAACCAAAGCCGCTTAGAGACAACGGGCTTCCGGTGACTAGGAAAGTTCCTGGTGAAGAACTCTGTCAAAAAATCTCCCACTCAGTGATACAATGGCAAAACAAATAGAAATGTGAATGTAAATTTTATGGGTCCGCAAATAAAATCATTTGCTGCGACAATTTTGCACAAATGAGACCCGGCGATGGGAAGGCATTTAAATAAATAACAAGAAAAAGTATAAATAATAATGGCAAAGTGGCAAGCAAACAAAGGGACCGACAGCCAGGCAGCTAGACAGACAGACAGACGACAGGCAAACAGGACACACAAATAAATGGACAAACAAACTGAACCAACAAGGTGCCGGCTCACGCTGCGTATGAGTGATATGCCTTGGGGGGAGCATCTGGGTTTGAGTTTGGGTTTGGGCCTGGGCTTTTGGTATCCGGCATCCGGAATCGAAGCGAAGCGAAGCTGGCAGCTTGCTTTTAATTTATGCCATTGTGTTGGCCGAATTGAATCCAGGCCAATCAAGTGCAACTTATATAGACATTTGCCAATGAAACCGTTTCACAGTTACAGTTGCCAGTTGTCAATTTATTATTTACACGTACATTGGAATGGGTTAAATGGATGATGAGGAGGTAGCGAGGGTTGTTTAAGGAAAACTGACATAAAGCAGAATAGTCTTCGGAAGATTATAGGCCAAAGTAAGAACTGCTTCAGACTCGAACAAACTTTACATAAAATTAAGTTAAGGAAATTATCTTTTTACTTAATTAGTTGGAATTAAATGTTTCTGTAGACTCTTACATACATTTATTTTAACCATAAGTAACTACCACAACTAATTGACCTTCCCTGTCTTCTGTTTCCTCATAAACCACTTCATAAAGTGGAAATTTTTCAACTTAAATTCCATTAAAAGAATGTTGCTTAATTGCTTTTTGTTCACATGTCAATTTGCCTTGTTGTTCAGTGAAATAACTCTCCCCTTTTATAGATGGGGTCCTTCTTTGCCATTTTTTCATCCTGTCTCCTCCGTTTCGGTCCTGTCCCTGTCCTGTGTGTCCTTCTAACTGTCTGCTTTTAATGCATTCCGACATGAAGCTGCCAAACAAATATGCAAATTCTGGCAAACATCTGCAGTGCCTTTGCTGCTTGCCGCTGGTGCTACTCCTGTCGATGAACATTCAATGGCATTGGCATGGCATATTGTACCGACAGACAGAGGCTAATGGCAACTTTGTCCGTTTTTACTTTGGATCGTGTAAAAGGATTCGCAGGCACTGAGAAAAAAGGGGACTCAAATTAATACCCCAGCAGGTATTTTAAAATGAATATTAAAGCTTAAAATATGTTCCAATTAAAAATAGTAGTTTGTCTAATTAAATAAATAGTAAAAAGATACGTAAGCCTCCTAAAAATAAATCCAATTTATATTATATTCCATCTTAATGTAATGATTTTTATTGGGTACTCTTAAGATTTGTATCTAAAAGCTGCAGAGAATTTACATTATAATATAAAGAGGTCTCTCCATAGGTTTCTCTCTGTAGAAACCAAATATGAGATGCCAAAAACCCGGGACTTTAGACAGCAGCAGCTAGAGCAACAATATCTAATCAAGTCGCCATGTCTGAATGGCCAGTGGCATCTGCCACGCCTCCCTCCTCCTTTGCACCCACTACCGTTACTCCTGCGAAGGCAACTCGCATTGTTTGCATTGACATTTGGCCAACACAGAAGGGAGCCATTGGCACGTTGCCTTTGCATTCGAATTAACAGTTATTTTTGGCACCCTTTGCTGCTGCTGTGCTCCGTGCCTCCTCTACTTACCCCCTTCTCACCTGAGATTTTTGGAGAAACGGTGGGCCCACCTGGCTGCTTCTCTGGGCCGAGGCTAATCTCAGCTCATTGCAATTTGGGTAGAAATGTTCGATGCTGATTGCAATTGGCCAGGTTTCTGAATGGGAACAGACGTGATTATTCTTTGTAACAAGAACAACCTTGGTCCCACTCTTATGTTTGGGTAATCTTGGGCAAATCATAAATATTCATCAAAATCTACCTAAAATATATTATAAACTAATTTCTATCAAAGTAAAATAGTCACACCGTAAATTTATTGAAAACCTTGGACATATTCAAAGAAATTTAATACAAAAATTTAAGAGTTAAACTCAGCAAACAGAAGCTCCTGCGTGACCACAAAAACAATATCGAGCTTCCAACTAAAACATGGCAAAATTGACTTTAAAATATTCTTTGCTTTTAGGCAGAAGAAAAAAATGTATTTCACAAGCTTAAATACTCCACATTCCAGCACAGCTCAGAGACATAAACTGGGGCCAAAACATTCATATCGAATACTGAAATCAAATAGAAACACACTGAGCGGATAAGATGGAGAAGTGGTTTCAACAAAATTTTAATTAACAAACCAATTAGTTTTGTGTTATTTCGAATAAAAAAAAGGGAGCTGGGGAGAGAATAGGAGCCAAGGCAAGGCAAAATCAACTCGTTGGCAAAGTTGTAAAAACAAGACGGCAAAGGAAAACAAAGGCAAACAAACAGCATTGACCCAAATCAACTTGAAAAGGGCCGAGCTGAGCATGTAAAAAGCAAATACGTAACGAAGGCATAGATACAGATGCGGATTCAGATCCAGATACAGATACAGCTACAGGGGCGGGAGAACTCAAGAGAAGTTCAAACTTAACCGCAGGCCACAAGCCTGGGATCCGTTTCTCCACATTGCAGCAGTCTATACGGCAATTTAGATAAACTTGTTCGGGCCATGCCATGTCGATGTTGTTTTCATTGTTGTTTTCCTGGCATTGACCAGGCCAAGAGCAGGGTAGAGCTGAGCTGAGCAGCAGCTGCTCACCGCAAAAAGGCAAAAGTCAAGCCCCCGAATGCAGGTCCTTGCCGAGAGTCCTTGCGAGTTCATAAAACGACAATCTACAAAGCTCGCATGGAAAAATAAAAAGAAAAACTCGACAAATTTGAGCAGTAATCGATGGTGGTTGGGGGAAAATAAAGGGGAAAGAGAGCTGGACACGACTTTGATTAGACCTTTGACCTGTCCCCTTGTCTTTGTGTTTGCTTATGGCAAGGACTAGAAATGGAGGAAATAGAGAAACAGAAAGTGAACAGGCAATCTCTGTCTTGATTTTGTTGAACAAACAAATACAAATTGGGAAATTTTTCTGAATTAAAAACAAAATCGATTTGCTGACATATTTTATGCTGTTTAAAGCGGATTGAAATTTAATGTAAATTATTTAATATAAGGCGAAGCTATTGCTGAAAATGATGTTCTTTAGGTAACACTAAACATTGGAAATTAAATTTACTTTTTAATTTTTCTGGTCATAAAATATGATACTTGTTTATATTTTCGCCCCCAAAAAATGTCGGCCTTTAATTAATGAACGTTTTTCTTCTTCCTGTCAATTTCAGGTAAATACGTACTATATATATTTCTGGGAATTTAATCACACAGAGAATGAAATTATGAAATGCTGGGGAAAATTGCCTCGTCATCGGCTAATGGAACACGAAAGCGAGGCCACAGCGTGGATGCTCCTCCGAAGCCACTGGGTTTTTTCCACCTCAAACCACCGCAGATTGCACGTGAAATTCGCAAATTATGCAATTAACCCATTTCCAGCGAGATGGCCACATAAAAGGCAACTGCAAGGCACTGCCAAGGCAAATGAAGTGTGCTCCCTCGGTTTCGACGTCGTCGTGTGTGTGTTTGGCGCCTTTTTAACTTTAAATAGCCGCCGGCAGGCAAATCTTTTTCATAAATTTCGCACGTCGACTTTTTGGCCCAGGCCCAGGAAAAGTCCACCACAAAAAAAAAAAAAAACACAGAAAGGAGTAAGTGAGAGCAGCGAGAAAGCCAGAATCTCGGGTAAATTCAAACTGACGCTGCAATTAAGCATAATGTCCTTGCAGGGATAACGTTAAGTGGCGCGTGAAATTACATTAATCATTGAAGGGATTTTTACATGCAACGATGAAGGAGCCGACCGCAAAGGCAGTTTCAGAGTTGCACCTGAAGGCCCTTCGTTCTCTCTTTCTCCCTTTTTTTATGCCTGCGAATTTTACCTTCTGTTTGAGCCAGGTGGGCGGTGGGCGCTGAGTCCTGGTCAAACTGTAGCTTATTTTTGGGGCATTTCTCTGACCTTTTTTTCGCTGGTGTTTGCTTTTTTTTGACAAGCAAAGAAATGACTGGGGAAAGGTAATTTTTAAGGACTGCGACGACGAAAAGCGGTTTGTGTAAGCGACCGAAATGAATGTGTTTCAAATGTTACTTAAACTAATGAAATTACATATTTTTTACCACAAGAAAAACGATGTTTCGAGAGAATAGTAAAGCTCGTGGTATTGTTTTAAGCAATATTTTTTATTTCTAAGAAATTATTTATACACTTTCTTTTAAAAAGATAAAATAGTTTGTTTTATATTTACTTAAGTAATTCTGATAATTTTTATACGAAAACTATGCTGGATATTCCTTATATTTAAATAAATTTGCGTTTAAAAATGCATAAAAACACATTTGCCTGACTTAACTTCACATTAAAGCTCATGTAATTTATGTAAAAGCAAAAAATGGAAATTCCCAAGTTAAAGCTGAAAAATTAAATCCATTAAAGTCGTAACAGTTAACAGGAATATGGCCCGCAACGAGTTTTAAACGAAAAGTTGGCTCGTTTGTGTGAACTGTTGGGCTCACATGCAGAAACATATACGTATATGTATAGAAAAAGAGTTATTGATGTTTGCAATTTGGATATTGTGCATTCAGAAACGTATTTCAACAGTTGAGATTCCATTTGGTAAACATTTTGGCAATCATTCATTCCTCAATTTCTGGCACAAATTGGCCCTCAGCCGTAGTAGGCGGAATGTGCCATATCCTCCGAATATGTACATATTTCTATGGCAGGCAGCATACCAACTCTCACAGCATAATCAAATTTCGCAGACCGAGGAGCAGCTGGAGAACCGGCAACAATTTCATTTTTGTTCCGCCATCAGTTTTGGCCTTTACTTTATATTTTTTAGCAGGCGACGACGAGCCTTTTTCAGGCCACGAATCGGGGTAATGGAGAGCGCAGTGGGGTCCTGTTCCGGTATAAAACTCTGTTAGAAGCCAGGCCCTTGAACTATGCAAATTTTCTGAAATGAAACGAGGGAACCAGAGGAGCAGAATGGATCCACGCATGATGCAAACTTTAATTGCTGCGAATTCTGCTGCGGGAATGGATTTTTCGGCGGCACTAACTTGATAATTGATTGCACAAAGTAAGCCAAGACAGGGGCTTCGAGAGTGGAGGGGCTGCCAAAGGGGTTCAGATCAAAGGCGAAGAAGGAAGATTGGCAGGAGCAGCAGCCGCCCTTCGTTCTGCCCATCAAGCTGAATTCCATTTTGCACTCTCGCCCTCCTACCCGCCGGAAGGGAAGGGCAAACACATTTCAATTAGCGCTTCCCACGCTCAAGTTTATCCCCTGCACACACACAGGGTCAGGGGTTAATTCCCTATCCCTCCCCACTTCCACAGACTCTACAGATTTGCTGGCATTTGCAGATTTTAAGCTGTGGCAAGCAGCATTTTTTGGGGAGGGCAATGGGGCCACATAAACTTCCGAAATTAAAACAATAAACCAAAATAAATAGGAGCTAAAAATATTTGCAAAAGTATATATACATTTATGTCATTTGAGAGCGTAAAATAAATATTTATGTAAGTTTCAACTACACAAAGCTGTATCTGTGCAATTGGAATTATTATTGATATATCTATGTGTACTCCCTGGACTTTCTATTGAGTTTCGTTAAATAAATAGTGTTAAATAAAGATAACGGAGAGAAGCTTCATGTACGAAATTGTTGTTAGGTTGTAAATCGGATTTTTGACAATAGGATTAGTAAGGAATATATTTACACAACCAAAACCGGATATTTCAAGTTAAATAATATAAAATGTAGTCTACATACAACAAAATTAAATTAATTTAAGAATTTATTTACTTTTCACAAAATTTCAAGGATTTTGTAAGGTAAAAGTTCCATTTTATTTGATTTTAAATCTTCAACTGTAAACCAAAACCCAGTTCTTTAACATACTTAAACATAATATATCCCGTTTATATTTAATTTTCTAACTTGGCTGTTTGCTAGTTTATTTGTTTGTTTGTTGCTGAGCGAGTGAGCGAAATGAAATGCAAATGCGCCCACAATATTCCAAAGTTGCTGCCATAAACTGAAGGGTCCTAGGTCTGGGCTTTTAAATGCAGCTTACTCGTCCTATATATATTGTGCCCCCTTGTTTTTTCCCGAGGCCTCTGGCAACCTGTATGTGCACCTGTTATATGAACTTCATTTGTAGTTAGTTGGTGACTTTGGCTTAGGAAAGAAAACATTCGCCGTCGCTTGATGATGACGTTGATGTTGCTGCTGCTCTTGCCGTTGTTCTTGTTTCTGTTGACAAAGCATAAAGTGCAGTCCGGGTTATAGAAAGGACCGACCAGGTGGTCCGCTCACACACAAACACTAGTAAAAAAGCATAGGGAGTGGGTTTTTATTATGTCACACAAGTGTGCTTCCTATGACACACAACTTCCTGGCTGACTCTTGCGCAAAAACACAGAAAAAGAATGCAGTAAAAGCAAGGCTGAAACAAGGACAGCTTCTTGTTTGTTTGCTAGTGTGTGAAGTGCACTGTAAACATTTTTGGTATACAGAAAAACTCTTTATTATTTCTTTTTAAATATTTTTATATATTTAATATGGTTTAAAATACATTGGACTTGTCGAACTGAGAATTTACTTTCCTCTTATTTCGATATACTTTTCCCTGGATTCTTGATTGAATTTCATAATTCTAAAACTTATTAAATATTTCCATTTAGTATTTAACTTATTCCTTTTGTTAGTTTTAAATGTTCTGAATATTTTTACTTCTTAAAATTCCTTCCTCTACATTTCTCTCAGTGACTTCCTTTGCCTGAGTCACTGCCAAGAAATAAAGCAGTCTATTATGAGTGCCACGCCTTCTGGGCTCGCAAAGTTTTGACTCTCGTCTCGCCTTTGGGAACTCCACACTGAAGAAGAGGCTGATATGAATTTTTCGGGCTGATTCGCAGGGGAAAGTTCGCGGGAAACTTTAAAATGTTCTTTGCCTAGCGAGTTGAGTTATCAATTGCCAGCACGCAAGCTGAGGCGGGATGGCTGGCAGGCTCAAGCCGTTCCGCATGGCGTATACTTAATGCCTGGACTCGAGTGACTACAAGAAGCTTTTCCACACTCACTTAAACCAGCTCCTTGTGGGGCCTCCGCCCTCGTCCCTACTCCACACCCCCTTCTTCAATCAGCGACCACATGAAATTCGAAACATTTTCAACTGCTACTTACATAATTGCGAACCACAGCCGCGGAAATCCTTTCGTCCTTCTTGTGCTTCGACCTAAACTGTTGCCAAATTCCCGCCGAACTTCATCAAAATTCCAATTAGCGCTTACACTCAATTACAAGGCGAGAAGGAGACGGAGAGAAAGGCGCCTGCCACGCCCCTTAACTTCGCTGGAGAAGTCAAAAGCAAATACGAAATACAAATACAAAAGGAAAGAGTTTTATAGTTGGAATATTCGACAAGCAGATACTTGGTACTTAAGGGTTTTCTTAGGAAAATTTTGAATTCTTTCTTATAAATAAAATAATATATATTTCTCTCTAGAATTTATAACATTTCAATTTATTACCAAAGTGTTGAGTTTTTTTATTATGTAGAAAAGGACATACCTTGTATATTTTCAAGAGTCCTAGGTAAAAATACAAATACACAACAGAGAAAACCACAAAACACAGAGCCAGCTCTGCGAATACATTACAAACTTTTCCACGAAAATTGCCAAAGATTTTCGGGGGAGGAAGGAGTTTTTTCGCAAATAGCAAAATAGGAAATAGAAAGTTTCTGTATATTGTTGAAAATGCCAGAAAAGGAAAGCCTCTTTGTCGCTTTTTTGGCAACATTTTAAAGTCAAGTCAAATATATACAGTCGCAGCAAATGTCATTAAGCTTGGCGGGAGAGCAGGACAAATATTGACAGGCGGCGGGGAAAACGGATGCGGAAAAAGGGTTCCACTTCTCCGAAGGGAAAACGAAGGCAAAGCCAAGGCAGCCGCAGGATATTGAAATTCATGTGTAATTATAAACACAAACCCACGCACACTCAAGGCTTGTGGGCCGCCCTTCTTATCCTTTTGTAATTGTTGCCTCTGCCGCACAATGTGAAACAATTCTAGCAGCAAATGTGACTTACACACGATATATATGGGTATATATATATTGTGTATATATACATTTTCACATATATAGATTCATCTGCCAATGGGGAAATTAAGCAAAGCAAAGGGGAGCCTGGCAAGGAGCCCCACAGAAACCTCTTCATGTGATTTCATCAACGTAATACGATAAATTTCATAATGAAACGATGCGTAATTGCCCCAGGCCCGTGACTTGGTTATGCATTTGAGTTGAGTTGCTGGCACTTTACCAGGCAGTTGAGTCCCACCAGATCCAGGCCACTTTAAGGATGTATAATTGGGTTTTGCGAGTAGGCAGAAGGCATTAAATTAAAAGAAAACATGAGATTAATCGTAAATTACAAGTACTTTAAGTTAAAGTTTTAGTTATTACTTTACTATTTAAAGCATTAAAATCATATTTATTAAATATTATAAAAGCGTTTCAAGGTTTTTTTTTTAATTTTCAAAGTATTTTTATTTATTTTGTGAATCTTATCGTCTTAAAGTGAACATTTTAATTAGAGTTTTTGCTTGAACTGGTTTAAATAATTGCAAATATATATTTTATAATATTTTGGATTCTTATTAAGCGAATCTTGCATTTCATTTTATTAGCTTTTACTTATTGTTTAATCTCTATCATCAGTTGCTATGAATTGTTGTCCATAAATTCCCATGAGTATTTTTTCACACACATTGATTAACACATATTTCATTTTAATGCTTTAACCTTCCATTTAAAATCAATTCCATTTCACTTCCCCTTAATTTTTTGGCCGATTCCAGAGCATTTTTTCCAATTCCTTGCACAAAATTTATGTGCAAAAAGATCGATATAACACGATGAAAATTGTATGGAAAACACCTTAAGCACATTGAATACTGAATTTATTTATAATATTTTTAAAACTTTCCAGGTGAAAAAATGTCCAGCGGCTTTTGTGTTCGAAAAGCCCAAAAACACAAACCAACCATATTTTGTTTTTATTTTGCTTTGCCCGTGTGTGTTGCATTTTTTATGCGTTCGCGTAAAATTTGTTTTCCTTTCATTTACAATGAAAATATTTTGCTTTCCTCCTTCTTTTTTGGAGTTGCTGTAATTGTTTTATATGTTCGCTCATCGCTGCGAGGGAGAAGGGTGACAAATTCAAATGTAATAAATTTTTATTAATTTCTTTGAGTTCCGTGTGTGAGTTTGTGTGCTTTGTTTGCTCTGTGATTTTGAGCAATTTGTTAAAGCAAATATTGAAATAAATTCCGTATCCATGGCAGCGCTGTGCTGCTGTGTCCTGTGGTGTTTTCCTGTCCTCCCAACGTTTATTTGCCTTTACGATTATGCAGCCTTTGATTTGATTTATTTATATGCACGAATAACTCTGATTTATGGAGATTTCTGTCGCTCATGTGTCGACCCTCCCGATGGTGCAAGAATATAGCAAATAATGCTGTTGAATCATAATCTCCCTCGATATTTCCAATTATCCAAAAGTTTTCTCTTGTCCTCTGAGAGGACATATGTAAGTATACACAGAGAAAAATTGAAGTTGTAAAAGTTAACAAGAGAAATTTCAGAATTATATATTTCATTCAGAGTCAAAGGTCTTAGTTACTAGAACTAAAATACACCTACTAACTCATTAGACATAATAGTGTATATATCATGTCTAAACTTATAAAAAATACAAACAAAATATTTTATTACTATAAATCGAAAATATCGTTCTGTTTAGCAACTGCTGCTGGAGCAGCAGTACTTCTACTGAGAGACAGGATGATTTTTTTAAGATTGTTTGTCGTGTGCTCTTGGGAGAGGAACCGAGTGATTAGACGAGTTCAGTAACAAGTAAGATAAGATCATTGTTGCATGGCTTTTCTCATGTTTAGTTTAGGAAGTCTAAAACTACCTTAACCAAAGCTTACATAAATCACTTAACGAAAAGCTAGCCAAACGGAATCCAATCACCTATTTCTCTCAGTGACCCCCAGCTTCAGTTTTTGAAGCTTAGAAGTATATCTCATATTAACCGGGAACCGCTTCGGTTCGGGTTTCTCACGCGCGCTGAGCCGAGTTGAGCTGAAAAAGCTTTACAAAAACACTCACAACTTTGCCATACAGTAATTTCCTGTCAAACTTTCTGCATTGTAATTGAGTGTAAAAGCAAAACTTTGCCTACTGCTTGAAAAGAAGAGGAAAAGCATCCTGTCTTGGCTCTGGTATCTTAACTATGTTGCCAAAGCCAAAAGCCGCAATTGAGGAAGCTACTCAAAAAATAAAAAAGAAACAACAGGAAAATATAAACAAAAATAAGGAAAAACTTCCATAAACTGAAGCCACAATGCGGCTGAAGCGGGGGAGGAGGACACATATGCTGCGGCTTGAATTTATGAAGCTTTTGTTTTCTTGTTTACTTGCAGCCAAAAATAAAAATAAAACCAAATTATGGTCGGAGTTTTAACTTGTTTATTACGCGTAGGGTTGGTTCCACCACTTGAAACAAGTTTTTTAATTTAATTTTCATGAAAATTCATGAATATTTCTTCTCGCACGTATCAGAAATCTTTTATTAGTCTCCAAAGTTTTCTTTCGGCAACTGAAGTCTCAAGACTTAAGCTCTTCAGTCAACACATCTGCGTGGAGTCTGTGCAAAATTTGCAATTAAAATGCAAGAGGAAAAAAGGAGAAGTGGAAACTTCAAGTTCAGTGAAGAAATGGAAGATGGTGGGGCTTAAATTTCTTTGGTTTATGAATATGTAATGCTTATTGAGTAATTAATGGCTGGAAATTAGCAAAAAGTGTTTAATATTTGATGATGAAATTTTTAGACCTCTTCCATTTTCATAAAACTTATTACATTTAGATTAAAAGGTAAAGTCTTGCCTTTAAAGAACAGTCTTTAAATAATCAGAAATCCTCTTTGGGGCACACAAAACTAAAGCCAAACTGTGCGCAGTCAAAAGCATTATCCTTTTGGCAGACAATGGCTGGCAGGCCGAATCAACATTAACATTGCTCATACGCCCCATTGTTTCGTCCGCAAATTAAACGCCTCGCCTTAATCGGCTGTGGCTGCGGCTGTGCCTGTGCCTGTGCTGTCTGCCTCGCAGCTCGAAGAGCCGTATAAATATTAATAACCTTTCAAATGGCAGCCCAGGCCCACCGACTTTACCCCAGGAGAGCTTGTCAAACACATCAAAGATGGCGATGGGATTTGGCGCGGGTTGGTTAGAGGGAAGTGATACGTCATACAATTGCTACAAATTGCATTCGCTTGGTTTTGCTTTGTCCGCGGAACGGGAAGGGGCGGGTGAAGTGCCATCCTGTGCCAAAACATCAGCCTAAACAACATTACAACATGCATCATCAACATAATCAGCAACAAGCGCGACTACAACAGCGAAGCATACAACACACAACAGTGACACACGACACGACGATGATGATGATGATGGTGATGGAGAGGATGGGGTTCCGTGTTGTTTGCCGAGGGGGTGGCAAAATGGAGCTAAGCATCGCTACATGTCGTGTCATTCAACCGATATCGCTTGATCTGCGCCAAGGCAGGGAAATCCAAGGGGATGCAGAGGCGTAGGGTTACCTAGTTCGTGGATAAATTTAGTCATGTGCGTGCCGGTTTCGACTTCATGAGCTGCCTTAGTTCTTTAAGCTCAATTTAGTCAGGCACTGGTAAAAAATTAATATGCCTTTGCATAAAATTCGTAAAATTACACTGTAATTCCTATTAACTACACTATAATAATTAACTGTTTCCGGTAGAGGAATTTGTAAAGATGGTTTTTTTTCACTTGCTTAAATTAAACCATTAGTTTGAGTGAATTTCTTTGAAATTACACTACAATTCTCAACTGCTTTTAGCACAGAAGATTAGAAGTACATTTTTATAAGGGTTTTAAAGGTACGTTAACCTTTCAGAATAATGTAATATTAAGTATATCTATTTAATTACATTTTGAAATTACAGTTTGTGCAGTTTTGTATAGTACATTAATTTTTTCAGTGCACAATTCCCAGTGCTCGCTCCACTTGAGTGTTTTCTTTGTGTGTGTTTATCTGCGTATTAAATTGCAAGCTCGTGCCTTTCCCTGTATTTGTTCTTCGCATCTATTGTTGTTGTTCTTGGCTTTCTCCATCGCTCTATCTTCATCTCCATCTCTCCATAGCCATCTCTCTATCTCCACCCCCCATTGCTCCACGTGGTTCCTCCACCTCCTCCCGCCGCCATTGTCATTTTTCTGCCGTTATTTTTATCTGCACGTGAGTCTTCCTGCGAGTCCATTTCAGTTTACTTTAGCCTCTGTTTCCCATTCTTTTCGCCTGTTCCTTAAATTGTCTGCTATAAGTTTTATTATCCCAGCATGTTCTGCGTTCTATATAGTCTGTCTGCTGTGAGAGAACGCTCGGAATGGGCGGTAGATGGCACACAAATAAGCTTAGAAATAGTCTATCTATGCCACGGCGATTGATGGCCTGGAATAAAGTTGATATATAAGTGGATATCCAGATGAGGAGTGGCGGCCACGTGCCAGAGAATTAGCTGCATCCATCTTTATAAATCATTCCTATCGATGTCAATTAATCAGGATCTAAATTTATTTGATTCAGGTCTCTGGGAACTATAAATATTAATAACTACATTTATTATACTTATAAAGCAATTTGCCGGTTTATATATTGCTTGAAAATATTATTTATAAAAAGGATTGTTAATGAGATTATAAACTTTTTTAGCCTACTTGTGGAATAGTTAACAAATTTCCCAATTGTTAAATAAACTGTTTTAAAGTCTCCATTAAGTTTTATGTGCTACACACATTTTCATTTAAATAAACATGTGTCCGACAGCTTGTAATATTTAGTGATTTATTATTCCCCCATCGATCTCAAGTTCTTATTTAAACAAAAATATTTCCCAAAAACACTAAGGCTCTTATTGAATTCTTGGAAACCATTTACCGGATAGAAATCCACTTCCATTTCGGCAAGGAGACAACTCAATCCTAACGCCACAGCCTGGCAACATCTTCACCCCGATGTTTTGATGCTTGAGTTCGTGTGTCAGGGCTCAGGAATAGGGCCAACAGCAGCAGGATGTGGCCAGGACAACACACACATAGCACATGCCACGAACAGAGGGAGTCCTCTGTGTGTGTGTCGCCTATGAGTGACTTGATTGTCTTCTGCCATTCGGACTTGAGGCCTACAAATTTGTTGCTCGGGGAGGGAGTCGTCAAGTCAGTCGAGTCGAGTCGAGTCAGTCGCTCGTTCATGCCATGCATGACAATTTTCCGGGGGTTTTCCGGGGGGTTTTCAGCCTGTACATACACACACATGCTTTCCCCCACTCTCACGTAAATTTCATGCAATTTGTTATGTTTTATGTGAGGGGCTGTGATGTTACGCCTGGGAATCTCAAAATGACAGACTTCAATTTATACAATTTATTTTATTAAGTCAAACGTTTGTCTCTGCCTCTGTCACTCTCTTCCCCGTTCATTTTGTCCCGTTTACTCCTTCTTTCCACGTATACGGGTTTTATTAACAAATTGACGAAACAATTTCCGCAGCGTTTAATATACGAAGCCAATTTTTATCTCTCTTTTTTTGTGTGGTGCTTTATCCATCAACTTTTTGGATTTCCGTTCTGAAAAAAATACACTGGCATTAAAAAAGAGGTAAAGTCGAGGGATATACATATGGTGGCATTATCGATTTCCCAGGATTTATGATTTATATTATTTCACAGGACAACTATATTATTATCGGGGGATTCTTTAATATCTCCTTCAGTCAACAAAAAGCAATTGGTTTGTTTTTTATAACTATTTAACCAACTAATAAAATATACATGAAATTAATTCCAACTTAAACTCATTTAAAGAGGATCCCAACTTGTAACGACATAATTCCGCCGGCCATCAGAGTTAATTGCTGGACAAAATAGACATTACATTCCTGCGTCCCTTTATGGACATGCGTTAAATTTTCGTTTTTAGTGCTCGCACACACAAATAAAAATCTACGGAATTGGTAAATTTCAATTGGTCCTCCTCGGGCTGGACGAAGGGCCAGGACCAAGAACCAGTACCAGTCCCAGTGCCAGGCATCATGATGGGCCACCTAAGCGGCCATATAAATCTCAATTTATGTTGGCTATTTAGAAATTTTGGGCACGCAGCAGCCATTTCGACTTAGGGCTCTCCGGATAGCATTCCTCTATGCCTAAGGCCTCAAAATTATTGAATCTAATTAACTTAAATGAAATGAATGCGGAGTGGGTAGTAAGGAGCCTGCGCCCGGACTCGTTTAATTTATGGATGTGTATATAAATTCATTTGGAGCTCTTTAATTGCTGCCAAATGGGAAAACGTTTTCATGCCTGACCGGCCAAGTTCGGTGTGTGCGAGGATCTCCCTGGATTTTGTGTATGTGTAAGCCATTTTTTGGGTTGAAGGTCAACAGATTGATTGGGGGGATTACGAGGAGGATACGACTTGGGCCCGTAGCAAGATGCGGTTGCTGCTCCCTGCTTATTGAAAATTGTTCGTTACTTTCTGGCAAGGGGTTGGGCGAAATTCTTGGGGTTTTGGCTGCCCCAAAGTTGCCTGAAATTGATGGGATAACAAAATTGTACTGATACCTTGTAATTAATCATTGTAAATGGGTCTGGCAGGCGACCGAGATGTAGGGAGAGAATGTTTTTAATATTTATAATGCGATTTAGGGCAGATTAGGGAATTGTGTGCAGACTTCCTTTCCAACCACTCCACAAAAGAAATATTCGCACCCTTTACTTCAAGATTTTTTGCCAGATAGCTTCGGAAAGCGGCTTAGAACTTGTTACAGGGGGTGTTAAATATTTCAAAAGGAAAGTTTGAGAGATTGCTGATGGAAATAAATGGGGAAAATGTACAAATCATTAACAGAGAATTTATTTGTGAATACAAAAAGGCTTTAAAATGTTGTTACATATCATATTTTTCACAGACTTTTTTAAAATATCCCATTAATTTGGTTTACAAATAAAAAGAAACAAATATTAATTGTATTGTAAAAGGTTCGCTGTTTGTATCTTTTTTTCATATTAAACCGCAAAGCTTTGGTTTCAATTCAATTTTTACAAACGAAATATTAATTAATTTAAAACTGGAACCACAACTGTGAACTTAAATTAAATTATATCAAATGCACCATCCTTTTACTTAATTTAAGTAATTCCTCCCCTGCTTTAATCCTTGCTTTAAATATTCAACATCAGAGAGTCTCATTCTTTTACCTGAAGTTTCCTTCTTATTTTTCGTCTCACTTCCTGCATTAGCAACCAATTCTGATGAACTTGTCAAGAGGAAAAGTTCGAGTTCCGCCTTCCTCGCCCCTCACCAACATTATTCCCCACTGAAAGGTGTTCCACGTGCCACTCTTTTGACTCTTCCCCAGAAGAGATTGACGTTCGGGTTGCTGGCTCTGCTTCTGACATATTCGATACAATGAATAAATTCGAAAAAAAATTCGTGAAAATTCGCCTCAGGTACACTTTTATTTCTTTGCTCTGCCTGATGAGTGTTTTCCGCTCCCGTTGCCTTATTTAAATCATTGGTGAGAACTGCAAATGAACCCTTCATTGGCCAGGAAACAGAAGCAGCAGCAAAGAACCCCGGGCAATCTGAGATGGCCTAGACCATGGCTATTTGACTAATGAAGGAAAAACTTCAAGTCTCTGTCTGAGATTCCACAAAAAAGTGATTGAGAAAAACACACAAAAATCATGAAATGTCAAACAAAAAAAAAAAAAAAATAACACAGGAAAAATCTGCAGGAATCAGCATAAAAAGTGTAAAAGGTCGCCGCACAAATATGGCCCTCGGGTCGGGCCAGTTAAATCTATATAGGAAAGGAGAAAAAGAGAGCGAGCGAAACTTTTACGCATCGCAGCACAAAGTGACCCTGGCAAGGAAGTCTTTGAGCAAAGGACACCCAAAAGAGAGACGGAAGTGAAGAGGAGCGAAGGATGCGGGGATCTGAAGCGCAAAGTAAGCCGATACACAGACTTTGCCTGTGGAAATATTTTGCCAAACCGAAAACTGCACGAAAACTGAAATGCGAACGAGAAAACTTTTTAATGGATTTTCATGTTGATAAAATTATCACAAAACAGAGAAAAAGGCCAACGGGGAACGAATTTTTGAAATGATTAAATAAGTTTAATACTCTAAAAAAATATAAATGGTATAGCGAAGTTATATAATCAAGTTATATATTATTATTTTCTAATCATTTATAATTTGTTGTAATTGATTTTAATTTTGAATTTTAATGTACATAATCTGGCATGAATTGGGCATGTGCTTGTCATGCGTTTATACATATATTTATACAATATATTTATCATCTGTTTGACATGTGTCTTTAACTTATTTGTTGTCTTATTTTATTTAGATTATTATTTGAAATATCTCTAAAGTGCAAGTTAAAAATATTATCCCTTATACCATATCAACCATACCCTTTTTAAAATCAGTGTATTATTTCTACATCAAGCTCTGTGAAAGTATTTTCGGCTATATTTTATTTTTGTTATCGCTCGAGTTCGAGTTTTGTTTCTGCTGTTATTTGGCTCTGACAGATTCCGTAAGCTTAGAATGCGGATTCACCTCAAAGCGTTCTGTGTTGCTCCTTGAAATTTTCCGAATTTTCCCCTGCTGCGCCAGCCCATCATCATTGGGCATTCAATCAGTCTGTCAGTGAGTCAGTGAATCATTCACTGGCTGGGACGGGGCATAACTTTTTCTCTCCATTTGTGTGTGAAATTTGAGTAGGCAATTTTAATAATTTAAGTAAATGATCCATCACCGTTACAGTTAATCTATCAACGACAGACGGAACCATCCGCAGGGGAGTCTGAGCGGAGAGAGTGAGCTTTTCTTGCTCTTGGCGGGCTTTCCTTTTTAACAAATTGTCTTGTTCAAAAACTTTTTTTGTTCGCCCACCGACAAGAATGCAGGAAAAGAGAAGGAAAAACATCGAATGAGATAAAAAGTGACGGGAAAAATGTTGAGAAATGTTCTTGCTCCGATAAGAGAGAATTTGCTGGCTATTAGTATTTAAAGCGTCAGGTCATTTATATTCATTTGACCGGGGGAGAAAAATTTAATGGAGAGGGATCTTGGGGGTGGTATTGGGCCCAAGTGTTGATGGATAATCTTAATATCCTTGAAGTGGACAAGCCAACAGAAAGCACAAAGCCAGGGGTAAATGCCCCAAAGAAAAATCTGAACAATGAAAGAATATTGTAATTGTGGGATTTGAATTTCTGAAAAGAAGAAGGCCATTTAAAATGAATCTTTTGGGGTAGTTATGCTCATGGCTTGGTTTTTTGAATGATTTTAATAAAGCAATTTTAAAAGGAAATAGGAAATATTATTAAATTTCAAGGTTATAGCTTTTGAAATGATTTGGTGATGATTTATAAATGAATTATGTATTCAACTTTAAAAATTTAGCTTTCGTAGCTTCAGAGATATAATAGTATGAAATATATAAAAAATATATTATGATAACGCTCATACATTTTAATTACAATAAATTATTATTCACTCTTGATACAACTGTATCCAAAATTCTCCTGAGGGATCAACCTCCTGCTTCCCAAAGGTCAATTGGCTATTATTCAAATTCGTTTCCCAGTAACCTCTGAACCTCTCACACACTTGTAGCCGTATTAATTTAATACGTCATTGAATTTCCCCATACACACTCACAAACATACATTGCAAACCAATCAAAACCTTGGCAGTCATTTCCTTAAGAGGACCCACTTCAGTTTTTGAAAGGAAAGTCTACCCAGAAACCATTTTTGAGTGTTGCTGTTTGGCAGTTGCTTTTTCCGAATTTTATGCAAATTCCCTGTTGTTGCTGTATTTTACGAGTTTTTTGGGTCCATGTCCGACGACGTCGTCCTCAAGTGGTAAATCACTTATTTGAATAAGTCAATTTCATTTCATTCCCTACCGTTGGTCCCCTTTTCCAGGACCTTTTCCACATTAAACATCAATCTCTGGGACAACGTCCCAGCTGCAAAATAGTGAAAGCCGCTTTAGGGACGAAAATTCTATTAAAATATTTATGCAAATGCAAAATAAAAAATAAAAAACGGAGAGAAGAGAGAACTCTACTAGAGGCTGCGACTGCTGCGGATGCTGCTGGTGCGTATCTGCGTGAAAAATGTCGAACAAACGATTTTCATAATCGATTTTCATGTCTGGCACGGCAAGGCCTCCTCAATGGCTGTTGACAAGAACCAAGGACGAAGGCGAAGTGGGTGTAAACCAGCCGATATGAGTGGCGGGGGCGCTTGTCAACCTTTATCAAAAAAGGGACAGCAAATAGGGGAGGGGAAAGAAAACCCCAACACGCAGCCAAACCCCCAACCAGAAAACCAAAGAGGGAAAGCCGAGACAAATGCGATGTGCGTCTGTTGACAATATATCAACATGTGGGCCAGAACAGGGAGAAGATTGCGGGTATATGCAAAAGACCAGCGACTTTCGGCATTTTTCCAGCTTGACTTTGAGCTGCTCCAGGAAAAGCTGAGAAAATGAGTTGGAAATCTTATGGTGTTTGCACTCTCTAGGTCGCTAGAGCGATGATAACCGATTTGTTGGAGGAATAAAATATAAAATAGAATAGTTGCTAACATAAATCTAATAATTTGATTATAAATATGTAAATATTGTTTAA
Organism: Drosophila bocqueti; assembly: GCA_018151655.1. Classification (NCBI taxonomy): domain Eukaryota; kingdom Metazoa; phylum Arthropoda; class Insecta; order Diptera; family Drosophilidae; genus Drosophila; species Drosophila bocqueti. The sequence goes on from JAECXF010000057.1 coordinate 12,151,803, forward strand.
ACTTCAAATTAAAGTCTAAGTAAGAAAAAATTATATATTATAAACACGGAAGACCTGAAAATAAACATTAAAGAATCTGTACCTTATAATAACCGACTTTAACTCAAAATAATCCTATAAAAACATGTAAAAACTCCAACACTTCAATCCTATTTTCCTCTGTGCACTCTGTCTACTAGATATTGTTTTATAGTTTCTGTTGCCTTGCCTAGGCCTGCCTAGTTTTTCCTTTCCCTTCCTCTAGTTCATCTTCTCAATGGGCCTGTAACCCATTGAGTGGGTGTATCGCATGTGACAATAGTTGTGTGAACTTTACGGGACGAAGATTAAGGACCAAAGAACCCAGGCGCACCAAGAGCCAACAGAGCACGAGGGAAGAAGGGTGAAGGCATGGGGGCTGTAGGAAGCACTGTAGAAGCTGGGATACTGTGAGCCGGCTTAAGGCTTAACCAGTGAGTGAGTGCCACCAGTTGGACTCTGCCGTCTGCCACTTGGCGAGTGTTTAAATCATGGCTCTCCGTCTGCTTTCTTTTCTCCCTGAGAAAATGCAACTGCTGCTGACGAGGCCAAAGGCCTCGGGCTGAATGATGGCTGGTTTTTGCTTTACTTTTTTCGTTTTGTTTTTGTTTCTTTTTTTTAACTCAGAGGCTATAAAAAACTTTAAGAGGGAACCTCTCATCAAAGTTTTCATCGGACACTCGGGAATGCGGTGTAAAGTCATTGACTTGATTTATTTATGGGCTGTGCGAGAAGAGATTAAACTCTGGATATGGTGTGAAAGCGGTGATAATTTATATGGCTTAAACTAAAATCAGAAGGATTCAAATATAATTAAAGTACTGCCTTAAAAACATCTTAACCTTAACCTTTCCCTGAAAATTTCTTTAAAAATAGGTTTCAATGGAAGCAAATCTATTTCAACTTTGCAGCTTAGTAAAACCAAAAATAATTATTTATGCCTTTCAATTCCTTTCACCCTTTGCCCGTTTTTAGACTCATTACGCATTTATTTCTGGGTTTCATTATTGCAATTATAGAATGAAAGGGCCTACCATTTCCTTAAAATTCGAGATAACAACCCCCATGTCCCCCCATGTCTTTCCGGGCTTTGCCTGTCCACCGCTAATTACCAAAAGCTGAATTTGAAGCCACAATTTTCTCCCCCAGCCCCCAAGGACCCTCCCAGTGGGTGGAAGCGATATATTTCCATGGGATGTGTATTACATAATGAAACGCTGATAAATTAAACAGATTTGTTAGACGCCAGCTCGGCTGTCGCCTACGGCGAAACCAACGAACCTCCCCAATCTTCGAAAGTTACCGCCTCCCCCTAATCCTTCTTGATTTCAGCTTAAGCAGCGCACAGGACACAGGACAGGCTGGCTGCGGATCCTTGTTAAGCCCCGACCACATGCCGCGCGGCTTGGCGATATTGGCTGGCGGTTTCAGTGGTTCCGGCCGGGTAACTCTCGGTGGGTTTGCCTGCAGCTAAGCTGATTGCGTTTCGTCAAAATTCTGATGTACGTTCTCGTGTATCGATTTGCACAAAAGGTCCTGGTCCCTTTGAAGCGATATCCTTAGCGTTAACGCCCACTCCCTGCTGCGGTTGGCTGCCCCTTTATGTCCCTGCATCCTTTAAGCGAAATGAAAGTGTATGATATTTCATTTAATTAAATCCTTTTTGATGTTGCCTTGAGCACTCTCACTCCCTCTTTCTGTGTCGCTTTGCAAAAAGCTTTTCTCGTATTAATTAAGTCGCCAATTCAATTAGGGTGTCTGCCGCCACGGATATCCAGAGAGGTGGTTATCCCTTCTTTTGATTATAATTATGTTAGGCATTAGGAAGGCGCCAAGCCAAGGCGGAGGTAAAAGGTTCTACTTCTACCCTCATAAAGGAGGTTTTATGATGAAGTAACTCTCTTTTTCTTACATTGCAGGACATGTTTATGAACTTATGTTTTTAGTTCACTATTACTCAAAAGAATCATATATCTTTGTTTCTTTATATTATTAACTTGGTTTTAGTTTATTTCCTTTGATTTTTGCACCCAACTGTACCCAATAAAATTCCCATATTCATCTCACATAAACTTCAGACAATTTGTCTTTCATAATTTAACTAAACAACTGAAAAAAAAACTTAAGCAAATAATAAAAGAAAAGAAAAACAATCAGGGAAATGCAAAATGCTAAAAAGACGAAAATGTTGGTCACGTAACCATCTTGTTTGCAAAACCCCCTCCTTCTGCCTTGAACACCAAAGTTCTCTTCTCTGATTAAAAAGTTGAGCACAAGAATATTTTTGCATTATAGGCGAAAAGATCCTCGACAAGGACTTGCACCCGCCTTTGGGGTAATTTATAAGGCAAGCCACACAAACACTCGACGCGAAAACCCGACTCTCGACACGAATCTCTTCTCTTCTCCCCAATTCTCCGGCTCTCGGTCGCAGTTCTCTCCTCAAAATTTTACGCGCCTTGACTGCTAAAGTGGGCGCTGTTGGTGGGTAGAGGCGTGGCAGGACCTTCTCTCTTTCTTTTTTTTTTTTTTTATTTTTTGGTCTTTGTCACAGTCAGGGACAACGATGTCTGCGTCTTTTGCATGAAGGGGGAGAGTCCCACTGGACGGACGAGGGAGAAAGAGCGGGTGGCATTGTCAACAGCCAGACTTGAATTACAAATTCAGCACAATGTCCTTTTGTCATTTATGCATTTCGCTGTATAAATTAAGCACAATGAATAGAAACGGCCGCAGGAGCTCTCTGTCTGTCTGACTGTCTGTTTTTTGTAAAGAAAAAAAGATAAAACCAGAGGTGAGCCGGGAAAGCAGATTAATAATAAGCCTAGTTTTGCGGTTTGTACCCACATGAAGGTAAAAGAAGATACGCTGAGAAGATTACAAATGAAAAAGGGCCTGAAAACATATGATATCTAAGCTTTGAAAAAAAAAATGAGAGAGCTTTAAAGGGAAGGCGAATTTAATAAACTGAAATGGTGGCGTTAGATTTTACCCAAATTAATTTTAAAATATTTTCCTATCTCTTCCAGGTGGCAGTGGCAGTGGCGGCGGCAGCGGAGGTGGTGGTGGCGGCGGAGGTGGCGGCGGCGGTGGCAGCTCTGCAGAAGGCGGCTCTGGACGAGACCGGGATCACTGCAACAAGACGGTGGACATCTTCGAGGACATCAGCTCGCCGGAGGTCAGCAATCAGAATGTGGGCCGTCCGCTGACCTGCTGGTACCGCTTCCGCACCCTGAAGGGAGCGCCGCGCGACTTTGTGCTCCGCCTGCGGTTCAAGAAGTTCAAAGTGGGTCAGCTCCTAAATGCCACCCACTGCGAGGGTGGCTATTTGCAGGTGGGTGTGGTTTCTCCCTTAGATTTATCTGCGTCGACGGCGGCTAATTTATGCCGCTGACTCACACGCACACACACACGATGCCCCCTGAGTCTAAGAGGTCCTGGTCTCCCTTATTCTTTTGTTTGCAGATTGTTGACGGCAACGCTAAGACGGATGTCTCGAACCGCCGGGAGCCGGGAATGTTTTGCGGAGAGGCGGAGCAGCCGCAGACATTCATCAGCGAGACTAGTTACGTGAAGGTCCTCTTCCACACGGACAACTTTACGGATCAGGTGAGAGGCGTTGCCAGGACGAGACACTTTCTCGTGTCTAGGGAGGATCCTTCTCGCTCGGTGGGACTTTTCATTTTTGTGCCCGGCATTCAAAGGAGAATTCCAATTACTGCTAGAGCAACACAACAGGCAGGCATCCTTGAAGTCCTGCTTGCCTGTCGTCCGTCCGCTGTCTTTCGTCTTCTGTCTTCCGTCTTGTGTCTTCTGTCTTCTGCCTCCTGTCGCCAGAGTCTTGCCACTTACACTAATAAACAAAAGTCCCCTTGTCCTGGTTCCTTGCATATTTCTAGGGGCGTGAATATATAGCTGCACTGAGAGAAAAGTCGGGACTGCAAGTTAATAATATTTTCAAGAAATAATAAAACTGCTAATAGAAGAATACTGCAAGTATTTATTTTCATTATGTTACGTTTTTAGATAAAGAAGAATCCTAAAAATATTTGTTTTCCTTATTTTGTTCTTGAAGTGTTCATTCTACATCTGTTCATTCTGTGGAACCTAAAAGTATTTTTATGTGTGGAACTTAAATTAAATTTGAATTCTACATTTGCTGTAAAATTTCTAATTTATTTATTTTCAGGAATTTAAAATTATGTTCATGTTGTGGAATTTAAATCTATTTTAATTTTAGTGGAATTTAATATAAATTTTGTTAATTTTTAAAATTTAGAAAAATGTTAAATTTAATTTTTATAAATGTTCACTTTATCAAATAATTTTGTGGAAACTAAATTAATGTTCATTTTGTCTAAACAAAATTTATGTTAATTTTCTGGAGTCTCAACCCAGTTCATTTTTTAAAACCTAAAGACAAATTTGTAATTTGTTTTCATTTTGAGGAAACTACACCTAGCACACATCTTTGATTTTCCCCCAGTGCACGTATATAAATGTCTGTATATTTATATTTATCACATAATTTAAGGAAAATATTACAGCACACCAGTCTTGGCTGCCTGTCTTCGCTCCCTCGGCTCCTCTTCCCGACTCCTTGCCAGGACAACCTCCCCACTTTTGCTGCCTGTTGGCTGTTGCCATGTCCTGACCCATGTTGCTCTATCTGCTTGGTTGCATCTATGCAACTCACTTTCGCACTTAGCGAGAGTTATACCCACACACACACAGGGAGACTCTGAGAGACTCTGCGAGTCTCGGTCCTGTGTATATTTTATATTTTTATTTCCCTTTATATTCATTTTTCCCTTTTTGTGTTTTTTCATTCCTCTTTTTGTATTTTTGCATGCATTATTCAGGAGTGGGCGGAGCTGTTGTCTGGCCTCCGTCTGTCGGCGTGTCCCGCGTGTCTCCTGCATCCTTTCGGGCTGGCTGGCGCCGTCAGTCTCCTTTAGCTGATATATATATATACATACCAGATATATATATGTATATACCAGATTATACACACATCTATGCGAATTTTCAGTTCACAACTTGAATTCTATTTAGCTTTGCCCCCGTTCTCTTTTTCGCTGCTGTTTTCCCTTCAGATTTTTCCTACGCTTTTGTTTTTCTATTTATTTATTTTTTTTTCGTCAAATGCTTGGCTGCTGCTGCGTTTTTGATGCGGTATTTGCATTTATAAAATGAAAGATAAGTTCTTTATGTCACATCAAGAATTTCAATATTTATAATGGCAGAGCGGAAGGAAAAACCCTTGAAAAATGCATGCCATGCAAATGGTAACAGATGGAGGGAAATTATCCCCAAAAGAAATGAGAGAATAAAGCTTGTTATTAAATGGGATAGTGGCAAGGAAAATTAGTTTTTCTTTTATATATTAGCAAGGATATGATGAGATATGGAAGGAGGGAAGAATTTCATTTATATGAAGTAATGAACGACTTTTTAGGGGTCTTGAAAAGCCAAGATATAATCTAGTTTAAGGAATATATTTTTGAAAGGAATTTTAAAGAAGGCAGAGTTCACTGTAAATATTTACTTAAGCATTTATATCCTTCCTCATGTTCTTCGATATTTGTTTACCATCATTGCTTTCTAAGTCACAAAGTTACAATGAAGATATGTCAATATCTTTGGGAACATTTCAATTGTCCATGCCAGATGGGATTTTTCCTGTTTCTTCAATCGCCAAACCGATTTTCAATCTCCTTCGTTCCATCATAATGATTTAACCTTCAAAATCAGAGGGCCATAACTCTATTCAAGCTCTCCGGTTGCATTCAATCCAATCCCAAAGTCAAACAGTTGCCCCGGTCCTGCAGCTCCTGGACTCCTTTGCTCCGGCACTCCTTCGCAGTGCGTAGTCAATGCAGGCGATTGGCTTTATGGCCCCGGCTTACAACAAGTTGCAGGGATGCGCAAACACAAACAACACCGACTAAAGCCATGAATGAGTGCTGCCAGCTTCGAGTTTCCACGCTGCAGAGGGTGAAGGGGACACGAGGGAGGTTCCGCTGGCAGGACACCCTCCAGAGTGTGTCTTATGCACACCTTAATGGAGTCATAAATATTTATGAAAACTCTCCAAGCTCGCTGGAAGTTGCAAGTTGAAAGTTGGCGGCGGATGCTGCGCTTTGTACTTATTCCTTTCTCCGGTTTTTTGTTTTTCGTTCTCAACCTTTTGGACGATGGAACTTTTTGCTACTTATTCGGTGCGAGTCATGGGCTTTATTCGGTAATAAATAAAAATAAGCGACAGTTCTACTGGCAATGTAATAATACGATTTAATGAGCGACGGCGGCAGACCAGTCCTGGCCAGAGGAAACGAAATAATTTCGCATTCGCATTAACATAAATTCCGTGCGAAATAAATCAAAAATAATTTGCACAAAAACGCGGGGACACCAAAGAGCAGCAGCAGCAGCAGACGGCAACAAATCAGTTTGAAATTTTAATTTATTCGAGCGCAAATTTGTCAGGACATTAACGGGGCGACGACCATGGGCATCATATCATCATTATCATCATATTCATTCGAAAGGGGATCAGCGATGGTCCCTCGTTGGAAAATATTCGATGAAATGAAGCTTTTTTACACGGAGAGAAAGTGGGATATTTGATTTATTTTAAATGAAATAGTATAGCTTTTCTGAATCTAACAAAAAAAATGGGTTTAAGGTAGATTTTTATCACCTTTTTTCTGTTTCTTTTCTGTTTAATTTTCCCTCGGTGTATAGAGTTTTCCAGGGGTATTTCCCCCTATATCCACGTGAGCAGCATCTGGATAAATCGAAACGAGCCTGCGTGTGCCATTGTTCACATCGTTAAGTGGCGCTAACGTCATTGACGCCGGTAACGCATTTAATATTGACATGTGCATTACGTAGCTCCCCCGTCCGTCTCTCCACCAAAATGGGGGATCCAGGCTGTACTCCCCGTCCGGATGGATGGAAAATGGCCAACGAGGTTTATGTGGCCATCAAGCCTGGCAGAGCCGGAGGAGGGGTGGGAATTGATAGCCATGACGTTGACTTTGCGGCAGGTGAACGGAATAAGGAAATCGCTTTTGCGGCTCTCACTCTGTTCGATAATTTTGACTACCCGTCGATATCCGTAATTGAAATGAATGTTTTTTGGGGAATGGCGCAGCAGGAGTTCGATTAGTAATTAAATCGAATCAAAGCTGGTGAATTGGCTTTAATTATATGCTGCGGTTTTGGGGCAATCTTATTGGTAATTGTATTTTGGTACAGTAATTGGATTTATCGATAATTAATCAATGTTTTAGGTAAGCTATTCTCGGAGTAAATTAATTTAGGCAGTGTAAAATGTTTGCTAATATATTTTGTTATATTTTGAACATAGTATATAAAGATATTGTTATATAAAATTAGAGCCACCTAGAGGTAAATTAATGATCGTTTTTATTTTTAATAAACCACTTAGATATCTTAGTTTCAATTCAACATTTTTATTTTAAATTCTGACATTTCTTAAAATACCCTGGGTTTAAAAATGTATCCCCTTCTCTGAGTTTGCTTTAATTATTTGTCTGCATTTTTATGCAGAATAATATTTTTCCCCCTTCATCTTAGTTCGTTACCCTTTTGGAAAACCCCCAACTTTCCGCCTGTTTCCGTTTCTTTTGGCCATTTTCCCACCGATGCTGAGGTGAAAAGGAGGCGTTCCAGCTGCCTACGTCACTGCAGCACGTCATTAGCGCTGATGAGGCAACGGCAACCGTTGCAGGACCAGGAACAGCCACAACAACAGCAACTGTGAACCTGGCAAACAGGATTGGTGGAGGGAGAGAAACTCAGAGTGCTGTGTGCTGGCAAAGGGGGGTTGATGTGGGAGGCAGGGGCAAATGACATTGCACATTTCCATGTGGCAGGCCATGGAATGAAAGCTGGGCGGCAACGGAAGGATAAAGGAGCAAGGAGAAAGAAGCAAGGGGGCAGAGGGCGGGACACGCTAGCGAAACACGCAATTGTCTGACGTCGTGGCAAGCTGGGAGGGAAATTGACAAAATTCATCAGTAACAATGGCAGGCGGCGGGTGGCCCACTGCGTATACGTGATTTTCCGCCATTGTCCACTCATCCCACTTCTCCTTCTCTTATCTTCTCTTTTCCCCCCGCAGACCTACTTCACATTCGATTCACGCGCCGAGCAGCAAACCGAGGTCTATCTGCGATATGGCCAACATCCGGAATTATATCCAAATCGTCGCGGAGAAGTTGTCCAGGGGTGAGTATAAATGGCTTACACAAAACATGGCCCATAAGAGGTCCGCCCCTTTTTTTCGGCGGGGATTTTGTTCTTTTTATAACCCGAACTCGACGGCGTTAATTCAATTTTATTACTGAAATATTGAGTGAGGAGGCATTGGGATCGTATCCCTGCACATTTCATAATCATATGCCAGACGGGCAACAGAAGGTCGCATTAAATTGAATTACTTGTGCTTTCTGCACTGCGGCAAAGCATAAAATTCGCGGGATAAGCAGGGAAAAGAGGGAGGCTTATGCCTGAAGGATTCTCTTCTTGCTTTCATTTTTTTTTTTGCCTTTGGTAAAAAGTCGGCAATTGAAACCGTGGCCCAAAAGGCACGGAGAGGATTTCATTCACCTCCTCTCCTGACAAAAATATATAAAACTTTGCAGACATTAAATTTTATTTGATTCTCGTTTTGGAGCTGCCACGTTTTTTTCTTTTCTTCCTTTTTCATTCTGCTGCCAGAGCCTCCTAACTTTTATCTTAATAAAATAAGTTGCAAGTTTTAAGCAAAGATTTGGCTGCAAGTAACGAGAGGGGGTAAGGCGGAGGCGGAGAACCTGCTAGATTTACTCAAATGATATTTGTGCATATACTCGTGTGTATGCAGATGGCAATGGGAAAAGTCTCTGCCAACATAAAGTTTCCAAGGGGGCGTACGTCTTTCTTCTGTCTCTAAGGAATAAATTGCAATATAATCTCTGGTAGAAAAAATAAGAAGAATTCAATTTAAAGAAGCAGAGATTGAAGCAGAATTTTGAGGAATTTAAGATGCGTAACGCCATACGTTCTCTGCATATTGCGCTTTTAGATTGTTCTTTTCATTTCGTTTTGAATTTCTTATTAAATCAAAATCAATGACTCTTAAACTCTCATCAATTTAATAACTAAATTAACAACAAAAAAAAAATACAAAAATCTCTTCAATCTAAAGCAGTTCAATTCAATTTATTAAATTGCTTCATCGAGGACCCTTCTAGCGCATTCCCTGGCAATCTTTTTCGACTTTAAATAGCATCAAGAGAGCTCTGGCTCTTTAAGATACCATCAAAAAGCGACCACCGCATCCTGTCCCCCTTTGGGAGATGGCGAAACTCCCGAACCCCCCCCTGTTGATGCCCACATGGCCAATATGATTTTTATGCTAATTTTGCGGTCACGCGCGCATCGACACCAAAGCCAAAGCCCAAACCCAATTGAGGCAAAACCAAAGCAAATTGCCAAGGACTAAGAGTAAAGGATGGGGTGGGAAAAAGGAACAAGAACAAGGACGAGAACGAGATTGAGAGAAAAAGGGAATAAAAATGGTAATCATATTTACGCTAGCTTTGCCTTTGAATGATTTTCCGTTTGTTTTACTTAAACAAATTGAAAATTATACGCACCAAACTCGAAAAGAATGAGAATTTTACACAATTTTCGGTTGTCGAAAAAAAAAAAAAAAAAAGAAAGCGAACAGAGAAATGAGAAGCGAGTGAACAGAAAATTTCCAAATCAGTGAACACAATTTTCTGGCTTCCTTGACGCAGTTTGAGGAATGGGCCGAAAGCCAGACCCAAAAAGGACGCCCTCCGGGGCCAAAAAACATTTATTGCGGGTTGAGTGATATAACCAATTTGAAACAAATTAAATTAAATATTTCCATGCTTCTAATTCGATGATTTTGGATTGTGTTTCTGTGTCTTTCCCTCATCCAGATCCTACTGCGAGCGTGAGTATCGGGATTGTCGCCTGCAGACCTGCTATGTCCAGTCACCCGCATATCCTGGCCTATATCCCCGGGCCCTCAACTGTCGCTACAAGCTGCACACCCGTCAGCCTTACATCAAATTGTATCTGCAGAATGAACAGTTCGCCGTGGATGGCCAGAGGTTAGTTTGAACGTAGATTTGTGTAAATTAAATTTAGAATTAAATTAAAAAATTTATTTGAGGTGTGTTTTATTATTATTCATGTGTTGTGGAAGGTTTATACATTTAATTTATATATCTTTAAAGGCTTAGAGCTATTTAATTTGTTATATTATTTTATATTTATATCTACCTTTTTTTTTCTTTTAATTTCATAAAAGAACTTAATGGATAAGTGCTTTCCAATCAACGTTATAGGGTTATAAAACTATTTTTACCCTCTCTTCCAGTTTTTTAGTTTTTGTATAAAAAGTTAATCTATTGCCACAAATTATAAAACCAACAGAGACATTTTTTAACAAGAGAAATTGCCTTTATGCAAATTTATTTCCACCTCCTTTTTCCTGCCTTTCTTTTATTTTTTTCCTTTTTTGGAACGAAATTAGTGTTAAATGCAACACCCTGTAATTTGTCATTTTGGCACGCCGATTGCACAATCCACACAGACACACCGACTGGCAGACGGACAGAATTTGCCGAAAAACCCATTTTTGTTGTTGTAATGCATTTGGCATGCTGACAATGACAATTTGACAGAGCGTTCGTCGCAAAAATTGGCACCAATTTGCTGGTAAACGCTGGCGACATGTCCTTGCAGCCACGGGTATCTGTATGCGTCACTTTTGGAATCTACGAATCGGAATCCGAATCGGGGTCCGTGTCTCCTCCATCTGTCCCTGCCCCTGTCTCTCTCTGTTTGTGCCTGGGAAAATTGGCTAAAGGATTACGTTTTGAGTGAGGTTGCCCTCCATTGTGGCTAAAAGAAGGGCGGTTCCTGGGTAATATCCCTGCAGCATGCAGTCATGGCTGACTTGTATTATTAATGCCAAAATGATGAAATTGTCGGAGAAGGAGTGGAGAAAAGCTGCTCGTCTCTCGCCTTTAGCTTTTCAAATAAAATATTCCTTAAAGCTGCAGATATTACATGGCGGTTGGGAAAGGAATTTATACTTTTAAAATTGGTTTAATATTTAAAAAAAAAAAACTACAACAAGATGTTTTATAAACAAAAATAAACTAGAAGTCCAAATATGCAAAATTTAATTTTTGGCATCAATTGTCTTTCTTTTTTAAATTGTTTAAAGCCACAACTAAATTAAAGCGATAAATTAATTGAAATTTAAATTGAAACCAACTGACAAATTTGTATATAATATTAAATATTAACAAAAACCTTTCTTCTGTTAAAATATGTAATTAGTAACACCCGAATTGCTGAACTTCTTTTCTGCTATAAATATTAAAACATAAATATTATAAATCATACTGTTAGTAAAACATTTTAATGATTTTCAATTAAATCTTTATATATAATTAACAAAATGTATAATTAACCCTTTTTTAACCTTACATATCTTCCCAGAAATTTCAATTTCGAATCAAACTAAAACCCACCTGACCTTAGTTCCCTTTAATTCCCTATTTCCCATTCAACTCGATGCTCCCTTGACTGGCGCATTTCACCTGCCGACCATTTTCGGCTTAAATCAGAGCTTTAATATTTTATGACTGCCTCCACCGTTTTCGGCATAAATACCCCTTGGACACGCCATCCTACGCCTCTGCCGCGACAAATACAATTTACATTTGCTTAACCGAAATGACCTTTCACAAAATATATTTGCTTTATCATGGATGCCTGGACCCGGGGTAATGAGGGTAGGTCAGAGCTCTTTGCTCCGACTCCGACTCCGGCCCGAGTCTGACTCCCTCCTGGGGCCAGGGATTTTATGGTCGGGTGGGAAAAACCTTCAGCTTTTAACACTTTGCACATTCCCAGCGCCAAATGGCCGGCAGAAGTGGCCAAGTAGTATCTTAAAGCTTGTTTGATGTGCAAATGCGGGGAGTCAGCATATTTCCCTTAGCATCGACTGTCGATTTCGAGGAGGAATCGGAGGACGTGGTGGCGGAGGCGGAGTCAGAGGAGTCCCCATCGCAGCACGTGCAAGTCGGAATTAGATAAGCAACATTCAATTTATTTTTATAGATTCAATTTGAATATTTACCTTTTGAAAAGTCCAAAGAGGGAGCGAGGCAAAGAGGCAAGGCGACACGACAGACGCATGTCAAAGTTGCCTGCCAACTTTGAGTTGGGTTCTTGGGCCAAAAACTGAAAGGGGTGAGGAGTCGGCGGGGGGTTCGCAAACTCGGGGCTACAATCCCCCTTAAGTGTGTATTAATTTGCAAGTCTAAGTTACTTTCGGTTTGCAGAAAAGGATTAGACAAACAAGCCCTTGGCAAGGAGCTGCTAATCATGGCGGCCAGTTGGGATTTTAAATGGTGCTTTCCCGGGAGTAAGCAAAGAGATGGAGACGAGAGTATGTTTCGTTACTTAAATTCTGTTTACTTTATAGAAGAGCTCGTAAAATGTGCTCAACCGTTTTGATCGTAAGACTTTTCTAGCAAAAGAAACTTAGAGGAGTCTCCTCTTAGGCTCTTTTAAAATTATAATTTTAATGGATATAAAAACAATAGCCTCCACTCTCAGTCCCAGTAAATATCCAAGTACAAAATCAATAAGTACACACCTCTCTCTCTCTTTAACAATCTACATAATCCGCCTTAACTTTGTATAAATCCGCCATAAATCCAGTTCATAAAACCCAACAGACCTGGTTCGCAGCTCCAGTTACAGTTCTCCCCCAAAAATGGATGCCAAGTCAGCTGAAACTTGCCTCGTGTGGCTGCTATTTTATAAATCACTTCATTTTATTGCACAGCAGCAGCTCGCTCCTTTTCCTTTGGCGGCTGTCAAAAAACAGAGTCAAAGAAAAAATACGAGTACAACCCGCAACAACATTCCTAATTTCTTGGCGAATATTTCTGCCATCACAGCAGAAAACTTGAACGGGGCGGCTGCCAAACAAATGCAAAAGTCATCGAGTAAAAAAGTTTTTTAATATGCCAAAATTATTACCAGTCAGTTGATGTTTTTTTCCCTCTGTGAACACAGGGAGAGAAAAAAGAAAACAAACTTTTGCCCCTGCAGACTAAACAGTCCATGTTCCTCTCCCCTTCGGCCCGTTGTAATCAACTTTCGGCCCAACAACGCATTTATTATCAATAAGTTGGATTAGCTCTTTGCAGACTCCGAGGGAAACTTGCTGACAAAGTGATTAAATTGACTGAAACGAACTGACTAGCTAATAGAAACCTATCTATCGGATACATATACATGGATATAGATACTGAAGTTGGACCAAAAGTTTCTTTCCCAACTTTGCAGCGAAAAAAACCAGATAGAGAGATAGAGAAAAAGGCTCGATGGAACTGTCAATTAAATTGCTGTTTTTGTTTCACTGACCAAATCACATTCAACTGCCTTTGACTCGATCCCCGTTTGATTAAAGTTCAGTTGGTAATTGCCAAAGTTAGCTTTCAATTAGAAAGTTCACGCACAGGTGAGAGTCGGAGGCGGCATTCCATTTGCCTTTTGAACTGCCCGCCAATCAGTCTGCTCTCCGCCGGCGAGAAGAAAAATTGTGAATCGACGGAGTGAGCAGGGACATGGGCATCCCAGTCATCAATGGCCGGGCACAAAGGTCACTTTGTCTGGCCCCAGTCAGGGTTATTCTATGCCGACTCGATGCCAGACTCTGACCGGCAAAAAATTAAAAGCATCCTCTCAACGAAGACCGGTCGGGGCAAGAAATTAGAAAAGGCTTCAAAACAGACGCTTTGGATTTTCCGTTGCCATTTTTTTCACTCTTCATTCTGCTGCGGAAACTTTGCTTTTTTTTTTACAAATTTCCTCCTGTTTCCCTGCTCCTCCTCAGGCTGGCAAAGTGCAAATGAATGTCATGACCATGGGCGGCGGCAGCTGGGGCTTCCTTTTAGTTATGAAGCTCACAAATCATTTATTCAAGTCCATTTAAAAGCATTTGTAAGGGGGGAACAAAGAGAAAAGTTAAGCAATTCCTTTGAGACGAGTTCGAAATGCTTAAATTATGTTGAAGCTTTAAGTTATATGCGGTGATTTTTGGATATAAGCTAAACGCAAGCAACAAGTTTGTATTAGAAAATTAAGAGCTCTGACTCTAGCTTTTCTTTTTATCCAAATAAATATCTGCCATAATATATCTATCATAATTCATGTGAAGTAAATCAGTCGATTAGCAGAAGCAATCATATATTTTGAGTTGTTCCTAAATTATATCATTCATAGCCGAAAGCCACAGCAGCTATGTATGTATGCAATTTGTCCTGAAGCTTAATTTATAATTCATTCATTTTCAGTTAAACTTGTCAACTTATTCATAAAAACTCCCACAAAATACAGCACAATTTTCACATTAACCCCTCCCTGATGACCCCGCCCCTGGTTCAGTCACATTTTTTCACAGTTTCTCCGCCAGACACTAAAAGCTTCAGCACTCAGTCAGTTATTCAATTGCCAGCTTTACTCTTTATTCATGCCGACTCTTTTTTTAGCAGCAGCCCTTTATTTTCTTCGTTATTTGTGGAACGTGAGTTTTTTAATTGTTCAGTTTTTCACAAGGATATTTTGTGTTATGATTGAATCGTCGTCGTTGGATAAATTTAATGTAATTTACCCTTTCAACGCGCTTCCCCTAAGTGGAACAAAGAGAAGAACCGGATAGTAATGAAGCTGTTGCTCGAATTACAGATGCGAGAATGTGATGACCTGCCCCATCCGACCAATTGGCTCCGGTAATGAGCACTGTCCCTACGACTGGCTGGCTGTGTACGATGGACGCGACGAGCACTCGCCGCTCATTGGGAAATTCTGCGGCCTGGGCAAGTTCCCATTCAGCATTATCGGTGAGTAACTGCAGGGATAACACCCATCCGCCGAGAGGACCCTCCTAAACAATTTGCATATCCAGGCACATCACAATACATGTATGTGGAGTTTGTGACATCGCCGGCGGGCCCTCTGCTAAATACGGGCTTCCATTTCAACGTTGGCAACTGGCCTGGCCACGTGGAGACGGCGGGGATCAAGCACGGCGTCTGCGACTGGCTCCTCAGCTCCGACTCGCTAAAGGACAGCAGCGCCAGCGAGGGCATCTTCCTCAGCATCGCCCACTGGTATCCGCCGAACACCTCTTGCAGTTATCACATCAAAGGACACGTCGGCGAAATTGTGCGCCTTTATTTCCCCAGGTAGGCATTAAGAATTCCATGCATTTTCATTGGGCATCCGTCATGAATCGATGGCAGTAATGTGTGTGGAGCTAGTTGGTTTTTTCCAACAAGTCCGAGTAGAATTGAGCCTACGATTAAGGGTAATACCTTGCCTAAAAATAAGTTTCTTAAATAAGCAAAATATCCTGTTTACTTTCATCACTTCCATCAAGGTGCTACTCACCAGTTCAATATCAAATCTATTTGCAAAAGTTTTCCAGCAACTTTTACTTTTAATCAAAAATAACAAAAATGTCAAAGAAAAGTTTCCAGTTCCTTTTTTAAATTGTCCTGTCGACAAAGAGCGGGTCCTAACTCATCACTCCCAGGATCGGAGAGGTCACCACTTGCCGTTGCTTCTTTGCATTTGCAAGTTTTTCCATTAAAATTTCCATTTTTTGAACCAGTTATTCGCCCTCCCCCCGACAAGGACTATCCAAGTTGATCCCTCTCCGCTGTCCGAAATCCGTTTTGGCCGGCCTTTTCGAGCTACAAGTGCAAAGTTTTGCGGTTCGCACTTGCTTCGAGCCGATTTCATCCCTCCTTTGAGCAGGACAATCCTTCTATGCTGTAAGCGTATTTTAATGAAATTTTCCGCAAAGATTTATGTGACATTTTAATTTAACGTGTCGAGTCGGAGTTGCTCTTTGTTCGCATCCCAATATACATATATATTTGTACTTTGTTTGTGTGCGCTTCTGGGTCTGGAATGCGGCAGAAGTGCCTGGAAGTTTTTGGCCAAGTGTCGCATTGATTGTGCATTTCATTTTGAATATTTTTCCTGCATTTTCCGACCCCTGACGCTCTGCGAAATATTTTATTGTGCTGCGGTATTTGGCTTTGCATGGCCAAAAGACTATGGTGAAGTTTTCCGGCTCTCTCTGTGACACTTGTAGGGCACATTGATATCTGAGAGGAATAAATGGGATAAAGACGGAAGTTTTTAAACCCGACAAGTCGGAAGGGATCTCTTAGTGCAATCATAATTTAGAGCTTTGGCTTGGTCAAGTGGTAAACCAGAGGTTAAGTGCTTAAGAAAATTATTATTTTACAAAGTTTTACAATTCGTTTAGGAGCTTTTAAAACTCCAGAAATGGTTAAGTCAACTTAAGAAGGCAATATATAGACCGAATGCCGCATTTGAAGTATTTGTAAACCTATTTTTATTATGGCCTCATGAATCCATTTGTTTTGCAAAATCACATCCTTTTATGCTATTTCTCCGCTGTAATCTCATGTCCTGCATTTGCACAAGTTCGCTTCGGGTAATCCAGCTGCAATCGCAACAATTCTGGATTCCGGAGCACCTACACTCCGCCGCCGCGGCCGCATGAAGAACCGAAACAACCGCTTGATGTTGCAACTGTGTAATTTATGCAGAAATTGTTACCGAACATTGCCAAGTTTTTGCCCGGCGAATGGCTAAAGAAAACTATGTGTACGGGGCAAACATCATTGGAGGAGCTGCACATGGAGAAGCTCGACGAGATCGGGGCCACGGCGGATGGGGGTTTAAAATATCAAACAAGTTCTTGCCAAAAGATAAATATTTATGTCCACCTACAGGACGGGCCAAAGCCAAGAGAGGGAGTTTGCAAGGGTAAACTCATTGTTGTTGTTGTGGAAAATACGGGTGGAAAAAGGGAAAAGCTGTGGGTGGGTGGTGGAAAAGTTGTGCGCACGTTTACACCGATTGCCATTAAGAGTTCAGAAGTGGGCAACATGATTGCGTGATTACAGTGCACAAAATGCAACCGAACAGGGTAAGCAATCGAGGGAGAGGCACGGCGTTGCGTCGGGTTTTGTTTTTCGGGGGAGAGGGAAAAGTTCAAAGTAGACGAAAAATGCAATGGGGAAACTCTAGCACAACACACACACACACACAGAGACCTCCTAGCACACGTAGCATTTTTCCTGCTTTTCTGGCCAAGTTTTTCCCTTTTTTTTTGTGGTTGTTGTTATTGCCATTGTTGTTGTGGTTGTTTCGGGTTTGTTGTTGGGTTGTTGCTGGGCTCGTTGTTCCTGCCAACTTCACTCAAGTTGTAGCTAAAGGCCGCCGCAACAACAACAATAAAAGCAATGGTTGGGCAGGGACTTTTTCAAGGATACAACCTTTGAAATACTCTTACAAGTAATCTTTACAAGAGGGGAGGGCTAGAAATAGCAAGCGATTTAAGATTAATTATAAAGATGCCTAAAATGCATTAAAATGTTTAAACGATTTAAAATTAATGCTATCAAATATTTTACATAGCGTCTAATTAGACACAAAATTATATAGCATACTTTTCAGACCTTATCTGGCAGTCTCTATGAAAACTCTGACTTTAACCTTTTCTCATAACCCAAAGAACATTGTAATTTCTTAATTAAGGCAAATATTTAACAAATATCCTGGGAAAAGCTCAGTGATAAATTCACCACAAGGAAGTGTCAAACTTCTCAGCAAACTTCAGGGCCCCTTCGCAAGGATATGCCAACAATTGCAGCCCATTAGGAAGGTTTTCTCGCAGTCCTCTTCGTAGCTGTCAGTTTACATTTACCTCGTACGCCGCCCTCTAGTGCGTCCTCCCCCTAGGATGTGAGTAGGAGTTGCCTGGCTGTCCTGCTGCTGCCTGTCGCAAGACCACTGCCGAGTCGTCCCAAGTCCCGAGTCTCGCGAGTCCCCGAGTCTAGACGCTGTCGACATTGTTTCCAACAAAGTTGCTCATTTAAGTAACATGTCATGGCTTTGCTTTCGGCTTTTGGTGCTTTTTTTTGTTGTTTTTTGTTTGCTCGGTCTTTGTCTACCAGCTACCTCTATCTACTATCTACTATCCACTATCTAGTGAGATTTTTTCCAAGTGAGCTGACCAGATGTTGGACTGCTACAGCTCCTTGAGTATATTGCACTTAAGTTTTCCTTTCGGCAGTCCAATCCATTTGCTTGTTCAGAGCACACACACTTTTCCCAATAATGCTGAGAATGTTGTTCGATGGGGGCGAGGACTATGTACTAGTTTTACTAGCTACTAACAACTCATCAGCGTCTGCTTTTGTGCACCATTATCCCTTAGATTGTGTTACTATTGTGCATTAATGTCCACTCTCATTTCCGATTTTCAATTACATCTCTTCGTTGCCTTTCGGTGCCTTGAGGGTGTGGGGATTAAAGCTTTAGTATACTTAAACATCTCTTCTAACACTTTTACTACATTCTATTGAGGAATAAATGCCTAATAAAACCAACTTCCCCTACAATCTCTCAAATACCTTAAATAAAAATCAATTGTTACGATCTACTACCTTTTATGAGCAGTTTTTTCAGGCTCTATTGGCTGCCAGAAAAAAATCGACAGAAAACGTAACAAAAATTCGCTTGAAATGCACAAGACATGGCACATACTTGGGCTATTTATAAGCCTTATGGCCACATAAACTGACGCTCTGGGCTTTTGGCCACGACACCAATCGACTCCCATATGCACATAACCAGGCTAACCAGTTGACAACAATCCCCCGCGACCCCTGCAGGAGCAGAGACGCCTTCCCTCCCCACCGAATAAACGCTCCCACTGAGTCAGCATAACGGAGAGCCCGGACTGGGCGCTGGGAACTAGCAGTTACACGGGGGAAAATCATCTTAGAGTTGTTTTTTTAGAGTTGTTTTCTTTTCAGAAAGAGGTAGTATTATGGTAATTACGTTTAAAAAATATAAAATAGGACTATTAGAAACTATTACTTTTCATACAGGTACGTGAAATGTTGTGCTGTGTGAAAAGTTGAAAATGTAAGGTCCTTAAAATTTGTTAATTTTTTTTTAGAATTAAGGGAAGAGAGTTCTTATTTTTTCCTCCCTGGTAATCCAAACAGAAATTATGTTAGTGGAGCAGTAAAAAAATTAGAATATTCTAAACAAAAACACTTCTGTAAACCTAAAACTTAAATGAACTTTTTATCTAAAACAGGAGATTCCTTATTGTTTATATCTGAAATTTTCATCTAGGTACGTGAGACCCTGTGCTGTGAATAAAGCAGAGAAAATATGGGAGGTTTTAGGTGAAATTCCTGTGAGACTCCCAAATATTTTGTAGGATTAACAAAGGGATCTTCTAAATTTAGAAATATCGAAACCCTAAATTCGCTCTCTGCATAAACTGGAACTGGGCTAGGCTGCAAACGGATTACGAGGACATGCCGCAGGGTGTCGGGGCTTACTTTTCGACGACGCGTACGTGAATAACGTTATGGGCACGTCCAAAAGCGCCAAAGAGGGGTCCCAAGAACGGGGGGTGGCTAACGAGGGGAAAGAGTCGGTGCAAAAAATAGTAACTCTGCTCCTCTATTATGAATAGTGACGGGCAGGGAAGAAGGGAGTCTCCTCACGGGCATAAAAAACAAGAGCGAAACCAAATGAAATTTGTGCCACACTGCTGCCTGCTGCCAGATTAGGGGGCGTGGCAGTCACCCCCTGCACCGCCCCCGCTTTCAAAACTGCTGATGATGGTGATTTTTCTCGGTCTGCCTTTTTTCTCCTCTTTCGTTTTTTTTTTTTTTTGTGCCCCAACTTTGTGTGAGTTAATAAAATGTTGTATTATGTCATATTTTTGGATAGAGCCAAAATGTAATTGCATAGACTGTATTCACCGCACTCTGAATGGCGGTTATATGGAGGATATATGCATAAAGGGCTAAACAGGCGACGAGTTATATAACAATTTGTGGAATTTGTGGTATAAGTTCGTCAAATGGGGACCTTCCTGCAGTGAATGTCATGTTGAGGTCCTCTCTGTGGGATTTGTGTGGAAAAATATTCTATTACGTATTTATTTACGGAGAAAATCTGCATATTGTATCCATTTATGGTTGACTTTAATTATAATATAGTTTTACCGCTTTTCCACTGACCCACCTCTGAGCTGTGTCCCCATTCACTGTCCCGTAATGCAGGAAAATTGCAGAAAATTGGCCTTCCACATCAACTCCTTTCAAATATCCTTGACTGCTCACTCCCCTTAGGTTCCCTGCCACAAATACTTTTTTGGATGCAATTTGATGTGGGGTGGAAAAGGGGTTGGGGCTGGCAGGGGTCACAAAATGCAACTCACATCGCGACCCCAAAAATCCGTAACGAGGCTACGTGTGTATGGCGATGCTGGCTAGATTTACCTGTTGGCAGGCAGGCAGGAATTTATATTAAATTGTAGGACCTACAGACGCGACCAGAATTGTGGCCTGGCAGAGAGCCAGCAGCCGCCAGAGTGAGGTGTTTACCAGAGGCATGGCAAACGATCATGGTTGTCACGGGGAAATGTTTATCACGAAAAAATGCAGGTTAAAAAAAAAGAGTTAAGGGAACAAATAATACAAATAATTATGAGTAAAAGCTTTTCTTCGGAGAAATGTGAACTAAAAATAAATAACAGGAGATATAAAACATTATTCCCCTTTGAAATGTATATATTCTTTGGCTTAAATAATATTTAATCATATTTTCAATGTAATTCAAAGGTAAATAAAATATATATAACATCCTTCACTTGTTAAGAGTTATAATTATAAAAAAAATATGAATATATTTGAATTGTAGTTATAGTCTAAAGATAGAAAAATATTTCCCTAATTAACAATTATTTTTAATTCAAAAACTCACCCCCTCCTCTTTACAGTTTCCGCATCAATCGCATTGAATCTCCCATATTGAAGTACGAAGGCGACTGCGGGGAATCCTTGACGATCTACGACTCGGATCACGCCGATCCTGCGAGGATTATCAAGACCTTCTGCGACACCTTCTCGCGGCCCATGGAAAAGGTGGATTTTGTGAGCACCAGTCCCTCGCTGTACGTTCAATTCGACTCCAAGACGGGCAGCTATAGTGGCAGCTCGCTGTACTACTGGGCGCACTACGACTTCTTCAACAACACGCGATTCGGGGACCCGGTTCCCAATACCCTCTGCGATGAGGTGATGTACGCCTGGAAACATCCTGGTGGCCGCCTGCGGTCGCCACTCAATTCGCTGATCTTCAAGCGAACGGGCGGCAGTGATGTTCGTTGTCAGTATAAGTTTGTGACTGATCGAAGGCTATACGCTCGTGCCATTATCGAAGTGAATGCGGTGTCCTTCAAGGAGTTGCCGTATAATAGCAACGCCTGCACTCGCTGTCACGAGGAGCGAGTGGACAAGCTGGTAATCTGGGAGGAACGGGATAAGTACCAGAACAATCTGGCCTGCTTCTGCGACAATATACCGCGAGCGGTGAGGGTGATCTCCTCGGCGGACCAGATGAATCTCGAGATGATTGTGCAGGGCCAGCATGCCATAACGTCGTACTTCAAGAACCCGAATCCGTTGTTCGAGGCCACCTACGAGTTTGCTCACGGTCCTCTGTGCGGACCCATCACATTGGGACCGTCACCGGATGGCGAACTCGTCTTTCCGTATAAGAAGGCCTTGGCCATGGTGTCGGGACCAATGGCTCCACCAGAACATCACTATCGGCGGGAGAAGTGCATCTGGGAGCTGAAGGTGGGCGCCCAACGGGATCTGTGGCTGAATCTGGAGAAGGCTCGCTTTGCGGATCGCAGCTGCGAGAGTGCCAAGATCGAAGTGTATCTGGCGGGCAGGCTGGAGCCGCGCTTTGTGGTCTGTCCGGAGAACATATCCCTGGCCAGGGACTTGCCCATACTGACCACAGCCGAGCTGGGGGCCACGGGCGCCGATCAGGAGCCCCTGCCCGTGCTCATCCAGTATACGGGCGACGGTCAGCCGGGACGCAACATCTTCCGGCTGGTGTGGACCGAGCTCTTCCACCTGCCCCGCAATCCCGACGGCAGCCTGGCCGCCTCTCTGCTCCAGGACGGCGGCTGTGACTTCCGGTGTCCCGGCGACACCGAGGTCTGCATTCCCCGGCATCTGCTCTGCAACGGCATAGCCAATTGTCCGAATGTGACGCACACCTCCACGCTGTCGCAGCTGACGCGGCACATCGAGTGGAATCTGGAGCAACTGGGTCTGCTCCATCATGCCGGAGAGTACCGGCAGCTGGTGTTGCACGACGAGTCCCCGGAGATCTGTCTGCGGCGTGATCTCAGCGAGCTTCCTTACGGCAAGTTGGCCCTGATTACCGCGGGGCTGTGTCTCATGTTTGCGCTGCTCTTCGCCATCTTGCGGAGGATGTGCAGGAGGTCGCCGAAGCATCAGGGCCGGCATCATCTGCAAGAGGATTACTAAGGATCAATTGGTGGACATTTCAGAATTGGATATTTTTTGCAAATGTTCTGCCCAAGCAAAGAGAGTTTTGTATGAAGCAATGTTTTCCCTGGCGAATATTCATATTCAAGGGTTGCCAGGACAATATAGTGATCAAGATGCGTGACGCCATACGATCCTTACAATTTATTTACAAAACCAATGACAATTATTTTGTTGAAAGCCACAGAAACAGAGCATTTTAATTATCTCTGAGCTTACAAAACAATTATTTTTATTTATCTAAGTTTAAAATAATTTATAGACAAATTTACCTTACAACCGTTTTTTTTTTGCGTTGATCAGTATTGAAATATATTTATTTATTTTTTAAAATTCAAATGCAATACAGAAAATAATATTGTTGGGGTTTTGTAAGGATATCCCGCCCAGTGCACTGCCACAAAACAATGCCAACTTTTCTTCTAAAAACCTTCTCTAGAAATTTCCAATCACTTTTAATACACTGAAAATTTGAATAGGAAACCCCACTCTATATAACTATGTAAGTAGCTCTGCCCAATCGAGTCTATAACTTTCGCTCTACGTGACATCTCTAATGAATATTAATTGCAAATAATTGTACGATAAAAACTATTAAAAAAGAACACACAAACATATAAATGTTTTTAAAAAACACACATACACATTCACACAAAAAGTCCTTCTTTTTGAATGAATGAATAAATTAATAATAAAAAAAACACGGAAAATTGTCACGTGATAATTGTTGAAACGAGAGAAGGGGAAGGAAAATACTTTAAAAGCGGCATAGAGCGAATAGTTTTAAATTAAGGTGAACAGAGGCGACGACAGGTAAAAACAAAAACGGAAAACCATTTAATTCAAAGTAATAATAATAATAAACAATTGTTGGTGGTTTTTATTATTAGTTATTATATCGATAAACAATACGAATAAATTGTACTATTATTGGCAAATTGTCAAGCAAAAAACCAGGCATATATACATACATACACATATATACATGCATATGTATATAATGTACGATATATACAATACATAGGGTATATTTTTTGCACATAGATTTACCTAGACCATAAAACCATAAATTCCCCCAAAACGGAGGCCACAAATTGTGGCGCGAATTTTAGAGAAATCCCCCTCTCTCTCGAGCAGCAGCAGAAAATTGTAAATTGCAACCAAGAAATGGTTCTCTAGCGTTTAAGTCTATATAGAAGTAGGTTCTTAAGAATCTAAGAGGGTTTGCAGAGCTGTCAAGAAGCCGGGAATCCATTATTTTGGCTCCCTTACTTCCACACATAAATTGTTGACGGAAAAACTCCCCCACACAGAGCCCGTTTTAGACTCCTTAAAGGTACAATCGACCATCAATAGGATATGTAAAAACCCCCAATATAAACAGCAATGCCCGAAAAAAGCGAAAGAAATGTTACAGAAAATACCCCCAATAAGAAAAAATAATTGGAAATTAGGACACATATTTTAGTGTACGTCAGAATTAAATGTATAAATAAAAGTATGAAAATAAATAAAGTGAGAAATTGAGAATGAATGACTTTCAATTTCAAAGGAATCTCCACGTTTCGCGCGAGTGGACAGTCTCACAGCAAAATGCACCTCTGTGCCGGCAAAAAGAGCTATCGAAAAGTGGAGAAAGAGAAAGCTACAGCTAGAAAGCAAGAAAGTGATGAAAAACAGGCCGAGGAATGTTGCCAACGCAAGGGAACGCGAAGAAAACCACCTCATCGCCGCTTTAAACGTCATCCGGGAGCAGCCGAAAGCAAAGCTGGCCAACGAACCTCTCAAATCCTGTCAAACGCCGTCTGTCGTCGAGCTGAGCAGAGCTACGCGAGTGTGGAAATTGTGTCGAAATCTGTACATCCAAAAAGCAGTCGAAAGTTCTTTGGCTTCTCTCGCTTCTTAGCTGCCCTTCTTAAGTTATCAACGGGTTTTCCTTGCACGCACCATGGAGCGATTCGGAGTGCCACGCGGCAAGCGGCCCCGGGTTCAGGTATCGCTGGACGAAAAGGAACGAGCCATTGCCCGCATTCGAGGTGGTGAGACCAAGGCAGGCATCTCCCGCGAGCTCGGTGTTCCGGAGTCCACGGTGCGCGGCTGGGTCAAGAGAGCCGAGCAGCGGATGGCCCGCGAGGCAACGCAGCAGCCAGATCCACGTGAGCTTGGGTTTCGGTGCAACAATATCTTTTCCCTTTTACAACAATATTCCTCTGCAGCTGCCAATGGGTATTCCTCGATCCTGGCCCTTGCCCTAGCCAAGCCGCAGCTAACCATTACCCAAGCATCGGCTACTGCTACGACCCCTTCATCGGAGCCCCTGAAATTTCCCCAGAAGCGGAGCTTCAATGGTCATCACGTTGGTTCTAATCAACTCCAGCATTTGGCAGCTGCTGCTGATCCCGAACCCGTGCCTGCTCCTGAAGCTCCTCCTCTACCCTTTCCAGTGCCTTCATTTGAATCCACGGACTCTGAGCTGCAGATCCTGGGATGGTTGGAAATCTTCAATGCCGGTATCATGAACTTCACCCTGATCGCCACGGCTGCCTTGTTGCAGGCCCGTGCTCGCGGTCAAGCGGATTCACAGCCACTCTGGCAGATCATCAGAGATTACGCGGACGAAGCGGCTCGCAATGTTGCCGCCAACGGTGGCCATTATGTAAATACTGCAGCTTCAACGGTCACCAGATCAATGCCTCAGGTGAACAGGTTGATGACTTCGACTTCGAGTCCCAGGCATCGGCCGGTGCGCTCGAATCGCAGCAACAACAAAGCCCCGCTGCGCCTTCATATCACCGCTGAGGACGACGAGGATGGCTACACGGAGACCGAAGGATCTAACGGGTTTCTTGATTGAAAATGTCTATTGCTAAGAAATTATATGGAGATCGATATTAAAGATTTAATTTTTTCATGCATAATTAGTGGCTTCATGAGTTTAATGGTTTATAAGTCGGATAAAGTTTACGAATTCAAGTAAACTTTCACGAAACATTTATGTTTTGAAATTTCTAAATAGCTGAAAAGGTTAGCTTAACAATGAAACATAACTTTAATTGCCCCCATAACTTCTAGAAATTTAAGCAAGTCATTCTGTTTGAACTTTAAGGTAGAGATGGAAGCATTGAAGTCACAGGTAAATATCGAAAAGCACACATGGTCTTTCCATCTCTATTTTATAGAGTCGAAGATAGAGCTCGAAAAGCACTGAAAATCAGTAATTGGAATAATCTGCCGTATTATAAATATTCTTCAAACCCGTATTTCTTTCTTTAAAACTTGCTTTAGTTTTATTGTATTTTGCAGATTATTACATTACATTTATATTTCACCAAATATTTTCAAAGCTTCAAACCAGATTGGTATATTTTTACTATGATCAAGGCTGGTCACTCGAAAGCTGTCTAATCACGTGTTGGTTGTCAAGTCATTCCATCAAAAGGAGTTTTCATTACTTGTGTTCGAATTTATTGGAATTAAAAGAAAAGCACGAAAGAAAAACTAAATATGATACTTGAAAATATGTCTGTGCTCCGAGCTCCGGTAAGTCTAAATCAAATAGTTGCATTTACAGCGACTACAAAACACACAATGTATTCGGCAAATGTTTGCAAATGTAGAATGACTTTCATATTTTAACACATGAAAGGGTATCTCTAGTAAAACGAAGATACTAATTCCCTACAAATAATTAATATTCATAAAATTAACAACAAGTAAATTAACATGGCATATTTTGAAATTATCAGAATACCCAGGGACCTCCCACTGCTCAGTTGCAAGCCCCAGCAAATCTTCCATCAAAAAATGTTAAAATATTCGACAATCAAATCCAAATTGTGAAGGCAGGGCCCACAGAGAACAGCAAGGAGAAAAACAAGAAGAAAGAGCCCACAAAGGACAGCAAGGAGAACGAAACTAAATCACCTGGTAAGTTTTAAAAAAAGACAAAATCTAATTACGGTTACAATAAAATCGAAATCTGTTTCCAAAACTCACTCAGGAAGATGCCCCGGATGTGGAGCCATTATGATTCAATAAGCCAGCAAGAGTTGGAATAATCAAGAAGTAACCTTGAAATTAAATAGAAAAACATTTCAGATCAATCAATTTTAATAATTTTAAAAATTGCACAACTAAAACGCAAACGCGCTAACAAAGTGCGTCATATTAGCGGAAAACCTACTCAACTTTACGCCAATAGAAGCTCTTCCAAGGCCTTATCAATATGCAAATAAAACCAAACACTGCCCGTCAATGGGATTATGTCGTTTAAAGCAAATAATTGCATTTTAATTAGCAGCGAAATAAGTGCGATAATTGGCCTCGAGCCGGATTCGGGATTCGGGTGAATCTCTGGTCGGGAATCGGTTGTCGCTGTCTCTGGGCTTTGGGTTCTGGGATGTGGCCAGGGTGGAGTGCATGAATCAGATGCGGCTGGCTTTATTAACCATATTATTATTTCATTTCGATGCGTGTCATGCAAATTTCTGCAGCTCCCCCCGACACTCCCCCTGGCCTTTGTGGGCCGTCTGTCTGGCTCCGTCCGGGACTGGTCTGCCTTTTGGCCGTGTCACGTAATTAAGCGGTTTTATTTGCGGCTTTGCCGCACATTAATTGGTCATGTTAAATGTAAAAATTCATTTTCGCACAAAAAATAAACGCGTAACGTTGCCATAAATGAAATATATTGACGTTTTTTCCCTCACTGGTATATATATTTCAGCATTTATGAAAATGATTCTGTAGTGGATTATAGATGAAGTGGACTGTGAACTGTTGTGTTTTGTTAGGCGGCGGGCGTATCTCTATCTGTATCTGTATCTGAGAGGTTCTTTATTTTTTTTGCTTGCCACTTTGTGGATTTAATTTTCCGCGTATTGTCGATACCAATCCGACCAATTAGTGTGTTGTGACAACAGCAATTGGAGCAGCTGTCTGCGCTGCCAAGGTTTATTCAGTTAGACAGCGACTTCATATATATTTTTCCGTGCTTTTCCACTGATTGCACTTTGTTAAGTGTGTTGTAGCAATCACAGTGCTGTGTCTTTTAATTATCGATGACCAACTAGTAGAGATAGTGTTTTTAGCAGAGTGAGAGGAAGAAATTGAAAAGCAATAGTATTTCAAATTTATTCTTTATGTGCTCGTAATTTATCTTCACCCCAATAATCTGTATCTTTCAATGCTGCTTCAGCAATCAATATGGTTTTTATAGCCCAATCAACGCAATTTAACTTTTAAGGTACCGAATTCTGTGAAATTAATACCATAACTTTCCATACATTTTCAAGCAATTAAATTGTTAAAGCACAGGTTCCACCTCAGAATTGTAATAGCAATCCGATCTAATTGGCGCCAGAATACCAGAATATGCGTTTCCCTTTACCTTTGCCCCCAAACACTGGCAGCCGCATTAAGCTGGCCAACATCTAGGCGGCACCTATCACCCAGGAACACCCCGTGGACCCCCGTTAACCAGCCACAAACACAGCCAAAGGGGGCAACGGCTAAGTCAGTGGATGTGGCCAAAGGAACCGGCCTTGCGATTATCCACACAGTTCATCGACGCAGGCGAGCGAGTGGCTTTAACATAAACTTTTTCCATTTTCCTTCGAGGCCATAAAAAATATGGATAAGGGGCAGGCACACAGAGAGTGGGGAAGGACTTTCGCCCCGATGTTAGAGGGAGATTTGGGCGCCGGCCTTTTCCCGGATTTCTTTTGCGATTTTCCCAATCATTTTCGGCATTTTAATGCATGGCAGGGCGGAAAAGCCTACAAGGCACAAGACGACGGCAGCTCTCTCCTGCAAACGTGTATCAAAGTTGATTATCGTGGAATATTTTTCAGCATGGATTGAGCCAGAGATTTGTGCTTGTGGCCTGACCTGATTTGCGGCCCCGAGAAAAACCTAAGCCCTGGGATTTTCGCCTAGATTGCCTTCCCAATCCCACCTGCTGTTCGTGTGCCAATAACTTTCATGATGAACTTGTTGAGGAAAAGTTCCCAGTTTCCGTTTGAAGTTCCTTCTTTTTGGCTTAGGTGTGGGTTTTTTGGAGGGGAGGGGAAATGCAACTTTAATGGCCACGAAAACAATAAACGCCTAATGGAACGCGGGGCCAAGATGGCGACGTTGGCAAGGTGCTCGAAATTGTGTGTTGAAACGGAAGTGGAAGCGGAAATCATATGGCAACGCGGCACTCGAACGCCCCCACACATCCACATTCGCAGCTGCAGCTGCCATAAAGGTGATTCGCTTTTATGTCCAGCGTGGGAAAGGATGCAGTGGGAGAAATTAAGGTTAACTTAGAAATTAATAAGAATTTATAACTTTTTTTTCTTTTAAGGTCTCATTTTCTAATAGAAAACCATTTATAAATGATGGCAAAATTACAGCAAATATGCATTGATAAATTTCCTTTCTTACTTGTTAAAAAGAAATACCTAAAAAATATAAATTTATAATATTCTCATACCACAAGACGCTTTCCCAATTTTCTAAACTATATTCACACAATACATTTTTAAAAATCAAAGAAAATATTATATTTTATGTGTAAAAAAGTGTGAAATGGCGAGGTATGCTTCCGCCTCCTTTCGCACAGGAGAAGGACCCCCAAAAATAAACGCATTAGGTTTTCGGAATTGGAATTGCGGTTGCAGCTGCCGGCAGAAGCCGAATGCCCAACAAGTCATAAATCAAACACGTTTAATTAAACTTTACGCACGGGGTTTCCCCCGCCAAGCACCATCTACGCCATCTTCCTCCAGATCCCTCACTCTCACTCACTCTCGGAATGGAAAAGCGCCGATCTGTGGAAATGGCCACGCCCGCGCCCCCACTGCCGCCTCCCGCTTTGACTTTCGGTCACGTGGCGGTACGTGCATAACGATTACTTGCATTGCCGGAATGGTAAACTCGTCCCAAGTGCCCTTAACTTTAAGGTACTCGAGCATTCGGAGGTGGTGCTATCACCTAGATATGGCAGCGCCATTGCCACCAGCTGCTATTCGGTTTGTTAAGTGCCCCAAAAAATAACCCAAAAATTCGGCAATCACGTTTAATAGCAACTATATTTTTTGAGGGTTTCGATTACAGATTTTCCTTTGGCAATGTGGAAGGACATTTAGAGGAAAGGCAAGGAAATTATAGCCAAAAGCATTAGCTTCAAAAAGGTGCTTACAAAAATTGGTGTTTTGACTTAGAATATTTATAGAAACAAAAAATAAAAAGATTTACCCTAGATTTAGATTTTAATTCAAAGAACATGAATCTCTTATTTCAACCTTACAGATTCCCCCCTTATTATATTTTCTTACTTCTCTGTTATATTGGCCCTCATTAATCATTATAATTAGTTAAAAAATTAAGAGAAAATCAGCAAAGCAATTGGCATATTTAAAATGCGTTTCCATCAGTTTGTCTTTTTCTCAAGACAATAAAAATATTTATCAAATGGTTAAGGAATCCGATTATATAATGAGAATTCCGCAAGTTTCTTTGGAGCTTTCGCTCTACTTCCATTTCATTTGGTATTTCCCAAAAGAAGCCACAACTTGTTAAAAGCCGCACACACAAATGCACTGGCAGAAAATGTGAATTATGTGGCGGGCGAAATGTTTTCTCGCCTTGTGCCACCTTCTTCCTCGCCTTCGCCTTCTTGCAGTTATCACTCGCCACTCAGACCGCGCCAAAGGCTACCCGAAAACACCACCTAAGCCACCCAGCCACCCCACCACCCAGCCGGCTGTCATTGCGAAGGAAATCACGCAATAAACTAGCGGCGAAAACAAAACTTTAACTACTTTTTCCGCTGGCCGCAGAAACTCAGTGGGAAAACTTTTTTGAAACAATACAATTTATATTTATGCGCCGAGGCGACGGCGATGACAATGCGGGATAGGAAAAGGACGAGGGCCTGGAAAATTGGGGTGAACGTGGAGGTGGGGACCACGGACCACGGACGACGACGACGACTGACCCAGAAAGCGGGGCGGCGGCCAAAAGAAAATGCTGGCCAGCATTTTGGCAAAGAGCAACGAGGAGAGGCAAAGCAGGAGAGTTTATTTTAAGTGTTGAAAATAACTTGACCCACTTTTAGGCTCTGCTCTCCCCTGGCCTGGCCCTGCCTGATCCTGGTGTTGATAACTGTTTTTCCGGCCCCCCACCCTCCTGGAAAACTTGTCCATGTCCATTCGGAGGGCTCAATGTTGAACGAAGCTTAGTCCGAAACTATTGCCAAAACTTTATAACGAATTAATTGCATTTTAAGGGCATGCAAGAACCAGGGATGCAAGAAATATTCTAAATTTTACATTTTGCTCAGTGGAGTGTAATAGGTTTTTGGGAACTACTAATTTTGACTTTAAAAGGACGAAAATGACATCGTTACAATCTAATTACAGGAGAAATTCGAAGTTAGAACTTGGTGGAACAGGGTCCATTAAGTTATTTGTGCGAAAATGTGAATTGAAACTTTGAAAATTTTGCAATATTTTGAGTCTAAATAATGATAACAGCACTCTTTTGCTCCATAATTTAATTATAAAAATTTAATAATTTCGCTTACCAAAGTTTGACTGTTTTTTGGAAAATAATTTACCCAATAAAGTTAGCAAAAATTGTCATTTTCAACGGTTGCTGCTGACTTGGCAATACACGAGTATTTTGGGGGCAACATTTTCATAATTTTCATTTCTGTTTATTGCTGTCAAAGGGTTAATTAAATCGGTCCAAAGGGGGGGAGGGAGAGGCGGTGCCATGTGGAGCGTTTGTTTGCGCAACAAACTTGCCCAGCTTGCTAATTAGTTACCAAAAGAAATCGTATTTGTTCTCGTTTTGTGGTCTCGGCCATGTCACAATCACGAGAGCACAGAGCCTGCAATCGATACACAAAACCTTGGCCAATTAACCCCATCCCCAGGGGCTCCTCCGCCCAAAAACAATATACAATAGACGGGACGTAGAAGTGGCTGACTGGCTGGCAGTAAAGGAAGAATGATGGAGTAGAGTAGAGCTCATAATGACCCGCAATCCTTTCAGTCCAAATGAAAATTCCCCAGCCGTGCGTATAATTGGAATTAATACCAAAGAGCTAAGGAATATCGAGGGTAGGGTGGGGCTGGGAGGCGCGTCGTGAGTGGGTTAAGCAATCTGATAGTTTGTGTGCCCCGCAGGACAGATTTAATGACCAAAATCCAGCTTGGGGGCAGCCGTTTCCAGTATTCTAGGCTGAAAGCTTGATTAAATTTGATTTGTCAGCCGACAAAAGAGGTCTTAATGCGCACTGAGGGAAATTGGTTATTAACAGCGTAAAGTATTGGAAATTTTAAATTTAACTGTCACTTGAGTGGCCAACCTTAAAATGCTCCTTTAGGTATTTTTGTAGGATGGGAGTAGGGGCACACTACATCGAAAAGCGATCCAATTGGAAAATAAATAATTACTTTTAAATACAATTAGTTAAGCTTAATTATCAGCTACCTAGATCATTTCGCTCAGTGCACTACACACATTTGCTGTGTGCCTTTGTGTGTGGCAGCCTGATGGGGCTTATTGAAATTATCTGGGTTGAATGAATTCGCTCCTGCTTCGGGGCCGAGTAAATATATTATGATTTTTGGCAACTCAGGCGCCCCCGCATACATACGCTCACAAGGCACATATTTATTTATGTATTTATGTGCATATAATCAAGCAATTCACCTGGCTCCGCTCCATTCCATTTGCCCAAGAAGTCTCACTTTGCTTCTTCTTCCTTGCATGCCATTGGCGTTTTTGTTATTCCTTCGCAGCGTTCGAAACCCCATTTGATTAATGACTTTTAATATTTAATAACTGTTATGGCATGCGGCGAGCAATTAAGCACACAAAAAACACACGTTCACGGGCAGGCGATGTCTAATTAAAGAAAATAAAACGTTTTTCGCGGAAACACACGCGTTGCGATCGATTTCATCAGCAGAGTTGCCAGATAGCTGGCGTGCCAGCGGTGATCGTGCCAAAAGTGGCAGTGTTTTCAGTGTTGAAAAACAGCGTAGGAAGAGTAAGCATTTTGAGGTAGAAAAGTTCGTTATTTGTTTTCTTCATTAAATTATATTTTTCTATAGAATTAAAGTGTTCAATTATGTTCTTGAGTTTAGTTAATGTCTATCGACTTTATTCTTTAAATCAAACTGAACAAGCACAAGCACCTGCACTAAAACGTAGAAGAAGTAAACCAAACTCGTTTGTTTATTAAAAACAAAGAGACCGCAAACTTTGTAAGTTGCAGGATGACAACGGAGATGGTCTGAGAAGAGTTCCAGCTGAAAATATATTTATATTCAGTAAGTTAAACTGAAACTACACCTAATAATACCTGTAGATGAAACTCCCTTTTCACCAGTTCCAGGTCACTGAATTCTCGCAAAATATCCCCCATTCTTGGGCCACTCCTTCGGGTTATGTCGTCCACAACATTCATGAGTAAGATTGCACTCCAGTAGTGTGTAATTACCACCAATTGTCCCACGAGCTTCGTGTACGTCGAGGTTTCTATGGACTCATTTCCGAACTGAACGCCATGATAGACCAGATTCACGTTTGTCACAAACATTTTCAGCAACAACAGGGCAATGGGCAGGTCAAAAATGGCGAAGACTTCCCGGATCAGTCTCTGATTTTCGGAATACAGCTGGAAGAGATGACGGAGATTGTTCAGCGATCTCCTAGCTTGGCCTCCGGATAGGACCAGGCAGTTACGCTCTTCGTGGTGCAGTGAGAGCGACAGATCCTTGAGGGCCAATAGCACTCGCTCGTTCTGCCATTGGAGGATCACCAGAATCGCATACAGGGTTGCCGTCATGATTACCACATAGGTGAATTGCAGGATGTGCACCACAATCATGGTGGCATTGCTGAAGCTCTGATCCGTGTCGATTCGAGATAGGATCAAAACGCCCAGCAGGACACTCAAGTTAAGGACGAAGAAGTATTGGCCCAGAAGCCCGCGAATCCTCTTTCTGAGGCTGGAATCATTGCCTAGCTTCTTGCACTTTTGGCAATGACCAAATGTCCTTTCAGCCATTTCCAGAAGCTTCTTCCTCTTTGACCACGTCATGAAACCACCGGAAATCATGGCTAATATACGCGTTACGTTGGTCAAGTCGAAGGCCCACTGGAGCACCAGGTTTCCACTCATGTAGCTCTCGTCGTACATGTACTGCGGAAATGTAGAGGGTAGCAGAATCAGTAGCACTCCGTGCAAGCAGGCAGTGTAGATGAGGTAGCCTCTGTGCCAGGAGCCCCGCAGGAACTTTCTCTTTCTCAGCAGAGCAGGCATCAGGCCACATCCTGCTCCATAGAGGTAGAAGAGTTTCAGCAACATGTCTGCTTCAGCGACGAGGGACGACTCACGACTATACCACAATCGATGGGAGCTCCTGACGTTATCGTGCAGAAAATCTATTGTCCTGATGCTATCTCCCTTCATTTAATTATGGTTTTCGAGCTCGAAGCCTGGTCAGTAGTCGGGCGACCCTAACGCCAACATGTTGCACCCGAAACTGTGTCGCGTGCTGAACTTTGTCCAGTGCCATGCCGTGTTCTTCGGCCTGATGGGAACCACTCTGAGGATACGCTCGCACAGGAGAATCATCCGCTTGGAGAAGGTCTCCTGGGCGTATCTGATCTACAGCTTGGTCATAGGGACCTGCCTGTTCCTGAGCATTTACTTCATGCTCCCTCAGGCCATGGTGGACAGTTACGTAAAGTACAACATCGTCCTCCAGTGGAACTTCTTTGTGCAAATTAGCCTACAACTGATGGCTATTTTAGGCTGCTACGGAACCATTTGGCTGAAGCGCCGGGATATCATCGAGTTCTACAAGGAATCGCTGATTTATTGGAAGAAATATAGAAATATAATCAGGATTACAGTGAATAAGGAGGAGCTCAGAAAGCTACAACTGTCGCTGGCCAGAATAATGTGGAAGAAAATATTCGTTTTATATTTCTACTTCTTTTTCTCTGCGGCGGTTCAGTACCAACTGCTGGGTGTCATAAGCCAATACAGTTTGATTGCTTTAATCTGCAGGTTGTCTCATTCCCTGCATGCTTCGGCAGTTAAAATGGGTTTCTACGGAGTCCTCACACTGCTGAATCACCAATTTGAGGTGATCAAACTGGCCTTAACAGCCGTGCATAACGAGAGCAGCAAAAGGAAATGGAAAATTCTGCGTTCCATAGCCGCAATGCACTCGGAAACCCTACAGCTGGCCAAGACGGTATTCAAGCTTTACGATATAGCCAATGCCACCCTGTTCCTGAATATGTTTATGAGCACCATGAATATCCTGTACCATGCTGTCCAGTACGGCAATAGGAGCATCAAGTCCAACGGTTGGGGCATCGTTTGTGGCAACGGATTGATTGTCTTTAACGTTTGGGGAACCTTAATGCTGATGAACATGCTGGACAGTGTGGTCAGCTCCTGCAACAGTGTGGGTCAGCAGCTGAAGGATTTCAGCGATCTTTCCCATGTTAGCAAGAGATTTCAGAGGGAGGTAGGTTTCCAGTTTACTTTATTCTCTTACTAACCTATCTTAACTACATTTCCCTCCAGTTGGATGTCTTTTCAATGCAACTGCGAAGCGATCACTTGGTCTACAAGGTCTGCGGAGTTGTGGAACTGGACAAGCCAGCTGGCCTCAGTTATATAAGCTCAATCCTTAGCTACATCATCATTCTGATGCAGTTTGATTTGGGGCGCCAGCAAAGGCCAAACACAAGTCAGAAAGTACTGACATTGCCCAAAAATAAAACTGAGTTTTAGGCTAAGAAAAATTAAAGTTTAAAATTAAAGTATAATTTGACATGAATCTAGATGGTTTGCCTGTACATTTTTTTAAGCTAATTATATTACTTATTCTTTAAATCAAACTGAACAAGCACCAGAACCTGAACTAAGACATAGAAAAAGTAAACCAAAGCCGTTTGCTTGTTAAAATCAAAGAGACCGCACACTTTGTACGTTGCAGGATGACAGCGCAGATGATCCGAAAAGAGTTCCAGCTGCAAATATATTTATTAGTAAATTTGATCTGAAATTACACCGGAAATGTATTACCTGTAAATTAAAATCTCTTTTCTCTTCTTCCAGGTCTCTAAATTCTCTCAAAACATCACCCATCTTGGGGCCACTTCTTCGGGTGATGTCGTCCACAACATTCATAACCAAGACTAAACTCCAAAAATGTGTAATTGTCACCAATTGTCCCAGAAGTTGTGTATATCCTGATACCTTTATAGAACCATTAGCGTATAACACCATGTGATGGATCATGTTTACATTGGTGACCAGCATTTTTAGCAGCAAAAATACAATGGGAATATCGATGGCCTTGAAAACTCTACGAATCAAACTTCGATTCTCAGAATAAAGTTGAAAATAATTACGCAACTCTGTCAGGGAGCTCCTAAGCCCGGAACGCTCGTCGTCATGGTGCAATCTAGAACAGAAATCCTTGAGGGCCAAGCGCACTCGCTCGCTCTGCCAGTGGAGGACCAACAGGATCACATAGAGACCCGCCATCATGTTGACCACATAAGCATATTGCAGAATTTGAACCACAATCAGGGAGATGTTCCTGAAGCACTGATCCGTTTCGATTCTTATTAGAAGCAGCCAGGACACCAGTAAAGTGAAATTGACCACAAATAGCTGCTGTCCAAGTAGTCCTCGAATCCTTTTCTCCAGGTGGTGGGTATTCCCTGATGCATTCTCCAGTTGCTGGCACTTTTCGCAATGCGTCAATATCTCTTTACCCAATTTGAGGAAAGTCTTCCTCTGGCACCACGACATAACGCAGCCCGAAAGCATGGCCGAGATGCGGGTTACATTCGTCAGATTAAAGGTCCATTCGAGCACAATGTTTCCACTGATGTAGCTCTCCTGGTACATGAACCGAGAGAACGTGAAGGGCAGCAGGAGCAGCAGCACTCCGTGCAGGCAGGCCGTGTAGATGAGGTACCATCTGAGCAGTCTTCCGCGGAGGAACTCCCTTTTAGCCAGAGGAGCGGGTACCAGGCCGCAGGCTACTCCAAGGATGTGAAAGGACTCGAGCAACATGTGTGTTCCACGGACCAAGGACGACTCGCAACTGCGGGACAATCGATGGAAGCTCCGCTATCCGGAAATCGGATGACCCAGCGTTGTTGACAACTTATCGCTCTCCCCCAGCGGACCGTGACAGACTTTCAGCTAATTGAAAGTTGAAAGCTTAACCAGTTACTCAGCGACCTTAACCCGAACATGTTGCATCCGAAACTGGGTCGCTTGCTGACCTTGGTCTACTACCATGCCGTACTCTTCGGGCTGATGGGCACCACCCTGGAGATTCGTTCCTACGGAAAAATAGTGCGCCTGGAGAACGTCTCCTGGACATACCTGATCTACAGCTTCTTAATAGGAAGCTGCCTGCTCTTCGACATCTACTTCATGATGCCCACTGCCCTATTGGATGGATACATCAAATACAAAATCATTCTTCAGTGGAACTTCTTCGCCATGATTGGGCTGCGTTTGCTGGCCATTGTGGGCTGCTATGGAACCATTTGGCTGAGGCGCCGGGAAATCATTCGATTGAGCAAGGACTCTCTGGCTTACTGGAGGAGATATGGGAAACTATTGAAGCTTAAAGTGGACAAGAGGGAACTCAGGGAGCTACAGCTATCCCTGGCCAGGGTGATGGGCCAGAAGGTGTTTGTGCTCTACTCCACCATTCTCTGTTCCACCGTCGTGCAGTTCCAGCTGCTGAGTGTCATTAATAAGCACAGTCTGCTGGCTCTGGCCGCCAGATTCTCGCATTTCCTGCACTTTCTTGCAGTCAAAATGGGCTTCTATGGGATGCTTTTGCTCCTGGCTCATCAATTCAAGGTTATCCACCTGGCCTTGGACGCTCTTCACAGGGAGAAGAACGGTAGCAGAAAGTGGAAGACGCTACGCACCATAGCCGCCATGCACTTGGAAACCCTACAGCTGGCCAGGAGGGTCTTCCGGCTGTATGATCTGGCCAATGCCGTCTTGTTCCTTAACATGTTCATGTCCACCGTGAACATCCTGTACCATGCCGTCCAGTACAGCAATGAGACCATCAAGAGCGATGGCTGGGGCGTGATCTTTGGCAATGGATTGATCGTGTTTAATGCCTGGGGAACCTTTATGCTGATGAATATGCTGGACAGAGTAGTCAGCTCCTGCAACAATGTGGGTCAGAAGCTGAAGGAGTTCAGCGATATCCCTAAGGTCGGCGTGAGGCTTCAGAGGGAGGTAAGTTCTAAGTTTTAGTTTAGTTTCTCAGTTATTTTCGTTAATATTCTTTCCAGATGGATGCCTTTTCCATGCAGCTGAGACGCAATCAATTGGTTTACAAAGTCTGCGGAGTTGTGGAACTGGACAAGTCCGCTGGGCTGAGCTATATAAGCTCGATCCTAAGTCATGTGATTATCCTGATGCAGTTTGATTTGAGGCTGCAGCCACAGCCAAACTATCAGCATCAGTACCTCAAGCATTTGGTGAGGAACCAAACGCAGGCTTAGAAAGGAAGGATTAAGTTTCAACTCAATTGAATTTAAATCTTGGTTAACTTGGTTACATGTTACTACATGGTTTGAATCCTAAATGTACTTTAAAAATTTAAAACACTTTGTGTCTAAAGAATCCTTCTTATTATATTTATAGCGAAGTTTATGGATATGAGAAGATATGAAGTGTTTATTATTAAAGCTTACCTAAAGCTTTTTTTCTAGCGGATAAATTAGGTCCCTCTTCAAAGGCACCCCCTTTTATGGCACTTATTCTACAAAGAAAAAGGATATTAAACGACACTGAATTATTATAGCAAAAACTATATTTCAGGAAGGATATTTATGCTATAAAATTGTAAACTATAGAAACTCCTACGAAAGGCATTTCCTACAAGTAAAGTATGTGTATTTCAGTAACTTTGACAATTTAAAGATAAAATAGATATTTTTTGCAAAATTTAAGTGGTTAATAAGTTTATAAGAGGTAACTCATCCATATATCTTGTATGCTATCTGGTAGAGAACCATGACATTGCTGATTATAGATCTGGACATTCTGTGAATTGAATAATTGCTCATGTCAAAGAAACCAGCGATATGAAGACGTCTCACGCGCTGAGGCTGCAGCTGCAGCTTCCGATTGAGGTAGAAAAGTGATATTTCCAACTAATAATGAGATAATTAAATTAATTGTACACATTATATATTGTATTAAGAACCCACCTGCCTCGAGAGCATCTTTTCGTGTCTGTTCTTGGGCCCATTACCTGAATAATTCACATACCAGAGCTGGACCACCTTCTCCCATAGCTCCTGCCACTTGGAGCGGTTCGTTTCGAAGACGGAAAACTGCATCAGGAGCTCCAGGTGATGGGTGAGAAACAGGACAGCATATACAACGCCTTTATACACACTATAGTTGATGTCAAAAGACAGATAAATCCACAATCGAAACAGGGTGGTTATGTTGAAAATATAAGTTGTGAGCAGGTTAAACAGTAACTGCCATTGGAATAACTCCAAGAACTCCAGCAGAACTGAGTCCAAGTGAAGACAACGCCTCCAAAGCCTCCGCCAGGCGGGCAGTATCTGTCTGATGCACATCTCCCTGGAAAGACCTCTTCTTCTGTCAGGCAAAGCCTCTAGATCCTGGATCATTTCCTGCACTTTCTGGGTCATATTTGTCAGCAACCAATTCCCCGCCACCTGGACCATGTACACGGTCAGGTCCACATATATCACCAGCAGGAGCATGATGAGGGAAAAACCTATGGCCGCCCTGTAGTAGGGAAGCAGCATTTTCCTTAGCTTTGAGTTCCCCTCACAGTGCACCACCGAGTCCCGTGCGACGAGCTGCTGGGTGAGCAGCACGAACCTCGAACTGGTCAGCAGGACCTTCCACAGCGTCTTTTTCCGACAATCATTGCCCAAGACAAAGCGGAATCTGTGGAGCATGCCCATCAAGTCATTTCCAAGGCG
The DNA here is from genome assembly GCA_018151655.1 of Drosophila bocqueti. Lineage (NCBI taxonomy): Eukaryota > Metazoa > Arthropoda > Insecta > Diptera > Drosophilidae > Drosophila > Drosophila bocqueti. Next base: position 12,191,447 of record JAECXF010000057.1, read on the forward strand.
ATACAAACGGCATCTTTGGATCCAAATGCCGCCCATAAGGAGCACCAAACTGGACAACTTGGCCAGGCCCACCACATTGTAGACCACTCCGAACATGCCCATATCGGGGCACTTGTATATGTTGCCCGTGAGCAGGGCAAGGGCGAAGGGAAGGATCAGCAGATAGGCCACATTCAGCAGGAGGCAGTAGAGCACAGTGGGCGCATGGTTGAGGACAAAGCGCCGCTCCTTGAAGCTGTAGTGGAGGTTGCACAGGCCAATCAGGCGACTCACTTCGAAGTAAAAACGCAGCAACGACAGCTCGACCATCTTGTTGGGGGCTTAAACAGGAACTGATGGCGGGAATTGCTTGCAAACTGCAAGCCAGAGGGTCTCCTGGGAGCGCTTGGTAATGGGATAAATATGCCAGGACATGCAACGGTGGCTTTAGTTAAAAGGGAATCGTTTAATCGTAGCCTATTTATATTACCAAGGATTTCTAAATAATGTCAAGGATTTGTAACTAAAGCACATTTTATGGTGCTTAACTCTGGTGTCATGAAGCTGTCAAAGAATGAAAGTAACACAAGTTATCATAGCACCTTTAATTATTACCAAAACATAAAAATAATAAAGTATAGTATAAAATATGCGTTTTATATTTCAATTTGGAAAATAAACAGGTTAACTTACTAAATATTCAAAGGTAGAAATCAAAACTCTAAAGACTTGAAAGTATTTTACAGAAATAATAGAGAAATGAGGCATCAAATCACTTCATATACAATTTGTTTGCCTAAAAAATACAAAATATGCGGGTAAATAATTTCCAAATGTATAAATTCGATAAACGACTACAACTATAATCAATTTAGCTTGCTAATTTATTACTAAATAAACTATAAACGCGGCGAAAAAATGGCTAATGTTTTCCAAAGAGTATTTCACAAGTCACAACTAGCTAGAAAGCAAATCAAAGACTCCTCACGTTCGTACTTATCTCACAAATGGTTCATTTATTCCCACTATCGTTTTCGCTTTTCAGTTTCAATTTTTGTTTTCTCAGTTTGTTTGGTTTGCTTATCAAAATACCGCACAGGTTTTGTAGGGGGAGTCGTCGATGTTGCCTTATCTTTATAGGTATAGACGGTAGTTAGTTTTCGCTTTAAAATGTTTGCTACCGCAACGAATGGGGATTGATGCCGAATGAAGCGTTGTCCTAGGCGTGTTAACTAGAAACTAATTGTAAATTCAAGCACATTACATATATAAAATCACACAACAATCGTTGTAGGTTGGGCTGACTACTAACTATGTGGGAATATACACGCAGTTGAGTTTTTAGCTGGACTAAAGTGGGTTCATTTCGAGGCGATTTTTGGCTCTTCGACAGTTAAATTCTCATTGGTTTTGTAGGAGAATAAAAAATGGTTCCAGAAACTGGTGATTCCCTAATGGGAGTCAACTAGAATTCCAACCCACCTTAATCCAGGTACCTTCTTTATGACCAAGTGGAGGGATGATCAACACTCCGCCTGCTTCAGATTTAGCACAATTGACTACTATAGCTAAGGATATAAGCCCGCTGCTTACGCCACAATGTGGCTGTTCTTGTTCAGATCGGTGAGCAGCTCGGCGTCCAGATCCTCCGCCTCCAGCAGATCACCGTTCAGCGAATTTGGAATGCTGGTGGACAGGACCATGCCTCGACCTCCGCCGCCGCCGCTGCCCATGCCTATGGAAATGTCGTCGGGCGGGGAATTGCGACGCCGCTCGCGCTCTCTCACTATATGCGGCGCCTCATTGAACTCGTCCAGCTCGTCCATGCCTGGCATAATTAAAAGATATAGGATCAAGATATACAAACTCATCTTGGAGGATCATAAAGGGATGCTTACCCGCATATTTGGTGCCCGCGAGGAGCAGATATTGACCCGCTCTGTGTGGCCACAGCAAGCCAGTCATCACGCAGTAGGCCATGCAGTCCGCCGAGTTGGTGATGCCCTGCAATAGCTTGTAGCGCCACATGGGGCTGACCTGAAGCGCAACGATGGCCACGATGGGCAGGTAGATGAACCACACCAGGCTGGAGGCGCCCAGGTGCAGCAGGAAGTCCAGCTTCTTGGTGGAATGCTCATACTTCATTGTGTTGCGCAGCTCGTACAGGAACCACATCATGAAGGATGTGCTGTGGGGGATGGAAAATGTATATAAGAACGAGTTTGGAGCGAGGCTGCATCATGGGATGCAGAAAACTCACCGCAGAATCAGGACTATCCAGCCGGGCCAGGTCTGGTACTCGTCTATATCGGAGACAACATCCACCTCCGTCTGCAAAGGGAGGCAATAAGCATTTAAAGTAAAGATTAAGATCCCTGACTAAGGTGGCCAGCACTCACCCTATCCCAGATGTATAGAAACACATGAAACGCGCAGTATGGCACCCATATGGACATGAGTATGATCCACCCCGTTCTGCTTATCTGCTGCCTGGTCACAGCCCATCCCTTGGCCAGTAACAGCAGGATAAGCATAAAGCTGGTGCGGCTCAGTATGTCCAGCACATCGCCTGCTGCCTGCAGTCGCGGCTCTCCCACCCCATTGGCCGCATAGTGGATCAGGTGGGCAGTGATCAAGGCCAGGCTAACGAACTCACTGAGCAGACTCAGCGTGAACAGCTTGGTCACCGGATGCTTCTGCCGCCGCACCGCGTAGATCTGCATGGGCAGGAGCACAATGTAGACCAGCAGGAAGATGAGGTACATCTCCAGCAGATTCTGCTGGTCGTACGAGTACTGATAGGTGAGTGGATGGGCCGCCGAGTTATTGGGATGGATGTTCACCAAGTGGATGTCGTAGTTGAGGGTATTCAGGAGCTTGCTGCTCTGGTTGCTCAGTCGCGGCAGACTCTCGTGGGCATGCCACTGGCAGGTGGTTTGGTTCTGGTAGCATGCCACCAGGGAGAGGTACCAAAATCTGCGGGTGAAGAGAGATAAGATTAGTGATTTTAAATAATGATTTTTCCTTTGTTTAAAAAATGACAAAGCTTATAAAAATCGGCTTGTCAGCTAATTATCTCAACAGGAAGTGAACGTTGGTTTATGTATGCCAGAAATAAACAAATAATGATCATATATAAACATTATTTGGCTTTTTTATACACAGAAAACTGATAAGGCTCTCTTTATAGACATTATCATTCATTTATAAGGTTAATTTGAATTCAGGCACCAAATTATATCCACACACTCACCTTGGTTCTGCCTCCAGATTAATGACATAGGTAAACTGCGAACCTGGCACCACATTACTCGGCGCATCCTCATCGCTGCACAGCTTGCCCCTCGGACAGGGCACGTGCCGCAGGAAGTCCCTCTTGGCGGTTGGATTACACTTGGAATCATAGGCAATCCTCTGCAGGCGCGAGAACATGCCCGAACAGGCCACTTCCCGGCTCCTGTTACTCCGATTCCCGTAGAACTCCACAAAGGTGCTTCTGTCCAGGACGACCAGAGTCAGTGGAGCCGCATACTGGTCCGGCGAGGTGACATTGCCGTAGATATAACCGTAGGCGTTCCTTCTCTGCGGATCCGCCTTGTTAAAACCAAACTTGACCAGGAACTGGAAGAAGTCGGCCGTCTGAAACTGGCCGCTGATGTGCGTGGCCTCGATGCCCGGCAGCACGAGGAAGAGCAGGGCAAAGAGCAGACCCAAGAAGCAAATCCTGCGAGTCGCAAACATTTCGTCGCCTCTTATCAGTGTTTTTTTAACCACCACCTCGCCGTCGCAGTCGCTGCCTTTCACTGCCGCCACCGCCGCTGACGGCGCTACCGCCTCGCTGGCACCTTGACCCTCTTGCCAAGGTGGCGCTTTTTGCATTGCTCTGCAGCTTGCAAAGCTGTTTATTTCGCCAGAATCTATTTTTGTATTTTCTTTTTTGTTTTGCGGAAATTTCCACAAAAACCCCTTCTCCAGTTTGTTGTTTTTGTTTTTTCCTTTTTATTAGTGTGACCAATTGGCGAGCGTGCCGAAACACCATCCGGACAGAGCGATAGCTATCGAAATGTATGGCCTATCGATAATTAAAAGTAAATAATTGTAAAATTAACCTACATGGGCTTGTGCGGGTTTGAACTAAGCTAAATACCTAGTACAGTTCACAACCCATTGACCTTTGGTTGCAGTAGAATTATGATAGATGGCGCTAACTAGCCCATGCCGCACTAAATGGCTTTCAAAATGTTGGCAACAAAAATTAAGAATATAAAAAGTATGTTTAACTTTTTAATGAAATTACATTTCGATTCACTTTCAAGTGCTTTACTAGATGATTATTAAATATGATTTTCAGCCTTAAAAACTTAAAAACAAATCGGTTTTCTGCTTAAAAATAAAAAATCAAGTTTTTTTTATGTAAACCAACCCCTTTTCCAACATAATCCACACATTATCAAGAGCTTATCATGGTAATTTTTCAATTCCCCAGTGTAATTTGCAACAAAAACTCGGCAATTTTCTGGGCTTAACTATGACAATGGAAGGTTCCTTTAAAAAAAAATGAGTACGCAAAAAGTAGTCTTCAACTTCACTAACAATGCCAATGGCAATTTTTTAACAATAAATTTCAATAATTCCGTAATTTATGCGTTCAGAGAAAATGAGGGACGACGACACCCTTTTTCAGCAGCCTCCTGGAAAAAACACTTCAAAGTGCAAAGTTTGGCTCCAAAAAATCATCCCTTTCGCTTTTATTCATTTAAAATGCAGTCCCCGGCGTTGGCGAGAAAATTCTCGTGTGGATTGTGGTTTTCCCCCACCTCACCCCCTGTTCACCATCAGCAAAGGTGCAAAAACACACGCCCACACACATTTTGACAAATCCTTTGAGATTTGACGGAAAGAGATGGTTTTTTTTTTTTGCATATAAAAATATGGAGCCATTGAAATGTAGATTTTTCCATTGTTACGCTTAGATGAGAAGTTTGATTCTTCGTGCAGATCTACTGAAGCTTAGCAGCCAGTAATATTTCCCGCGATGACCCAGTTTACTCGACCATTCTCCACTCATTTATTGATGACGCGACAGAATCGAATGAAGTTGGAAATGCCAGCATAAATTCATGAGCTTTCTTAGCTATAGTTTTTCGGCATTTATTTGTTGACAGTCACAGTTCACTCAGTTGTGCGAAAAGTCAAGACAAATACACCAAGAAATGTGATTGTCAGGGGAGCAGAAGCCGAACTCCAGACTCTAACCAATAAGGCGCAATAACAGGAGATATTGGTTAAGAAAGAAACAAGTTTTTTGGTGTTAAAAATATTTTATTTAGTATTGTGTTAAGTAAGAGTGGAGTGGGTGAAAACTCAAATGGGTTTCGGGTATATTCTGTAATTTATGAGTCCTTCACATTTATATACACATATTTTATAAAATTGTATTAATTTTACTAAAAACTCTTTTATTAAGAAGCCTCCGAAATTGTACACATTTTAAAGAATTTATTTTAAACGATATTTATGTTTTTCCGATATTTTTTTAAAGATTTACTACTGAGCTATAAAAGCCAGACATTTGATTTTAATATAAATCTTTAATTACTATATTTGTACCCTTATTGGTAATTATTATTATGGGATCCCCACTGTACCATATTTCCACACAAATAAACAAAGCAAAAGCTACAAGCTAAATAACTGGCTCTCCACTACAAAATTATTCTTCAAATATTAAGAACACACATATAACATGTGAAACAAGACGGAAAAAGTTCATTTCAATGTCTGGCGACGGTCGACGGACCGACGGGCCCAATAATAAAATCCGACAAGGTTAGCAAAAATACAAAAGGAGCGCAATTTGTCGTCGTCCTGGCCAGGCTCCCCCCAGCTTGAAGAGAAGTAAACAGTTCATGTTCATTGAAATGCCAGCAACGGAACATGGACAATGAAGGTTCAATGATGATGAGGTGGAAAACATTTTTCGGGTGCTTCACAAGTTTTCTTGGTATGATTTTCGCCAACTTTGCACAATTGTATTTTATTATTGATTAGGCGAGAGAGAGAGACCGAGCCTTCGCGTCGCTGTTTATGTTTGGCCAATAAAAAGATGAAGCCTGCAGTTGGCGTGATTAGGCAGGATTAAGTGTGGGGGGATATGTCCAGCAGATCGCAGGGATATGTTTCTTTTTATAAGGATATTTAATAGAGAACAGTACATATTTATATAAATAAATAAATATTTTAAGCATTAAATCAATGAAAGAACATTCTCCTCACAAACCGAGCCGTAAAATAGTAAATAATTTCCGTGAAGCTCAAGGCGCTGCAGCCCAGGAAAAATCCAACCAGACCGCCTATGTAGACTGTAAATATAAATAAAGAAATATATCAAATAAATAATAAAAAAATCCACTAAAACAAAACCAAAACTTACCCAAAACATCGGCAAAGGAGAAGAGGACATCCCTGCGTAGTTGCATTTTGGGATAATCAATTATGCCCCATTGAAGATTAGCGCCCAGAAACCAGACACGCGAACGCTAAGGAAAGTCCCAGGAAAATGTTTAAAATAAAAACAAAATATATATGTACAAGGAATACTCGTAGGGATAAGCAGATAAGTAACAACAAAAGCAAAATGAGAACAACATCATCATCATCTATGTACATCATCTGCATCATCGTTCGGGTAACAAGGCAAAGTAAGCAAAAATTGTTATTAAATGTAAAAACTTTTCGCCGCACACACACAGCGCGAAAAAAAGTTAAACACAAACTTTCGGTTGGCCGACGCCGTGCCGCCCCCTTTCCGAGCCCCCGAAAATAATTGCATATTTCAAGGCGCCCAGTTCCTGCAACTTCTGCGCTTATTATTTTTTATAGCCCCGGACTACAATTTTGATGTTTGTTTAAGGCAAAGCGCTCCCGAAACGTTCGTTCTGGCTATTCTCGCGGATTTCCCGCAGTTTTCCGGGCATTTTTCCACTTGAAATGCGCGACGCAGCGGCGTCTGCAGTTGCCACTTAACGAGCACTAGATGGCGCTTCTGTTTGCCATAAACATTTTTACAGTTAAAGTTTACTTTATATATTTTTTAATAGGAGGTTCGCTTTTTTCGTTTATTTTTTTTATTATTTTATGCGGGCGATATGTATACTTACGTAGGATTGCACAAAGAAGTTGGAGTCATCGCAGTTGGCCAAGCAATTGCAATTGATTTTGTATCTGTCCGATTTCAGGGAGATTATTTCGCCTAAGGGGGGAGGAATTATGTTTAAAATTGCTAATAATAACGAATGAATATAAAATTAATATAGAGAAAAGGGACAGAAAGATAACAAATATGAACAGAGAAAAATAACACAGAGGGAATGAACAATGATTGATTCAGACTGAATAAACGCAGTTGAAATAAACAAGGAGATCTTTTTAGAGATTGAACATGAAATAAGTTTAATAGAATGATTTTTTTTAAATAAAAAGTGAACAACCAAACATAGTCCTTTTTTCAGTAAAATATTGAACATAGGCAGAATGATCATTAAATGAAAATCAATAAATTATGGAAAAGGACGAATGCACAAATAGAAAAATGAACAGCCAGGAATTAAACCTGGCAAAATGAATATTACATTTGATTCATTTAATAGACACTTTGATATATCTCTTTAAAAACACCTTCAATATATTCCCCCAATTTTTTTCGAGCAACATATGGACTGCTTAATAAGAAAACTCCCTCCTCCCTCTTATTAATATTCAACAAGTTAGTTCCAAAGCATTAATCCAGCTTATCAATGTCAACCTGTCAGATAAACCTCCATCTGCTAGCTGTCCCCCAGCAAATTATTTCCGCCATTCCAATTACGCAACAGGTTGGGCTTGCTTTAGCCTTGACTTTTGACCATCCTAGCCTCCCAAAAAGGACTACAAATTAAATTATGGTCACGTTCCGGGAAATTTCTATCCATTTTTTCAACAACCCAAAAATTCAAATCGAATTTCCGGGGCTGGCTAAATATTTGCATGTTCTGGGAGGTCGCTGGAAGATGGAAATTACTCACGTTTAATTTTGACCAAGCATTCTATGCCCTCCAGCCCGCAGATCGGCAATTTACGCCCGTTTCGCACTGGAAATAATAAAGTATAAAGCACAAAAAACATAGAGCTGCACTCGAGGAAGACAGATAACCGGGCAAAAAAGTTGCCACTTAAACTACGAGTATTTAAACATTTTACGACCGAATTTGCGCCATAAAACTGGGCGGCAGCCAGCCCGAGTCCGGCGCATAAAAGTTAACTTTAATGGGGGCCAATTAAGTGCAACTCTGTGTCCCGAAAATATGATTATACCCACAGCGGTTCCGGTAGAAGTGCGGAATGCAGCCGCAGACCCGTAGAGCGAAAAACATTCTGCACTCGGACAGGCAGAGCCCGAAGCTGTAGATGGGCACGGTCATCATGTCCTCCGCCTCGTAGTTGAAGCGGCAGCTCCGCTGCTTGGTGCTGAAGCTGTTGGAGGTCAGGGATGGTTTTATTTATATTGTTTAATATAAATTAAAATTAAATTTTAGTGCTACTACTCACGCCCTTGCCTCCTCATTGGTGTAAATCTCCAGGGCTATAAGCTCCACTGTCGTATAATCACTCTCCGGAAAGGTATACCTCTGCTTCGATATGCTAGGAACATCGCCGGCTCCGTGAAAGTACACATCGTAGGCCGTGGAGAGGTTAATGATTTGGGCGTAGATCTCACCATCCAGTGGATGCACCGTAACCCGATCGCCATGGTCCAGGATGCTCCAGTCGCCGGAACGCCAGTAACTGCCAAGAAAAAGAAGCTATTAAATCTGGGAAAATCTCAAGAAACTTTATAACTACTCAAAGGAATTGTAGCGAGCCACCAGAGAGTTGACTGAATGGCAAATGCCAAACTCCGTTTGTGTCTCGTAGATGAACATTTTGACGGCGGCGCCGCTGCTGATTTCCGGCTCGAAGGGCCATTTCAATTCGTAGAGCAAGTCCAAGTACTTGTTACTCGGTATTCCGTACGACTTGTTCAGCGGCAAAGTCTCCAAGTTGTCGTATGTGAGGCTGGCAAGTTTCACAATAAAATCGCGGAAATCCTCTTGATCCTCCTCGGACTCAAACTGCTCCGGATGGGCACTGCGATTGGTTTAAGAGGATTTTGAAAGGATTTAAGGTTAGCCACATTTATCTCGGAAGAATTTGTTATTATCTCTCTACTAACAGTATATACTCCTCCACCTTCAGCTCGTCGATCCTCTTGTGCGGACACACCGTCAACGAAGGAAAGCTAGTGTTCCACACCAACTTATTTCGATCCATAGATATAACCATGGGTGAGGTCTGAAAGCGATGCCAGGTCCTCTTGCTCAGCGAGATAATGCTGAACAGTGCCACGCAAATAAAGGCGAACCAGAGCATGCTGAAAAGAAAGGAAAGTATTATTCAAAGAATTTGAAATGTTAAAAATCGCCAAAAAATGCGGCAGAGTCAGAAATGATATATGAATTCAGGGAAATATTTCGCACTGCTGTTGAATGTGCACTCTGGCATAGGACATAAAAATCTATTGCGTGTAAATTTTTGGTGTAAGCACCATGCGAAATATTCGCGACGAAAGAATTATGGCGGAGTCAATGAACGCATCAATGCCTTTGCAACCCTTTGCTGGTAGGACTTCCTCCTTTTTTCTTATATGTATTTCTGCTCTTTGTTTGAAGAAAAAGGAAGAAGGCACCGCAAACAAACTGGCAGGAAGACAGACCAGACAGAAGTCGCCAAAAATCCTTTCCATTTGCTGGCGAGAATGTCTTCTTTCCACGATGACAGTTTGATGCCAGCAATGGCTCATAAAGCTAGCTCTCGCCCTCAGTGCTCTTGCCACTTGGCTTTTAATTTTCCCCAAACATTTTCCTTGCAACTCTCGCTTTATTATTATTTTCGCTAGAAAGTCTCTGTGGTATTTTTTGGAATTTTCTCCTCTGACAGCTGGAGTGCTGCTGCTACCGTACTTTGTCTAACACCACAAAATTCCTTTTGGACATCATATATGACAGACTCATTGTCATTTCCATTGCCATTCCCATACCCATTCCCACACCATTTCCCCCATTTTCCGCTCCCCAGTCGTCGTGCCAGTCGTCCGTCTGGCCTGCAATTTATGTATTTGCTTTGTTTCATCATCTCGCCACTCATATGCATACAATTTGTGCGTGAATGAGGCCCAGTGATGCATGTCTGATGCCGCAATATGCCATGAAAGGGTGGTTTTCTGTCGGATTTCGGCTTAGAGCTACTGCATTCTCACATATTTCCGTGCTGCTGGAGCTATGCGATTGAAAAATGTCTGATAGAGGCAAAGGAATGTCAAAATTCTGCAAGCTTAAATTTATTAAGATTTAAATTAAGGAAGGAAAGGGGGTTAAAAATGTTGGAAAGCAATATTTGACAGGTAAATATTAGTTAGTAGTTTATAAAATTTTTAAAACATGGTTTTCAAATTTATTATTTATTTTAGTTGTCGCTTGATGATTGGTTAAATATTATCTTCAATAACCCATTTCAGCAGATACTTAAATATATATTTGTAAGCCCCAGAAATCAAGCAAAAACTTAAATAAATAAATCCCTTTTAAGGGCTTCCTTCTCAATTTTTCATAAACTATTTATTGCTTTATTTCACACCCTATTTTCCGGGTTGGGAAAACGCAATTACCGCCAATGAAAGGGTTTAAGTTGAGGGCACTCGAGAGCTCGATGCCCTGCCATAGATTTGCGGATGGCCCCCTTGCAGAGGACACCCCTTAGTATATAGTAATCCGGTGCGTTCTACGCCGCTGCGTGTTTTGCATTTGCATTTGCAGTTTTCCGATTTTCAGTTTTCTGTTTTCAGTTTCCAGGTTCCAGTTTTCGGTTGTGGATTATGCAATCGTGCACCTGTCGCTGCGGGGCGGCGGCAAAGCCCTCATTGTTACCATATCAACGCTTGTGAAATTGAGGTTATCACATGTCAGCGACACAGACTTCTTCTCTCAGGTTTATGCATTTCCCGTCCCCCCGGTGTTTTGTATGTTTTGTTAGCTCCCTTTCATTCAGAGCAGCTTTAGTGTTTCGAGGAGTGAGAAAGGGCTTAAGTCTGGCTCTCGGGGTGGAGTTGTTTCTGGCATAATCCAGAAATTTGTGCGTCACAAGCTGATTTTTTGTCATGGCAAAAGCATATTTTCCCCCCTTTCCCAGTCTCTATTTTTTGTGGGGTCTGAAATACATCCGAATTGTGCCAAGTGGAATTGGTCAAAGAAATAAATTTCCCATGAAAAATGTTCTACAAATCATTTTCATGAAAGCAACCGAGGAGGAGGTTTGGGCTTGGGGCGAAAGTATATTAATTAAAGCTAAGCTTTTGCGTGACCTCCTTCTGGTGGAGCTCACCTTTGGACCCGGGAGGAGACCCTCTGCGATTTCCTGGGGCCAACACCTGTCAGTTGGGATTCGTTTCTGGGGGCGAAACTAACAATAATTGTAATTGAGCCTCATGATTTTTGGGGGGAAAATATGTGGAGGGTGCAGGCACTGGAAAAATATTTGGGAGTTAATATGACATGTTTTTTAGGGGAAAATAAAAATGTTATTTATTTAATTAACATTTCTTTATAAATATAATATATAAAGATATAAGAAAATAAAAATGGGACTTATAGAAAAACTAGTTGTAAGCCTCGAACTCGTAGTAATCTTAGTCCTATGAATGGGTTAGAGTAACTTGTCAATCTTAAATTTATGGTTTTGTTAGTTAAACTTAATAATCTTAAACTTATAATCTTTTAATATAATAAATTACTTAAGTATCTTTCTTCTAAATATTTCAATAAATTTCTTATAATTAAACTCAGCTTTCCCTTCAATTTCTCCCAGTGCCTGCTTGGCCCTGTCCTTGGCCCGGCTGTTATCCACTAATTAACCCTCAGTCGGCAGCCCTGACAGATACTCCCACCAGCCACCTTGTCCGCATCCGCACTGGCATCCTTTTGCTCTTTCTCCTGGCCACTTTCGGTGGAGTGTTGCCAATGTAAGCCTTGCCAGGGCTGAGGCCGAGTATTTCTATATATTCCTCGCTCTCCTTCTCAGTCTCTCTCTCGGTTTCTGTGTGTGTGTAATCCTGTTTGTCATGTCATGTCAGTTTTAAGGATTTATTGCACCGCACAAAAATATAAATTCCACCGAGATCCAGGAACCACCTTCCACCGCATCAACCGCAGCGAGCGGCGGCAGCGGAGGAAGATATGTAGAAAAATGTATTTCCCTTGGAGAAAGTGGTGTGTGCTGCCTGGTGGAGGGGTGAAAATCACGCACTTCCTTTAGTTTCAGGACCCCGCTCGGAATCCCTGCACGTGGCCATAAGGCAGTCCTTTTTTAAGTCCTCGACTTATAGTTTTCGCATCGTTTTAGTTGGCACTTTATGGTTTCGAAAAAGGGGTAATCCCGTGTAAAAGTTCAACCTGCGGTCGTCCCGTCTTCCCTTTGGCCGTAATGAGGCTTAGCCTTAATTTCGCTTGTAAATTAATTGAGTGGAAATGTTGACTGAGTTCCTGTTGTGGCCGCTTAACCAAATATTTGATTAATAAGATCAAGGTTTCAAAGTTTCAGGGGAGGAACATTTTTGAGGTTTTTTAGCGGCGGGAATTTAATTATTTCCGGATGTTGAAAATGCCTCAGTTTAACGGGAGAAATTTGAGTTAAATTTCGGTTCGTTTTGAAGGACGTAACTATATGACTCAGTCCCATTTGGTAAACTTTGTATTTCCCAGCTATGTTCCAAGTTAAAACCTCTTTCCTCTTATGATTCCAATTCCATTAGCTTTCGCATTCAAATCCCCTTCAATGGACTCACCGTTCGAGGAAATTCAGGCCCAGTTTGGCCAAATAGATGAAGCCGTGTATGGAGGATCCCTGCAGAAACTCGATTATGAAGGCCTGCACTTTGGCCAGACAGACGACGCGCCGCCTCTCCCGCTGGTTACGTCGATCCAGGGCATCCTCTGGCTCCGGCTCTGGCTCCCCTTGGTCCTTTTTCACTGACGGTGCCTGCCACAGCGGCGGACGGCGAAAGGACCGTATACTCCTGGTCGTCGTCCTGCCACTGCGTCCCAGCTGATTAATGGCCACGTCCTCGTCATTAGCTTTCGCAATTGTTTTGCTGCCATTGGGATTATGCTGATGCTGATGCCTTTGCGCGGTGCCGGGAAAAATCAGGAGTCCAGGTCCCGACCTCCGCTTATCCTGCGGCCCCGGCGGCGGTGGTTCAAGCGATGCCGTCGAGGAGGTTAGCAGGGAGTCGGAAGTGGAAGCGGATCCATGGTTGCCATCCCAACTGGTCCTCCGAGAAGGAGATGTTGTTCTCGCTGCTGTCGGCGAGCTGTCGTTAACTTTCAGCTGCATTGTGTCCTCCTGCAAAGGATTTTGAAGCGCAAGTTTTAAGAAAATTAATTAAGTAAACGAATGGACTGGAAAGGTGTTGAGGGGATGAAAAAAATATATTAAGAGATGTTACTTTTTGCTTTAAGGAATTCAGTTATCGGTTATTTTCCTAATATATTTCAAGTATAAATTGTTTATTAATAAAAGTCAATCAATAAATGGACACCTGCTACCAATGCTATAACCCACTCTGCAGACACCTTCTACCAGTGACAGTAATCCTCTGTCGATAGCACTTGCTGCGGGATCCCAAAGCACACATACTCCCTGCATTACAGTGAGTGTTACACATGTGACTACAACCAACTCATCCCCATCTCCCCACACTGATTGCAGGACAAACTTCATAATTTGTCCTGCAAGCCCCCGCCGAGCATTGTAACATGGTTAAGCTCTGATTTTTTATAGCCGCACACGGCCTCTGATTCTGTTCGGTTCATTAAAATATAAATACGTCGCTTTAAATATGTTTTTGCGGTGCTGCAGGTCGGCTGCAGGTTGCAGGTTGCAGGACACGGGACAAGGACAATAATAAATCATCATCGTTGGAGATTTTAATGCGCTGTAAATTATGCCTGATGGTGGATGCAGCAGTTCGGGCGAGAGTAAATCCATTGAATGACACGAAATGCAATCAATGTGCGAGAAATGGCAAGCTGATGACCAAGGGATCGGCGGGCTATATCCCTCAGCATCGGCAGCATCATCGTCATTGTGGTCGGGCATTAACTTAGTTAAGGATTTTCATTTACGAGTGGCACTCGGTTGGTGAAGAGATGGCGATTAAATTGGTAATTGGATGGTCCGCATATTAAGGAGATTTTCGCTTCGATCGGCGAAAGGAAGGACTTTATTGTTCAACACTTAAAGTGTAATGAATAAATTAAATTGACAAATTTTTTTCTGATTTTCTTTTGTATATATCTAGTAGCATTTTCTTTTGAGTTGTCAAACTTACATGTTAAAAGGAAATAAAAGCTGCATCCTTTGGGTTAGTTTCTTCTGTATATTTCCCCAAGTTTGTGCTAGTTTTTCACGATTTTTTTTTAGAAAACTCGATCGATATGAGCTCCCCGGACACCATGCTGTACCTGTGCACCCACTGCTTTCGCAGATTTCCTTGGGTTGATCTCAGCAAGCAGGAGCATCGTTGCCCCCGCTGCCGTTTGCCAATCAAAAGGTGCGCCATCTGCGATCAACGCTTTGAGCCGCGTGAAAAGGCCCATTCGTACTGCAAACGTTGCGATTTCAATTTAATGAAACATGCTGCCGTGAAGCCGCCTTCAATGGTGGAACCCCCCAAGGTGGATCAGGATGGATATGAGACCCGGGATGGGGCTTCTGTAACCGAACGCTGGAGGGAGATCCAGACAGCGGCTGGCATCTTTGATGAGGAGTTTTCTGAGCCTTCGCCATCGCCTTCACCATAAAACCAAAAACGTAATAATAAAAAGCCTCACAAAAGTTTTTTCAAATTAGATATATACAAGATATTATATGTACAATATAGTTTCCTTTGCAATACGCAAAAAATCGATCAGTAGACCCCAGAAAGTAGACCACTATCGAACAATCCTCGGCCAATAAGGTGCCCCAGCGTGTCCCCCGGCTAGATGAGCTGGACACATCAAAGGCTTCGCCGGAGAGTGTCCAACTGCGTCCTTAAAACTGGATTAAAATTTCATTTAAATTTGCATTTAAATGAGCGTCGAACACTCAAAGTAAATGACCCCACCAGGCGCCCGGTCTCCCTCTCTGTGGAATCCACTCCACAATCCAGCCAGGGACAAAGGTCCAGACGCGAACTTGTGCTTTCCAGACTCAGACATGGGCGGAGCACACCCCCCTTTTCCTCGCTGCACATGGGCAACATTAAAACGTTTTTTTGTTGAATTTTTCAACATTTCGAATGCGAAGGCGAGTTTCCCCAGCAGTTGATTACCTTTGGCAGTTGATATCGGGGGTGGAGTTTATATATATAGGGAGTATATATATATTTCGGAGTGCAGCTTAAGCAGCCAAGTCTGCTTCTGTCACTTTTAATGGATATTGTTTAAAAATGTAATATTTTGCAATTAAATAAAGGCATTCGCACTGACCCTTGGGCTCACCCATGGCGACCTCAATTCGACTGGATCGCCAAACATTGCACACGCTTTTTATTTCCTTTTGTTATTTGTTTTTTTATTTTCTGTTAAGAATACATGTGCGTTGCTGCCTTTACCATGTTAATTAATATTGCAGAAACGCTTAAAGGACATTTTAATTGGCCTTCACTTTGTGGGCCCTACGAATTGTTATTGGGGAAAAAGGCAGAGAAAGGAATCTGCAGGCTATGGAAACCCATTTAAATCAGGAGTTAACCCTTTCTGGATATGGCAAAGGAAAATGAGAAGACAAGCATAGGGGAAAATCGAAAAATAAGGCTTAAGTTATAGAGAGTGTGTCTATCAGAAGGATAAAGTATGGGAGAAGCTAAAATGTAAGTTAAAGAAATCAAGAAATGGGTAAGATCAGAATATATTTTAAAAATATGTTGTAGGAAACACATACATGGAAAATTGTTATTTATTATTTTCAGTCTCCAAAAGATTTTGTGGTAAAAATAAGCATTCAGAATATACTTTATAAATATTATTTAAGAAAAACCAATAGCCCAGCTAATTTGTTTCTTATTATTTTTAGAGTCTCTCTAAGAATAATACAAGATTATTTAATATTCAAATTTAATTAAAACATTTTCTCATAACAAAAACCCATTAAAACCACTGATAAACCATCGATAATAGGACAAGTAACCGCACGTATTCCCTACCAAAGCCAATTCCGATCAATTTATTCACAAACTGAACGAACAGCGTTCCTTTTAGCCAGAAGTTTGCCTCGAAACTATTGTCGTTGTTGTTCACTCGTTGAAATAACAAATTTTCCAATTTATTTCTTGATTTATTTTCACGCCAATTTCTTGGCTTTCGTGTCCGCCCTCAGCAGCAGCAGCAGGAGCAATAGCAGCAGCAACAAACATGGCTTGACATTTGTTTATTTATTTGGCTTCATGTTTTGTCTTGTGCCATTCCTCTTCATTGTTTTCCGCAGCATCTTACCCCCTTTTTGCGTGAAATCACGAATGAATGAATGACTGCCCCGGCAAACGCCATGAATATTCATGGGCCATGCCACCAGACACAACACGAATAACCAGCACAGGACCAACATGGAGGAGGAGCAGGAAGCCCCGGAGCAAGGACTACAACATACAGCTAACTCAGCTTGCATTTCCGCTGAATGCGGCAACAATTCGCAGAACCATTTTGCTGTCCACGGAACAGGAGATGCACACAATACTCTAACATGTGATTGGGATTGGATGTTGTGGGAGAAATGGTACTATTATTGAAGGATTTTAAAATGTACTTTCACTAAAGAATACTGTCAATTATTTGCAAAAACCAATTATTTTATATATTATTCTCACTTTTCTAATTTTTTATATTCATAATTTGCACCCAAAGTAGAAAAGTGACTATTATTACAGACTATGATTTTAATAAAATTGTATTCTATAGTAGCCATTTGCTGTTTAAATTCAGAATTACCCTTTAATTGATACTCATGAGTTTTTTACCCATTGTTACTATAGAGCGCTATAAAAAAAGCTTTTTTTTATGGGGAAAAAAGTCAAACTTGATTAATTTTCGTTATTTTTTGATTTGTCTTGTTTTATTGTAATTGACTAGGCAACAACCTTAGGTGCTAATCATTGCGAAATATTGGTGATTTGATTAAAAAAATCTAAGTCGTAAAGCTCTGAAAAAAAATTTGCAAAAATTTTGTTTTAAAATTCGAAACAAACAATAAGTTATTTTTTTTCTATTACACTATTAAGCATATAAAAAAAAGCAGTTTTTTTTAATCAACTTTTTGAGCAGGAATTCTTTCAAAGTGAAAAAGAGCCGAAAAACGGTTTTTGACCATAACTCAAGATTCTTGAGGGTGTTCTCTAAATTTCGAACTTGGTTTAGTACTTATTTTCGACCTTCTTAACAATCTCTACTAGGTCACTTCAAAAGTGCAAAATCACTGTTGCACTGTGTTATCAACATAATTTATAGAGCATTTTCCCTTCGGTCTGATTTTCCTAACAATTTTCCCAGCATCTCTTCTTCGCTGCTGCTGCTACTGCTGTTGCTCGCAGATGTTTTCTTGGCAAGATGCTGCAAATTGTTTGGCTTTTAGTTGTTGCCATTCGCTGGTGTTATTGTTATTTGCGCTATTTGCACAAGTGAAGAGAGCAGGAGAGACACAGCGAGGGCGAGGCACTGCCTCCGAGTGGCTCGGTTGGTGGTTCTTGGTTCCTGGTTCCTGGTTGGTGGTTTCAGCGCCAGCCAGCATTTTGCGGCTGCATGTGCAACAGTTTCTGTTTCGCCAAAGTAGGCATCGAACAACAGGAAATTTAATTAAATGAAGCTTTTCTCATTCCCTCCTCGGTGGCAAATGTTGCGTAAATGTTGCGAATATTTTTCTCCCAGGAACACGGACCGCAGATTTACCTTTCGCCGCTGAACGTTCCTTCTCCCTGCTGCTGGTCACTGCTCCCGGCTAAAACGGTGTTCACTGTTAGTGTTACTGGCCAACTGGGCGCTTTTGGTTTAACTGCAATCAGTCCAGTGCCTGCACTTGACTTTTGTTAAGGGTCCTGTACAGTGAGAGAAATTACAGGAGAGATAATAAAGGAAACATGTACGAAATATTGAGCAAGTTTTTGTAGCAGTTTTTGTATATAAATATTATATACCTATTTAATATTATTTATTTTTCATATAAGCAAGTAACTTATTTTTCCCTCAGTATTTTCCTCCTCATGAGAAACTTGGCAGCTGCTAGACGATTTCAGATTTGGTCACTCGCACTCGGTCTCGCTTTGATTACCAGTTTGGACAATTTGGCATTTGTGGCCCGCAAAACACGTAACCCCGGTTCCGGGTTTTGATTTTGATTTCGATTCTTGTTCTAGTTCTGGTTCGAGTACTGATTGTGTTGTTGCCCCGCTCAGATTGTATTGATTTTCCTCCTCCGAACGCTAATTACTAGCACTCGAACTCGAGTGCGGCGACGGGTGGAAAAGTCGGGGCGGAAAAGTAGCCTATTAGGTGGCAGCTTGTTGGGTAATTGTGGTCAGATAACCATTTTGAAGTTGGGCTATTGTATTTTTTTAGAAATATTGAAGCTTAAATGGGTGTGAGATGTTGAGTGGAGGTTTTAGGTGACTTTTTGGAAGAATTTAAGCCCTAACATATGAAAAACCAGGGAAAAAATATAACAAGAAAAATAAAATAGACAAAAAATCTAGGAAAATGTTTATGAATGCCATTTTCATATGAAAATAGTTCGTTTTGTTTTGTTTTTAACAATATTTCGGTTAGATTTCTTACTTGAAATACTTTGTAATTTATCCATTTACATTTATTGATTTATAAAAAGTAAACCCAGGCTAAGTCTGTTATTCTGAGGAAACACATAATTTGCTTGCCAGATCAACTGAAAACAAACATATTACCGCATAGACTTCCTCCTACTCCCTTCCAAAGACAAAAATAAATACCATTTCTGTGTTATTTATGACTCCTCAATGAATCACAGCACCAAGTCCTTTCCTCTCAGCTTTAATCCAATCAATTTGATAACGCTAAATTAATCATATCCCTGCATTCAACGGAAAACCAAGCAGAGTACATAATTTTGGAGAGGAAAAGTGAAGGAAAAAAAGGAACAGCCAGCGCCACTCCATTCAAGGATGTTCGATAATGGGGCAAACACACACAGAGAGCATAGACCATTAGGGCGATTCCGCCTCCCATTTTCCCTCCCTTCGATTCTGCATCCTTCGAAGTTTTCGGGATGAATCAAAGCTTCTCCCGGGCTCACTGCAGCTGTATAAATTTTACATTTGTTTCCTTTCAATTTAACAATGTGTACATTCGGTATTGTTTTGCTTTTTAGCGTGTAAAAAACCGTCTTCTCCTCTTACCCATTTCTTTTTCGCCTGATTTCGCAATATTTATGATTAGCGATTTATTATTCATCATTTTCGAGTGTGCAAACACACCGCAGAGACCCCGATGATGGGCTGTAATAACTCTTGTGAAGGGAGCTCTCGGCGGTGCCCCACCATTAACTTGCACTTAATTTGATTAACAAAAGCCGATGTTTACATGCGCCGAATGCGATGGAAATCTATCATAGCTCGGGCTCAATGAAAACTCCAAGGATATCGTGGATGTACATATATCCTTAACAGTTGTGCTTGGGCATTTCGCTGGGGAGCTTAGTTTGCTTTTATTTATGGGATAAATGCAACAAAAGAAGGGATTTAAGTATGCATAAAAAATATATATAAAGAAATTTTGAATTTCTGGAGCTTACGACTCGAGAAATTTGAGTTTTGGTTATATAAATTAAAGTAATATGTTCGTTAGATTTAGGAAACTATTTACATTCAATAAAAATTAATAATAGAAATATGTTCTAACTATAAAGACTGCTTTAACCTTTAATATTATTTAAGCCTATTAAAATAATTTTTAAGAGGGACAAGCTCCATTAAAGTGCTCAAAAATCAAGAATTATCTTATAAACATAATAAACTGCTTTCTTTTAATTCCAAACCCTTTAAAAGAGAGTTGCAAAATTGAAAAATAAAGTCATAGAAAATATATAAGGCTCCGTCTTTTACTTCCTCCCTCAGTTTCATTTGCAAACTTTTTACCAAACGAAGAAATCACCGTCTTTCAGCTCGAAGAAACTGCAAAACTGTCAGATGCAAATGTCTCCGGAGCAGGGAAAATGAGTAATATGAAGCTGGCTACAAGGATATGGAAGGCTTGGAAAATCTCAAACTTGAGGAGGAGTTTTTTTGGGTGAAACAAATCGCAGCACATGTCGGCATTAGCTTCAAATTACGCACAAGTGCAACAGCAGGACAAGCGGATATGGGCGCACAAGGACACCCGAGACTTCCAGGACACCCAGGAAGAGAAGTCCAGTCGGGGAGGGCAGGACTCTGGCAAACAGTGAAAACATTTTATTGATGTTAATTTAATGCAGGAGAAATAAAAAAGTCAACGGCGGCGACGGCGACGGCGGCGGCCGTGCAACGGAAATAAGAAATGAAACGGAGGCACAACGGCGAAATAAAAGATTTGCATATAAACAGTTACACACACACTCAGACAATGCACTGAGAAAAATATGACTACGTTTTGGATTTTTAAAAGAATTTGTAAATGCTGTAATGGACAATTTTGCGTAGTTTTTACTATTACTGTCATAGAAACTAATTTAGAAAGCTTGTTTTTATTTATTTTCTAAATCTAGATAAAAATGTTTTTTCCCCTACAAATAAATAAAAATTGTTGTTGAAATTATTTTAATTTATTTAATTTTTTATTTACAATTTGTTTTATAATTAAAGAAAGGGTTTTAATAATTAGTTTTAGGGCAGCAAAAATAAAAGGGATTTTGGGACATCGTTCGATTTTTAAAAAAATTATTTAAGACATTTCTTAAACATCTAGAATTTATTAGTATTTAGATTTAGTGAATAGAAAGTTATAAAAATTATTTTAATTAAAATATGTAATATAAACTCAAAATATGTTTAAACAGCAAAGTAGTTGACTCTGGAAGATTGGAATCCAAAGTTTGTTTTCCCAAGAAGTTTGTAATAGGAAATCGATCATAACTAAGCCAAAAATTCATTAATTAAAATTTTGACCATGTAACCCCTTATAAAATTTTGGAAAAATGGGTAACATTTTTTTTTGGCTAACCATGGCCAGATAGACTCGCTTGTTGATGCTGATCAAGAATATATATGCTTTATAGGTTTGGAAACGACTCCTTCAATGTGATTCATGCTTCTGACTAAAATAATGATGTCATGCAAGTGTATACAAATTTATAATTAAATTAAAATAGACATAAGAAAAAAATTCTTTAAACATTAAATTTTTGATTAATAACCAATTCCTTCCTTCGTTTTTCCCAGTGTCCCACATATTTATATGTATAGACATTTGCATAACAGACGTAGCCCCAGGATCGGATCCCGAAAAACTGTCATTGCCAAGGTTTTTACATCCGCTTGCCGCAATCATTGTCTCTGGCTGTTGCTGTTGTTGCTACTGCTGCTGCTGCAGAAGGGGCGGACACTTGCGAAGGACGGGGGAAGGGGGAGATCCTTACTTCTATGGAGGGGGAAGGGGGCGTGGAACAATTCAATAATATTTATAGCATCGTCTCATTCCCGAAATGTCCGCGGCAACATATGCAAGTGGATATTGCTCTATTTTCGAGTGGGATTCCATTATAATATTGTTGTAAGTAGCGGAAAGAAAGGACTGCCAATATGGCAGGGTACAGGGTACTCAGGATACCAAGGGGGCTACTGTGCAGGGGAAAATATATATGCAAATGGAAGGGCTCGGCCCAGTTGACACTTTGTGCCTCGAAATTTATTGGCATGTGCGAACAGACAGGACCCGCCGACGACTGCAAGGATATTTCCGCAGACACCTCCCCCTCCGAACCAAAAACGAAATCCACACACACATGACCAAACATTTAAATGTAATTGCAAATATTTAAATTCAATGTGCCCCTTACCAAATATTGGGGAATTCAATTTATTACCGCCATCGGGGGCGGGTTATTGGCAACGGGCCCCGTATATGGATATAGTATGGGGAATAAGCGATTGATGGGCCTTTACGAGCCCCGTTTGGCATTCATTTAATGGCTCCTAAAAGGCGCTAATTATTTAACCGCATAAATCAGGGCCATTTTATTGGCCCAAGTTGTTCAACGGCTTAATGTGCAAATGATTTCGTGTATAAGGAGCCAGAGAATTAAATGAAATCTTGTCGCACTTATTTACAATTGATTGTATCTATATTTCCATTGGAATGTATTTTATGATTCCATTAGATTTACTTTATGTAATGTTTAATATACATCGAATCCAAAGCTAGAGAGAATATACAAACAAAGCTTTTCAAAAAGCAAAGCAAAACAATTTCAACATTAAAAGTTGAAAACTTCAAAAACGAAAATACTTTGAATCATATACAATTTGTTAACACTGCCAGTAGTTTCATAATTCCCCCATTTCGAATTATTCTGTTTAGTCAAATTTATTTAATTATTAAAATTCTTTCAGCGGAAAAAATTCACTGTTGCAAGAATGGACGGCAGATTTGACTACCGTGACGATTCACCGCTTTCCACTATGCTGACAACCATGACGACTATCGCCTATGTAGACGACAATTTTTTCGATGAAACAACAACTCTTGAGTCCAAAACCAACTACGTCGGTCTCTATGTTTTCCTGGCCGTCACCTTGCTCGCTATTATATTTTGTTGCTGCTGCCTCATCTTTTACCTCTGCGGAGCTGGTTGGTGGTGCTGTCTGGACGAGGATGATTGGAGATTCTAATTTGACTTGTTATCCTCACGACGAGGGTGATTGGAGAGTTTGTCATGTTATTCGGAGTCCAATATATTTCAAAACAAAAACGGTAGTGTTTTTTGAATTCGAACTAAACAAGATTTATTAGAGTACACTTTAGGAGTGTATTGAAGGAAGGATAAATAATTAATTGAACAGCTTTTCCTATGAAAATTATAAACATTAAGCTTGACTCTTCAATTTAGAGATCCAAGAATATAAACACAGCTTCTTATTGATTCTAGATATATACAGTCCAGGCCACGCAGGTCCGTGTCTGGCCGGCAAGCAAATAAAAATGGTCATGCAATATTAATATTTATGCACAAATATTGGCGGCCAAGGAGCGCAAGTTTGCTTTATCTAAGTGAAATGGTAAAAGATTGATGGCTTGTGTGTGTTCCTGCCACGCTTATATCAGTATTTATGGCAATCGAGGGCAGTGCGGACGCTGCGTATACGCAATATTTATATTTATGTTTTATGAATCAATGCGAAAGAAGGCAGGGCCCAGGCAGCAGGATGCGCACTAAAACAAAAGGATAACAATAACTTTTCGCAGGCTGCGTGACGTGGTAAGCAGGGGAGAATAAAATAAATGTAGCCCAGGATTCTTTTGCTGCGGAAAAGTAAATGGTTTTGCAGCCCCATCCGGGGTAGAAAGGTCCATTGGGGCGGATTATGAGTGAGATTCTTTGGCCCAAGAAGGAGAAAAATAGAGGCGAGTCATAAAAATTGCATGAAAATGGGGATGAGTGGGACCGGGCTGCCTCATATGTGCGGGGATTATCCCGAAGCCCTTGTCCCTAGCTTGTTTATTTGTTTGGCTTTTACGCCAAAAATTATACTATTACAATCAAGTTTACGATTGCAATTCGCTGCCTCCGTTGAGTGCCAATGAAGGCGATGATGGGGAAAGACGAACATGATCATTGCCGCTGCGTTTATCCCACCCCCGATGAAGATGATGATGATGATGATTGGTTGGGAATATTCGCAGATATGTGTATATATTCGACAAGGGAATGATTGTCGCTTTGGCGAGGAAATTGGAAGCGGAAGTCTCACAGTAACTGAAATTCTATTTCCCGGGTATCTCAGACATGTACATTCCTTACAAAAATTTAATATATTTTATTTTTCCTGACTTACTCATTTTTCTAATGCTAAATTGTCGTATGTATTTTATAGCTTGTTGGTACATTTGTTATGTTCTTTACATTACATTATTTTAAGTTTAAGAAGTGCTAAAGAGATTTATAAGATATTTAAATCTGAAGAAATGTTTCTAAAGGATTAACTCATATTTTAATTATGTTATTCCTATTTGTATACTTCTAATAAGACATATCAAATAAAGCAACCCAGTATTTAATTGCTAATGTTTATCTAACCTCTTCAGGACTCCTCCACTGTCCCCAAAATACCCTTTAGTCACTAGGCTTCACCCCATCTCATCTCTCATCGAGTTCTAAGTTGTGCAAGTTGACTTTGTGCATTCGCGCGTTGTCTGCCACGCATTTAGCTCTGCCTTAACCCTCTGAGGCCCTCTGAGCTACTCCCTCATCCAACGGAGGGCTGGTGCAACTACAGCAACCGCAGCAACAACAAGGACACCGCCATGATATGGCGGCAAGTGGGCAACTTTGGAGCTGGCGTGGTTTAAATTGCCAGGGAGCTAAAAGGGTTGCCTGGGCAAACGTGTAGCCTTTTTTTTCCCTCTGTAACTTTTTATTTTTATTTTTCAAAAACATCGACAAGCGGCGCTTTTGACTGCCATTTACGCCACTCTCTCCTCCCAACCCTTTTACAGTTTTTATTATATTTTTTTTGTGGCACAAAACTTTGCACTTTGACATGCAGCCACGTGTGGCATGATGAGGGGTGGTACAGGGAGGGAGGTAGGAAGGGCGCATAGCGGTGTGTCAAGGTGTGCATGTGTTTGAATGAATGCCAGAGTGCGGGTGTGTGAGTCGCCGTGCATTCGAGAGTGTCGATAGTGTAACTGTGTGGGTGCGAGGCAGGTAAGTGAATGAGCCTTCAATGTTGCCTGGGAATTGGCTGACAAACGTCTCTAATAGCCCACAATCGCAATCAGTGATTGGTGATTCGGGTAAGAAAAGGTTCACTTGATCAATCGGATGGGGATATTACAAGGATTTCCTGCAAGAAGCTGAGGGAACTTGGCTCTTTTTGAAGATATGGCTGTAATATTAGGTAAGTGTGGTTCTCTTCAGGGAAGATGATACATATTATAGGAATTTCGTTGGTTGTAGATAGACTATTGGTAAGTGAAGTTCTTTTATGCCTATAAACATTACAGTAAGAAAATAATTTATTGGTGAATGTATTATGTTGAAAGATGCCCTATAAGAACCTTACTTACCTTACTCCTTGTTTTACTTCAAGCTATACCTGTAGAGTTTAGTATTTATTTGTTTTTAATTTTAATTCATATAGATTTATATTTATAACTTAATCAATTCACCCACAAAATTAAATAAGCGAACTTATTCTATACCATTTTCTTTTTAATATTAAAAACATAAAACCATCTCAAAGAACCTGATAATAAATAATTAAAAGTCTTTAAAATATTTGTTATACAATAAAAGAAGACACATAAAATGCAGTTAATAATTTATAAGTTTAAATAGGTTTTTCTTAAAATAAAATACTTATTTTAAAACCCACAAACTCAATATAAATAACTGTGCAACTCACTTTTAACGCATTTAGTTGTTGACTCATTGTCTTAAATACATCTCTGTGGAGTAATCAGCACACAAAATACAGTCATTATAATCAGCAGCCACCCTTTAGTGCGGAATCCTCTGCTCTTGGTACAGTAAACACCCCGGTGCACACGTGCGAACACTTGAAAAAAATAAAAATCTTTTTGCTCGCATGAATATTTTAAAGCTTCGCACTCAAATTATGATAATGATGAAGAGAGGAGAGTTTTATTTCATTTTTTGCATATGCGAGAAGGTGGGGTGTGTGTAAGGGATGTGGGTGTGTCATGGAGAGGAGTGCTAACGAGCGCAGGTACGTACACTCAGAAGCTCAGGGACAAGTCCCCAGATCCCCCTTCGAGGGTTATGCCAACCCAAACCCCCTTTAGAATCGCTTTCGTTAATGCATTTCATTAATTTTTATACAATTCGAATGCGGAGCATTGTGTGTTTCTGTGTGCCTCTGTTTAATGAGCACTCTTTTGAAGGACTTGAAGGAAGATCATAAGAAGTCACTTGATGTCCGAGAAAAAATACCGGGAAGAGTTGAACTCTTGATTGTGAGTTTGAAAGGCCCTTAAAGTAGCCCAACAAAACTCAAGCAGGCTTTAACATTTTATTCAAAATTTTCCCTTCTTTTAATTTAACCAAATTGTGAGCAAAAAGAAGAATATAACATTAGCGATATTTCGCCATGTCTTACGACAACTCGACATGGGGAACCTCTTTATATGCAACGACGACGCCGGAACCTCCAATTACTCTGAGGTGGTGGGGCCTTATGTTTATATTCGTTGTCATCATCGGGATGACGTTGCTGTGCATACTGTGTATGATCCTCCTTGTCCTGTTCGGCTGTATGAGCTCCTTCCTGTGCATTCGCTGTCGCCGGAATCCCGATGAAACAACTGACGCATAGCTCGGTGTACTCAGTGCTTATTTTGTGACCTCGAAAATTCCATGTTTGTATAAGGATAAAGTCAATGGATTTAGAAGCCTCAAATAGCCTTTGGTTTTTTTTATGAAATGCTTAAAAATTATAGCTTGGTTAACTAAGTATGGTTGGTATCCTTGGACCAGTTTACATCTCTTTAAATTTCAGAACTACATACATCTTCCTAGGGTAAATCTTCCCACAGAAACTAAGGTAAGTTTAGAGATTCCTCGGCCAGACTGGCAGTGTGATAAATGTAAACCGATTAGCCAGAGCTCGGCCTGATTATCAGATAGCAGGGCAGAGTAGAGATGCCCAAGGACTAGGGAGTTTTCCCAGAGTTTCCAGACTCCTCTGTGGGACTGTCGAGTGCATAAATTCCTGCAAATGCTGCTGCTCCTGCTGGCACGAAAAACACAAAACACTCGCTCGTCCAAGTCCAAGTCGTAAATGCACTCAGCACTTTGTCAGCTCTCAGACAGGAAATGCAGTTGCCATTTTTCTTTTATCCCTGCAAATCCCTCTCTCACCATCGCCACCCAGGCAAAGTCGTTCTGCAACTGTCTACATTTTTCACTTGCCATCCATAAAAAGTATCAGTTTTAGTTTCAGTTTTAGTTCTCACATGGCTCTGTCGCTGCTGGCTCTGGCTGTGTTGTTCTCCGCCGTCGTCTCATATATTCAGTTTCATAATTTTTAGCCAACTTTCCTTCGTCCTTTTTTCGGGGCTGCATGACAAAAGTTTTCATTGCCGTCTTCGTCACACAGTGAAAGACTTTCCGCCAGCTGTGAAGTGCATTAAACAAAGCTCTCAAACATGATCTGAGTGATGGCAGGAAGGGGCTTCCGCAGCGGGCTTTTATTAGAGTATGTAAAAAATTGCATTTGCCAGAGATGCAGGGAAGTCTGGGAATATAAAAAGATAATACACCGATATGCCCTCTTTTTAGTAGACCTTTCTAAATATAATTTTTGGGTTTGTTTCCACTTGAATGGAATTTACAATCTTTATTATCTAACTAACCAACGTATATCTTTATTGTTATGACTTTCACACGTTATTTTAGTTCATTCTCAGGGCCATAAAATACAAATGTGTACACTTAGCAAAATAATAGTTACTTGGGAAATTTAATAAGAAATTTAGTTGGGTTTATTTAAGCCCATTTGAATTATTACTTTATATTTTATTTTTTACTATATTTAATGCCTATAAATGTCTCTTATCACATAATTATATATTTTATAGCCTACATCTTATCTAAAATCCAAGCTAATCTCTGATCTTGCCCAGCCATTTGACGAACTCTCTCAGCTTCTCCAGTCGGCGTGGTCCCCCGCGTATGAGGATTCTCCGCCAACGCCGCTCCACGGCCAATCGATCCTCCTTGTCCAGGGCCTCCAAGTGCTTCCTCAGCTTTCTATAAATTAACTTCTGGAGCTGCGTAGTCCGTGTTTGGACTGTTCTCTTCCAACGATCGAAGCCACTGCGCTGCAGGCAAAGGGCAATCAGTTGGGTCTCAATGCTGGAAGACCTCAAGGGATCCCCCGTGGTATCGGAGTCCAGGTAGTCTTCTACGACAGCATAGAAAGCGCGCAGCTTCTCTTCGGTTCTATTGGGATTCACAGCTGTAAAGGCATCGAAGCTGTCTAGATAACCCATGAGAATGGTGTTTCGGGAGTCCAAGACAAGCAGGTCTTCGACGACATTGTCCACCAGTTCAATGGCCTGAACTACCAGCTGATTGGTAATGGTTGCTAGGGCCTGATCCGATTGCAAAAACAAGCGATGGCGACTCTGATCTCCCGCGGAATATACCAGGCAGGGGGAGAGCTGTTAGAATTACAGGATAATAATTAACATGCTGTATTTAATATAATGTTTAATATGCTTTATTATTTATTTACTTAAGTATTAAATTAATACCTTATAGTGTCTTTACTTACCACTGTTAAAAACATAAAAATGAGGTTCTTCATTATGTTCTTGCTTGCTCCAAAGTCGCTCGTCTACTGAAAGCACTCTTCTCTTCTAATATAACTCGGAAGCAATGCCTTTTTGTAGATAGTCTTATCTCCCTCTGAAATTTCCATGTGGCCGGCGCTTGTTCGAAATGAAATTATAAATTTAAAGATGACACATGACGCCATCGACGAATTAATGACGTTTTTTCTGTGGGTGAAGAACCTTCAGATAAGAGACAGGCAAAGGTTTATGGGATTAATAAATTCATTCATGTCTTTCGAAGGTTGTGATTCAGGGGAATCGCCTGGCGAAAGGTTGGCTTCCTTAGATTTTAAAGCGAACAAAGTGCCGGCTCTTTATCATGTGAATTTTAAGGGAAAAAAGACCCTAGCCAAGCGAAACTATTTATTGCGTATGCGCCGCATTGGCTCTGGTAATAGTGAAATAAAAGTCCACTTAGTCAGCAGTCGGAGCGGGGCAGGGATGATAGGGATATGACGAGGAGGAGGACGACATTCATTCATTGTCCCGGGGTTAGACCCTTAGGATCTCTGCGCAGTGTGAGTGTGAGCTGTGATAAATGTCTGAACTGGGTCAGTGGTGGCCATGATGATGATGAAACTCGACGGGGGAAATAAAACGCCGATTGCTCGTATCAGAGTTTCAAATGAAATCCCCAGAAACCACCATAAATGCCCCGCATTTTGAGTTCTCTTTTTTTTCCAAATCCCGAACTGCAATTTCAACTTTGATAAGCGAAGTTTAGTGGCAAAAAAAAGGGAGATAGAGAGAGAGAGCATCAACCATATGACAATGTTATTAGCGTACTTTTTTGCGATTTTCAGGGATTTCAGCTGCGATTTTTAAGTTTGATTTTTCGTTGCCATGGCAACTTTTGAGTGCCGGAATGAAAAATCTAAAATCCTGATGGATGTGTCCGCGCGTTGACCCGTGTGCGAAAGCCTAATTGGGTCCATCTACTCTTCCCTGGAAAGTGTGTAGAATTTAAGGAAAAATCTGGGTAAGAACATAATCAAAGTTCGAAAGACTGCGAAACAATTACACCCTTTGGGGGGCGGAAAATCGCAGCAATGGCGAAACAATAACCGAGAAGAACGTCGAACACCCCAAACACAAGTGCTATAAATTGCCTCAACAACGCCTGCTGTTCTCCCCTCTTCTGGCCGCCTTTTTCGTCCTTTTTTTCACCCCTGTGGCACCGCCCCTTCCCGTTGCATGCAAATTTCAATAACTTGAATTCGGCTAACCCTTCCGAGCAAACTGACACTGAATATCAAATATGAGTTGGAGCCACAGAAATTATTTGCATACTTTCGGGGATGCTTTCCCCACAAAAAAACCCCAAAGCTAAAAACAAAAAGTAAGAACGGAAGTTACATTTTTGGGAGGTCGAAGTTTGCATACCCTTGCACTGGGAAATCGACCATAACTGAGCTTTAATTTCAATTTTGAAAGCTTTTCTGTGCTAGTTTTTCTTAGTTTAATAAATCTGCATACTAAGTTTTTAAACATTTAAAATTTTGGCAATTATTGAAAATTTGGAATTTATTAATTGTACATTTAATAACTAATTAGTAATTAGTTGTCTTAGTTAAATAATAATATATAGAATAAGTACTTTAGCTTTTAAAAATAATGGAATACTTATCTGAAGGAAGACTTTAGATAATTCCACTTTATTTTTAATAGTTGTATAGTAATATATAATTATTAATCCCAAGCTTATTTCTATACATAAATTTTAATTCAAAAGTTCCCCCTTAAAGCCTGAAACTCTTTTCCAAAAGAGTAACACCAAAACCTGCAGAGGACTAACCCACAGGAACTACACAGGCAGACGCGCACATGTGGCGCGCTTTTGGCTTCTGGCGTGCGGCGGCGGGAGGGAAAAATCCTAAACAGGACTACGGAAACAGCAAAAAAAAAAAGAAGAGAGGAAGCGCTACATGATTCCGTAAGGGGGTGTAAACAGCAAAAAAGCAAACCCTTCTTCTTTCCCGAAACGAGTTATTTATTGCATTTGCAAATTTTACACAACATTTTGCAGTTACCTCGGCGCTTTCCCCAGCAAGGTGGCGTTGCCGAAGTTTATCGCGGTAAAAATTGATTCAGGTTTATACATGTTTTCATGAGGATTGGGGTAGCAGGAGCAGGAATAAGAGCACACCCCCCTCCTTTTGTGTAATGCGAGGCTGCAAGTTCAATGAAGCCTTGTTCTCCCTCCTGTTGAGCAGTAAAATTGATGTGCAAATATTTTCATAAATTTGTATGCCAAAGTTTCTCAGGTGTCATGTTTGAAAATATCCCAGGATCAGAGAAAAAATAACCGAATTTCCATGAACCAGAGAAAAAAGAAGGAAGGAGCTGGAGATAGCTCTCTGGAAATTTGATTTTTTGCGGTGGCAATGAAATTTTTGATTTTCTGCTGAAAAATTGCAGCGATAATTTTTGATAGAGCTGTAAATTCGTAGTGAAATAAGGGGGATGAATAAAGGGATTATTAAATTGGAGGTGTTATTTATCGGGGAAGATAAGTGTCTTGGCCTTTATTTCTTGTGACATTTATATATGAGGAAAAGAAAATTGGAAAGGTAATAATAAATATGTAAGAAAAGATGTATAAGGCAAAAGTAAAGTATTTTGAAATCAAAATATAGAAATCCTTATTTTCATATTTAAAATCCAATTTCTTCCCTATTTTTTAACTCTTACTTTCCTCGAACCCTTTCCCCAATGGAGTATTTCCTCGCCCTCAAACCATAACTAATTCGCATGTCCTTCCGCTTGCCACTTATCTCTGGCGCTGTGGCTCTCTTATTTGGTAAAATATGGGGGTGTCATGCCAAATAAAAGGCGACCAATAAAAAGTGTGGCCAAGATAAGCAAAGTGGCGCAGACAAAGCCAGGAAAAAAGAAAGAGGGGCAACCGTAACCAGGTTGGCAAAACAAAAAGCTAAACAAAAGCTGGGGGCTATGATTTAAGTTTTTTTTTTAGCTTTTCGCCCCAAATTGATCAAGATATATAGGTGTATATATACATTGTTGCTGGCTAACCTGGTTAAGTGCACAGTCCGGCTGTCAAGATAAGTTCTGGTTTTCGGTATTTGGTTACACTTTAAGCCCTTAATATGTGCGTCCAACTTTTGTTTAACTTTAGTATTTCCCTTTCCCATTTCTCCCTTCACTTTGTTTTTTTTTCCCCGAGAATAAGTATAAGATGAATGCTTTAGCTTATCTGGTGGTCACCGGTTTTCCTCTGTTCCGGCTTTCGTTGCCTGTCAAACGGTGTTTTAGTGCCGGACAAGCTACGGTTACGGGATACAGGATACCGGATACGGAATACGGATGGCTCCTGTCCCTTTTGTATCCCAGCGCTGAAAGCGATACGTCTGCACTGTGGGCTGTCCCTTGCCCTTAAGTCGGGCGGCGGTTCGGGGATATCTTTCAGCCTGACAGCATCTTAACTAATATAATGCCCAATTTTCTGTGGTTTATGGCTTACAACTGTCAATGCCTCGTCCGACCATCCATCTAAGCGCAGGGATTGGAGATGCTCGCGTGTCACGATAAAAACGGATATTGGTTTTAATATATCGACAAATATTAGGAGTGAATTTCGTATAACAAAATATTGTAAATATAAATATATTGCAAATGGAAACATTGGAAAATATAGAAAAGAAAGAATTAAGATTTAGGAATTTTGAGCTTAGCTATGATCGATTTTTAAGGGTACTTACATACTTACATACTTCGGCCTTAAAAAGTTTGCTTTAAATTTTGTTTTTTATTAAGTTGTAAAATTCTTTTCAGCTTTAAAAATAGTTTTAAGGGAAATTCTTTGCTGGGAGGATATGTTTAGTAATTTTGTAAATGTTTCTTATTGTAGATGTTAATGAATCTTTTATAAAATAAATAATTAAACAAACAAGAAAAACAATCTTTTGTGAACTGTTTGCTTTTTTTTTTTCTAAAGATTTTCTTAGATCAAAATGCCCTTCCATCACTCGAGCATCTCCATTCTTTACATTTCTGGTTGAGCTTTTTACGGGGATTTTGTCTATTTTCCGTTTCAAGCCATTGAAAGGTCGTTATTTAAATTGATATAAATGATATGTCCTCGGGTTCTCCAGTCTGGCTCTTTGTTTGGTCAGTTCCTTTGACATTCGGCGGGGCGGTAAGTGAATTTCAAGCCGACATCAACGCTAAGTGACTTTGATTTATCATAGTGCATGCGTTTATTTACAAACACACACTGGCCGGCTGGCTGCTTGGCAAACAAAGTGTCCTGTGGACACAGCTGTCGCAGGATGCGGGCATCCTTGCCCCGAAATGCAGGCAAACAATTAGCTCAAGTGGAGCTTTTGATTTTCCGCAATCTTTTCAATCACACTTAGGTCTGGTTGGCTCGGCATTAAAGTTACTTCTCCCTCGCTTTATTTTATTGGGCAGTTTGCGCATCTTTTAACAAATTGCAGGACATTAAGTTTTTATGTTCGCAGGCACTGAGACCTTGTAAATACTATATATATATGTATATGTATCACTGTGTACTCCTTGTATCTGTTTAATGGCAATTCAGGCAATTAAAATGCTACTGAAATCGTTATTCAGATGGCTAAATAGCTATAGCTCTGACTATATAGCTGCATTTAATGGAATACTCAACGTTATCCTTCGATTTTCCTGCACTTTATGACTTATGAGGACGTTTTTCCGGCACGAATTTCCCCCAGCTAATTATCCGAGCATTTTCTTTTACTTTTTGTGTGCCGAAGAATAATGTCCAAATATTAATTACTCGCCATTATTCACACGCCTACCCCATAGTTACTCTCGCAAACGCCAACGCAGACTCAGACTCAGACCCAGACTCAGGTGTTTCCTTGATTCCCTGGGCTTTTCAGGGGTGGTGTTCAGGGGGTGGTTTCCTTGGGGGTGCTCCCATATTTCATAGCCACAACAAATGCCCAACAATCATTCAAACGCAGACACGGGGGATTTGTCGCCGTCTAAGCCGCGCGTTGAGTTGAACAACTCAATGAGTGGCAACGGCGACGGGGACCCAGTTTAAATGAAAGTGAGCTCTGGCTGCCAGGCATGTTAATTATTTAGAAAGCATTCAGATTTATTTACTTAATTCTTCTGTCAGTCTGTTTGCGCTTTTGTTGCTTTGTTGCTCCACATTTTTAACTTGTGTTTGCAAGTATGTTAGTAATTGTTTTACCAGCAGGCAGGGCTTCGGTTTTGTATTGTATTTTAAGTAAAATGGTTTTCATACACCATTGGAGATAATATTTCTTTAGCTATTTTATTTATTCATACTTTTGTTGTTTTTTTATCATATACCAATACACCCTGAGATTAACGATTTTAAAATGTTTTAAATTCGATCAGAATCGAAATTATGTTATTATGTAGATGTCCTAGGAGCGAATGTAATTTATATATAGCCTACAAAAATCATCAAAAGTCACCAAAAAGCTTCTGTGATTTTATCTACCAATTTAAGCTACTATTTTATCCCCAGTGGCGCCTTAAATTGTATCTATTCAACAGGATTTAACAGCTCTGGCCCGGCAAAACCAACAATTCAGCACAATTGACTGGGCAGTAAATATTTTACTTACTTTGGTTTACTGAGCCACATTTTTGCGCCACACCCTCTTGACCCACTCCCCGTCTCTGCGGGGTTCTTGCTCCTTTGTCCTTTAGGCTTACTTATGTGGGAGTGTTGGCTTGTTTCGGCACTAGATTTATGCCCTTTCTTGTGCAGCTCCCCGGCTAGTGCAAGGATATACAAGTATTTTATTTGTTTTACATGGATTTCTCTGCCCGGCAGATTTGTCGTATTTTATGCCACAAATAAAGCCGCAAACAGCTGAACAAAAAATAAACAAAACAAAGAAAAGGGACCTGCCGCAAAGTGGAGTTCATCTAAAGGCAAAATCCTAGATTTATTGCCAGCAGTAGCTCGCAAATTTCCCCTTTTTAAGTAAAAGTCTTTGGATTTGCTTTTAATTTCTTGTTTCTTTTTATTTCGCTTCATCGTTTCCTTCAGTCTTCGTATAAGAAATAACATTTTGTGGTTGCTGTGGGTGTGTCTATCATTTAATTAAATATTTTTGCGTATATCGTATTATTAATATTTAAACTTACGGTTGCCTGTTGTCTCTCTGCTCTATGCTCTTCTTGTTTTTTTATACACAAACTGGTTTTTCTATATTCAGAGATTTTTCTGTGGGTTTTTCTAAATGCATTTTCTGCATTTGCTGTCTGACTTTTGATTTTGCTTATTTAGTATACACGCTTAATGCTTCCATTTTTTGTTTTGCATTTTAGAAATATATTTTTTACACTTGCTTTTCGTGTGTGTGGTGCTGTCGCATTTAATTAAATTATTATTTGCAAATAAAAGCCCGAAACCGAAAAATAACAACAAACGAAAGCTTTGATTCTGAATTATTGCTTTTTGAGAAATCATTTATGCTTAAACCAATATCCGCTGATGCATTTGGCTAATGTTTTTC
This sequence comes from Drosophila bocqueti, assembly GCA_018151655.1. Taxonomy (NCBI): domain Eukaryota; kingdom Metazoa; phylum Arthropoda; class Insecta; order Diptera; family Drosophilidae; genus Drosophila; species Drosophila bocqueti. The sequence goes on from JAECXF010000057.1 coordinate 12,226,620, forward strand.
CAAATGCACTCTGCCGTACATAAATTATTTACAGTAATCGTACAGACACTCGACTGAGTGCTTCATTTATATACAAATTATATTAATTATTAGCTCAACTTTGAGTTCTGGCTCACTAAGATAATGTAAGGGTAGGTTTTTAATTTAATTTTAATTTAATTTGTTAGTTTTTCGCTTAAACTTGTCGCTTATATTGTCCTTCGAGAGATGTTTTGCCGCTGAATTTGTAGGAAACGTGGGAATATGAGAGGCTATGTATGGTCTTCCAAAGGACAACGCATCCCTTTGGCAGTTTGGATTCATTTTCATTCAGTTATTTCTAGGCTCTGGACTGGACTGGACTATTTGGTCCCCATTTCGTACGTTATTTTGCCTGCCAAAGTCGGTGTCGCTCCGTAGAACCCTCCATAGAAAAGCCCCCTTGACATATTCAGCAAAATCAGAATTAGTTTTACCTCATCGTTACAGCTAATATATATCCATATATATATTTAAATTCACTTGTAAGTTGCTTAACCACTAGACGCTATCTAGAGTATTCGAATGCTAAATGCCACTTTAACTATGAGTTCTGGGGAGAGAAATAGAGTGAGATGTGAATGCAGTTAGATTAGTGTTTCTTTGAAATCGTATCCGGTCTTAGGCTAGCGGTTAGAATATATATCTAATATATCTGGTATCTTTATCTGCTCTCTGCTATCTGCTATCCGTAGGTCATTAAGAGTATTTGTATGCTTGCTATACACGTAGACATATCCCTTGTTTCATTTGACGCTTGTTAAACTTTGTTGCGAGTTACCTCTGTATCTGAAGTTGAAAAAAAAAAAACTAAGTCAATCTATGATAGAGAGGGTATTTAGCAGAAAATCTTTGAAAAGAACTTGTGACTTGGGATCTATTTCGTAAAGTAAATAAACACATTTGCATTAGAATCATTCTAAAATTCTGGAAGATTTAAAATCTCTTTTAATTCATTTCTAAAACGTACTTTCAGATACATTTCTGGTATAAAAAATATTTAAGATTTATAAAGGAAATAAATAAGATCGAAAACATATTTAAATACTTCCAAATTCTATAGAAATCTTCTGCTAAATACACCCCCTAAAGTCCTTTCTAAATCCTCCCCTAATCTCTCGCCTTAATCTAACCTCTCACTTTCCCTGTTTGTGTTTTTCCTTGAATTAAACCCCCTTTTTTTATTATTTCTTCACTCTTCCAACTCAGAACTGACCGCTGCTGGCCTTGGCGCTCTGAACACAGCCCCGATAGTTGTTGTTATTGTTGTGGTGATGGTGGTTTTGGTGGTGGTAGTTCAGTCCGACCATTTCCATCTCCGTTTCCGTCTCCATGTGGGATCCCTTGCGTCCACGTCATACGTAGACCACATGAGGTTTTCCCGCCGCGGGTGGCACCGGCGAAGGTCCTGCCGAGGATGCTGCCGAGGAGTGATTCAGGGCCGCCGCCTGTTTCAGCTTGGTCATTGTGTGCGTATCCGGGTATTCATAGTGATCGAAGCGCTCGTATAGGTGCTCCGGCTCGTCGTCGGCCTCCTTGACGGGCAGTTCCCAGTGGTTGAGGGCCCGGTAGTCATTGACTATGGTCTGGGCTTTGATGTACCGCTCCAGATCCGATTTATCCAGCTGCGGCATGGTGGCCTGTTGGTACTCATGGCCCACTCCATTGCCCAGGTGGGACTGCAGGGGCATGGCAGCCTGGTGGTAATGATGATGGGCCTGCAGGGTCTGTGCGTGATGCGGATAGTTGAGGGACATGCCCAGGTTGTTACCATGGTTACTACCGCCCAGAGTCATGCTCATGCCCAGGCCCATGCCGGGATTATGGTTCTGCAGGATGCGATCGTGCACATTGATGATGCTCTTGCTGGTCCTTAGCGGACCCCTCTCGTGCAGCAGCTTCCTACGGCGCTTCACGAACCGCAGGTAGTACAGGACACTCACGCCGATCATGGTTACCAGCAGACAGGTGATCACTGCACACACCACGGTGACTATGTGGGCCGGGCAGGTGATCTCGCCCTCGCTCATGGTCAGCAGCTGCCGGCGGGTCCGTATCTTATCCCGCCAGATATCACAACCGATTTGCTGACGATCCATCCGCAGGATGCCCGAATTCCTGTTCGAGGAAGAGGTGGCCAGCTCATAGGCACTCGGCTCGGTGGTGTGCAATGCATTGACTATATGCTGCTCTGCGATATAGGCAGCCAAGGCAGCCACTCCATCGTCTGTAGAGGCCTCATCCGCCTGCTCGTCATCCTCACCATCTGCCTCTTTGGCCAACGCAGCCACTGCTCCTCCTGCAGCATGCTCGATGGCAGGATCCACTCCCTCGAAGTTGCCAGTTACCAGCCGCCAGAGCCACAGCAGCGAGCAATTGCACTGCAGTGGATTATCGCCAAGGTATAGCTTCTGCAGCTGATCCACCGGGAACTGGGCGGAGTACAGGGTCTGCAGGCTGTTGCTCTGCATGTAGACCTCCAGGATATTGGGATTGCCCTGGAATAGGCGCATCGGTATGTCGCTCAGCTGGGGATTGTTATTCAGGTGCAGCGTCTGCAGGTGGGTATTGTCCACAAAAGCTCTGGAAAGGATAAAGAAAAAGCTGATTTAAATTGGGAACTAGGGAATATAAGGAATATAAAAAGTAAATAAAATAAGTACCCAAAAAACATTATAATTACTATATATTTCAGGCATTAACAAAGTTTAATCTATGATTTGAAGCCTAGAATCCTTTAAATCTCTGTCATGCCCCGTCTATAAAAAGCTATTTACGATTTCCCTAGAAATCTACTTAAATTTCAAATAAAAGCTGACAACTTTAACCTTTTCATGAATTTACCTTCGAATTTTTCCCCAGTGTCTGCTCTAATTAGCCGACTGCCTGTTGTATACCCTGAACATTCATTCGTCCTGGCATTTTATTACTTTTCCCAACTGCAGCTGCTCTGTGTCCTGTGTGTTCGTTCGTTTTAATTATGCACACTGTACGATGCATCGGCGTTCAACTTAAATGCCAGGGCAATGAAACACATGAATAACATACATACATTCAGCAGATTTCCCGGGGAAAATACACACATGACAGCGTCAGCTTCGACTTAAGCGACATGGATTTATTTAGCCTGCGTCTATTTCAACTTAATAAAAGGGGGAGGTAGGGGGAGCAGGAGGCAGCTGAATGAATGGAAAGAAGGCTGCAGGAATTAAGGGGGCAGGGAGGAAGCTGACAAGGCTCCGTGTTATTCGAGCTCCGTGGAGCGTTGTCGTAAATCCCTGCCAAGTTAAGTCAACGCGCTAAGTCGCTGACTTGGAGAAAAGGATGCAGTGAGAGAGAGAGCAGCTGGATGTGTGTGTGTGTGTGCAGTGCATTACCCCGATACCTAAGACCCCAGACCCTATTTCAGATCCCTATATCCCAAGTCCTGCCAGCAGACAGGCGACTCCGCAAGAAATAAGTGCAACGTGGCGTATGAGCAACATTGAGCGAGCTCCGCCGTCTTGACTTACTCCGCTGACACAAAGCGAATTTGTCGCTTTTAAGCGTCCTGCAAGCAGCAGCCAACATTTCATTTCAATACCCAGAGAGTCGTCTCCAGCATTTCATGTTAAATGAACGCATTTATTGCACAAGCTGCAAGTTGCACCAGCAGTTGCAGTTGCAGTTGCTCCCACGGATCCCAGGACCCCCGCATTGATTTGATAAGTGGCTGCATTTTGCTCGGTTCCTTCGGGGCCATAAGTTTGCTGCGAACCCAGTCGACTGCGGCTGCCACTTGTGATGAATTCGAATCGCAGACTGCGCCAATGAGCTCGAAAATTGTTTGTCAGCTCTTAAGGGAGCGGGAGAATTCATTAAGTTGACTGATGACCCAGGAAATAGATAGTTATTTGGGACTTTTTTGGTAAAATCAAATAAAGTATGTGGGAAAATATAAGCTTGATTTATATATCTGTATTGGAAATATTGTTTTCTTATAAAACACATATCTTTTATTAATTTATTCTACATGTTTTAAAGTGTTAATTGTTTTTCTTCGAGAGAGTAATTTTAAAATCTATTTTCTTTACGTTGATAATTAATTTTAATATTTTTAATGTTAATTAACAACTGTGTCTGACTTGAAAAGTTATTTTATTTATATTTATCAATAAACCACTCCATTAAAACCCTTTTAAATATTACTTTTAGTAACCCAAAATACACATATATAATCTCCTTATTAAACTATTTAAAACAGTTCTTAAAAAATGAATAAATCAGTTTGATTTATCCTAAATTTCAGCAGCATTATATTCTTCTTCAATATTAAATAAAAATCCAAACATTCTATATTAAAGCCGTCAAAAAATACCTCGAAAAAACACCTTAAGCCCCCCTTAAAGTCTTGTAGACACTGTCCCAGCCAGACACACTAATCTTATGCCCACACAGCCCTCTAAGCCCCTCTCAATATTTACCTACACCCAACTCCACTCCAACTATCTTTCCACCTTTCGAACATTCAATTTCATGGCAAGTTTAACATTTAACTTAACTACGTGGAAAAAACTTGGCGAAAAAACCTCAATTGCAGGCGCACTTCGTTCAACCTACAAAAAATGGGACTTTGCATTACCAAAACAAACTCGGTCTGCATACGACATAAGCCGAAATTTACCCAAAACAATTTAGCGGGTAGACCGAACAACAAACTGGAGCGACGGGAGCAAAAAATAAATTCAATTATTTGTGCAAATATTATGCAAATAACCGGCGGAGGCGAAACGTGACATCTAAGAAAGTTTCGGTGGCTAGAAGAGCTCCACAGGTTGACGATGATTTACCTGTGATCGACCTGTTGGCGGGCCTAAAAAAAGAAAACAAGAGCCCAGTGACAAAAGCGTAAAGTACGGGGGGAGAATATGGAGAAGGACTTTAGTCCCACCTTTTTGCTGTTTGGCTTTGGTTTTTCGGTTTGTTCTCCCCGCGATTCGAACTTCATTTTGCATGTTCCATGTTTTCGACTGGCTACCCACCCATCCTAGCCGCGCTTCCTTTTATTTTCGGGATCCTTCTACTTTTTTTGTTGTTAGAGGACTATTTTGTCTGCGTTTGCCAACGTCAAACGTGCGGAAACGGAAATGGCTGGCATGTGTGCGTGTGTGGGGCTTTGCACTGGGGGAAATAATAGGAGAGTCATCGCTTTGTCCTTGTAATTTTCTTTATAAAATTAAGAAAGCGGATTATGAAATTAAAAACACTTGCATAAATACTAATTGAATAGAATCTTGTTTATACTTTTAAAAACTTTCTTCACTTCCCTATTTAAATATTTAAATAAAATATATACTTATTTTCCTTAATATCCTTTCCCTTTACTAATTTTCTTCAAGTGTCCTTGTGTGCCGCATAAATGTTTGTCCTGTGTCGTTTTGCTTCTTTTTCCCTTTTGGGCTCATATGCAAATTGTCTGTGTGTGGATGAGTGTGTGGTTTGGTGTGGTGTGTGCGAGCGAATCTGAATTGGAATTGCTCGAAATCCGATTGAAATGTTTGCTGTCCATGTTCGCTGGGTTTTCAGTCACGATTCCCAGGACTTTGGGACTTTACACACAGAGCGTCAGAGTTCACTCACATCAACGGCCGGGGCGGGGACCCCCTGCTCAGTCAGGCTGTCTGGACAGTCAATCAGTCAGTCTGTCAAACAGTTTGTCAGTCGCTTTTTGATATAGTTTTGAATGGCAGTCAATCCTCATCGGTCTCCCTGGCTCCCTGAATCACTACCAAGCCATACCCTGCCGCAAATCCTTTTGCTCTCTATTCATTTGATTGACGTTTTTAACTACAACAAAATATGGCTTAGCCCTGGGATCTCTCTCTCAGGGTTCATTGAGCCCTTTGACAGTCAGTTAGTACACCTTTCTGATTTTTTCTTTGACTATAAACTAAATGAGGGGACATATTATGAAATGATATGGTCGCGGAATTCGTTAATGACATTTTAAACGTTTTTAAATTACGCATACGCCCCTTATGAGGTCCTTTAATTTGCCAGTCAAACGCTAGTCAAGTGGGCGTTGTAACAAGGACATGGAATATGTGGTGAAATGCAAAGGGGAAGACAACTTCCTTATCGCCCCTTTAATTTCACATAATTATAGTTTATTATAACAAGAGCTGTAAGGGAGGTACCTTTTGCTAGGAGAAACATACATTAAAGAGTCTTAATCTTTTGTAAATAAATAACTTAAGTTGGTAACTTCACAATAAACCATTTTTTTTTAGAAAATATTTCAGATATTAAAAGGACAATTTTTAGCAAGCTGTACTGTCCAGTTTGCAATTTAAATTCTTCCTCAAACTTGTTATACAAAATATTTATCAACCCAACTAAATTAATTTTGTAAATATTTAATCCTTAAGCTCCTTTTTTCATGCAAATTTCCCTCTATAGTCATTCATTGTCCACCTATTAAATATTTATAGAAAAGAGTTAAGCATTAAAGCAACTCTCTGGCAGTTAATGATGGCAATTTGTCAGAGGCTTTTTTCCACTCTATGAATTTGTTATCTAATTATGCCACAAATGCATAGAGAATGTGTGTATGTACTGCATGTGTGTGTGGAGAGCTAATTATGCTCCTACACCGAATGACAACATTTATGTCACACACACTTGGCGTCATGTCCTCGCAGTCCTTGTTTTTATTTGCCTTCAACGACATTTGCCATGTTTCCCATTGAAGGTACAAGAGCGCTTAAAGTGGCCATTAAATTGAACTTTCAATATGATTATCAGGCGAGGAAGTGAATGACTGCCACATGCAGGAGTCAAGCGGATAAAAAGTTGCCATTTTTTTCTCTAATTAAGGAAATATGTCAGCTTAATGAGCCAACAACAGAAGGGTTGCTAAGGGTAAACATGAGCATTGCGCTGGGCTCACGACCTTAGTTTTCCTTCTCCTTCAAAAGTAAGGCAGTGCCAACGGAAAAATGTAAACAACAGAAAGCTGAAGAAAAGACAGGAAGAAATTACGGAAACAGGAAAACATAAACATGTTGCCGGTGCTGGCCATATTTTCCATAAATTATGAGCTGGGAAATATATATATTTTTCAAGGCAGTGGCAGTAGAAACTCAAGACCCCCGAGTAGCTATTATGCGTATTTACCAGGTTCCGCCTCGTTCCTAAGTCTGTCTGCTTATGCATATGCATGTTCCACCCCCTTAACCCTCGGCTGCACTTGAATTTTGAGTTGAATTTAAATAAAGTTAAACTTTGGCATAATGAGGCAGCAACAATGCCAGGTGAGACTGACGACAGAACTCAAGGTGAAGAGGAGAAGCTGCTCCTGCCAGCGAGAACGAGAGTAAGCAACTTAATTAGCTCTGTGTTTTTATTTTTAAGTGTTTCTGTTTTAAACGAATAACAAGACAAGTGGCAATTAGCCGGAAGTTGGAGGGAAATAAGAAACTTAATTGATGTTCTTGGGGGGAAATACATAATATATTTTCCAGGGGGCAGGGAGCAAGGTTAAGAAGGAAAAATATTAAACACAGGCTGCACTCTTGTTTATTGGCGAATTAAAAGTACTTGGTTAAATTTTCTGGTCACAAAAAAGCCAAAAAATAATATACATTTCCTAGTTCCTAATCCTTTAAGCAAAACTTTAAATTTCAGACACATCTCTACTGTTAATAACAAAGGACATCTGCTTAAATTGTAGCCCATGTCCTGGAATCCTTTTCTACACCACAATGACTCCATTTCTAAGCCATTACAGCCAGAAGCACAGTCCATTACACTCGAATTTAATTCCCAATTGTCGCATCCAACAACCGGCATCCATCCTCATCAGAATTCAGAGTGGGTCCCCGTTTCCCCTTTTGGCAAATTTCAGGGAGCAACCCCAAAGGGCTGGACTGCCGCAAAAACAAATGTCACACATGTTGGAGCCCCGCATAAATTTTAAAACAATTAGTTTCAATTTCGGAAGCCACACGGCCAACACCTACCTAGCTCTGACTTTCTGCTTTGCCTCGTATTAAGTCATGTTCACTTGGTATTCCCTTTGAAATTCTGAAACGAAACTCCGCCTGTCCACGAATAATTCCCCTCGAATTCGAAGGGTTGTTTGTTTTTCCAGGGAAATGAGGAATGGGGCTGGGCTGGGAGGATGCATGAAGGACGTGCTGCCGCCTAATGAATTTTGCCAAGGACTCGCAGGCGCTGATTGTTTAGGTGTAAGGTTTCCATAATGAGCAGCACAGCTCACACACACACGGTGTTGTGGGGGAAATGTATCCTGTCGCCCCATAAACTTGACTATCAACGTGTCGCCATCGCTGCTCACTCGCTCCTGGCTCGTCCTTTTCCCAACCCATCCACAGATTTCAGATTTCCATTAACGCATTTGCATAAATATTTACATGTCTGTCTCCCCCCTTAACTTTAAAATGTGTCGCTGTTTCGCTATTTCCTTCAAGGAAAACCTATTGGGGAGGCAGGCTCTACATGTGGCAAGGTAACAATTTGTTTCGGCAACCCTTTCAATATTTTGTTGAGCTCCCTTTTGGGCAAATGAATTTTACATCAACTTCTTCTTTATGATTCCCCGAAAACAAAAAAACAAAAACAAAAAATATAACGCACATAATTTCCTGTGAACAGAAAGGAAGAGAAAAGACAGTCGACAGGATGTTGGGCTTAAGCAGTGGAGAATTTTAAATATTCAAGATTATTGGTAGCTGGGGAAAATTATGAACTTGTGTTGAAGAAAACTTAAAATACCTTTCAGGCAAATTTAGAGAAGAGAAAAATAGAGTATATTGACAAGGAATTTATCTTGCTGTTATTAAATTTTTTAATTTATTAAATATTTTAATAGAAAACGTATGATTCCAGGGATGCGATTAAATAAATTATTAAACAGTAAAAACTGAATTTAAAATCTGCCTTTAAAATATTTGTTTATTTCCAAGAGATTTCTGATATTTAAAATAAATTTAATTAAACAATACCGAAGCATTTCTGGTAATTTGAAGTAATTTAATTAGTTTACCAAAAATTGCATAACTAATTAATTTCCCACATCCCTTAAGGAATTCCTGAAAATCCTTAGATAGTTTTAAGGCCTTACATTTATTTCGAGCCCAAAGATATAATAATATTCCATCTTACGGATGCAAAACTTGAAATTCCACAAAATTAGCATAGGGCGGCAAGATCTCTTTTTGCTCCTCAGTAACTTAAGTCAAGACAAACATGGAATTTAGTTTGCAAATCAGTCAACGCAGACAGACTTACTCCTATACACATACTATATGTATATATATATAGAAGCTCTCGAATGTGTGCAGATTGAGCAACAATTTCAACAGTCTGCGAACAATGCTGGGGAGGGGATAAAAGTTTACACAAGACTGAGACACAGACTCTGAGACAGAGACCAAACAAAAGGCAAAAGCAATTACAAAGGCCAACTCCAGAGGTGGGTGTGGGGCGGTAAAGGGAGTAGCGGATAAACCCTAAACTTGGCCTGAACAAAATCAAACGAAAATTCCAAATTAAACTCATTTAAATGGCATATGATGCTCGGTCTCGTGCTCAGACTCCCGTCCTTCGGCGCTTGTCATGTAAGTCATGTTAATGTCATTGTAAAGCGGCATGTCGCCCCCTGTAACCCTGTAAAAGGGGCGTGGCTTGTGGCTATATAGCGGCTGCTGCTGCTGCTGAACCTCCCTTGTCGGCGGTTGATTGACAAGGAAGGGCAGAGTGGCAGTAGTCCTCGTCTCGCATCGACTCGCCTCGTTCATTGATTTGATATGAAAATTGCCTGGAATTATTGAATTAACATATGCTCGAGTTGAGCTCAAGCATTTCCCAATTTCCCCCTCACCTCCCGCTGGGTCCCTCTTTATGGTTGTGTGTGTGCGGCGGCATCTTATTACCAAAAGCGTATTAGGCATGATTGATTGCATTGAGCAATAATGATTTGTCTGCCGCTTAGTTCGGCAGCTAAAGGGAAATTTTCTTGATTGTTGTGTGGCTACACAAAGGGAAATGTATAGTGAGAAGTTTTAAATTTAAAGAGGATTTATGTTTTATTAAAGGGTAGATTAAGCTATGAAATTTAACCCTTGATTCCGAAGCTCACATAATATTTTTTTTGTTTTTTTAGCTAGGTTCCAAGAACAGTTCCAAGAACTTTAAATAATTTCCTCTCAGTGTCCTTGTCTTTGGGTGAATTTCTAAAGCCTTCAATGGGCGTGTAGGTCACGTGCAAGTGTGTGAAAGTGAATGGTTTGATTAGTCTGTAACTCCAAAGAGAGTACGTCTTCTTGGCAAATTGTTCAGAATTTCCATTTGGCAGATACTAAGAATACTTAATGATTAATTTACAAAAGGAGAAAGTGCAAATGCAAAGCATTTATCAAACATTTAAATGCTAAACAAGATGATTAAAGTCTTAAGCCAGCTTTAAGTTGACTTTAAGCTGTGGAAAGACTTATCGAATATGTTTGCTCCTTAAGGTTTTCAAATCCCAATGGTTGGTAAACTCTGCTAACGGCTGTCTTGTTTATTGTTAGCTCGTTGGAAAACAAATAGTTTCGTTTTCATCTGACCTGACCCAGTTCCCTCGTCTTGGAGATCATCGAGAGAGTTGTTTTGGGTGGAAAACTTTTTGGGGCTAAGAACTTACCTCGAATCGATGCGCTGCAAATAGTCAAGCCGACTCAAATGCAATTCGCGCAAATGAAACAAGTTGAGGAAGGCGACGGCGGGTAGCTGGGAAAAGCGATTTCCACCCAGGTTCAGGTAGGTGAGGTTCGAAAGTTTCGACAACTGCTGGGTGGGCACCATCTGCAATAGATAGAAAATAAAAATTCGAATGAGAATGGGAATGGGAACGAGAACGAAGAACGTTTTATTTTGAGTACAAACTTTTGCCCTTCTGGATCTTATCAAATATTAATGCTGGCCACTCAACTTTAAAAACGTTTTGCGGTTTGTACAGAAAGGGCTCTTGTCCTTCACCCCAAATAAAAAATGGGAACACTAAATAAAGCTAGAAAGACCAGAATAAAAAAATATAAAAGGAAACCGGAAAACAAGCCGAACAATCAATACGAAAGCGTTGTTTAAGCGACTGCAGCGGAAACGGAAACGCGCGTCATGTACTTCCGTTTTTGCTCCCTTTTTGTGTTCAATCACTCCGCCGCCCAACAAATTCGTCTCTAGTTGTGGTACCCTGTACTTTGTAAGGGCGTATTTGAATAAGAGAAAGGAAGTGTAGGCTATTAAAGAATTATATTTTTCATTGATATCCTGTATTTATTCTTTAGCTCTTAGGTACTTATGAAGCAAGGGATTGGTTTTTAAAATATTAAGTTAAATAGGTAATAAAAAAATAATACAATTTATATACTATTGTCTGTGTATATTTTAAACTTCCTAATTAATTAATTTTATGAAAACAGTAGAATTTTTCAAATATGAAATTTCCCTCGTTGACTTTTCCTTCTAGCCCTCGAAGGTATGCTTTATATTTTATCTTACGAACCATTATGGACCACCGGGTATTTCATAGTCGTTTTTACTCTTTTTTATCATTTTTTTTGTGGGCAATAAAATCAATCTTGCAACGAATTTGTTACAACTACTGAGCCAGCTTCGAGGAGAGTGTGGCATGCATAAAAGAAAGGTTCCCATTGCTTGCCCATGGAGCGGGTCAAAAGCTTTTGGCTGTAATTTTGGCTGCCAGTTGTGTTCACCTTCTTGTGCTCCCCATTCCGCTCCCCCTTTTTTCTTTGCTTTCCCCTTCCCCCTCTTTTCTCTCCCTCCCTTAGCGTGTCGGCGGAAGCTACGTGCCAGGCGCCCGGACACGAACACACTCCGCGATAACGTAATGAACTTTTGGGTTAGAGGGGGAAAAACTCAGGGAAAGCGGTGAAGAAAAATAAAGGAAATAAGGGGGGAGAGTAGAACCAGGAAGAAGGGAGTTAGTGTGTGTGAGTGCTGGCCGAAAAGCTCATAAGGCAGCGAAAATGGCTGAAAATTAAAAGGCATTACGCATACGCAATGTAGGCCAAGCCGGGCAATTGTTTAACCAAATGGCAACAGTTTTTTTCCAGCACCCCTTTTACAATTTTTCTTTTTGCTTTCTGTAAGTGGGTGTGCTTTTCATGTTTGCACTGCACTCAAAGGGAAAGCTGGACTAATTAAAAGGCTTTTCCTCTCTTTTGGCTTGCCCTTTTCCCTCAAGAGAGCAGAGTGTAGAAATATATATGAAAAAGGGTGAGAAGAACCGGAAAAGAAAGTGAAATTATATTGACTTTGATTTTGCAATTTAATTTCAGTTTTCCCTTGGCTAGAATCGAATCGAAAAGAATAGAGGGAAATGCGGAAAATGAATGCTAATTGGTAAGCAATTTAAAACGAAACCCCAAAAGCTATAACCAAGCATAGTAAATAATTTTATTTAGCAAAGCTTTCAGCATTCTCATCTCCTAATCATTCAAAATTTTATGTTTCGCCCCGGCTCACATATGTGAAAATTCCCAGAAAGAAAAGCTTGCAAAATACACGTGCCGTTTTCATGAAAATTTATAGTAAAACGATTTGCTCAGCTTGTGCAACGGCACGCAAAATTTATGCAACACAAAAACTGAAAATTGAATGCAGAAAAATATGGCAAAATAAATACATTTGAATGAAACTTGATGCAAATTTATATTTTATATTCTATGAAATATTTTTGCAATTATTCTGTTAAGTCTGCGAGGGAGTGAGTGCTGTGAGTGCAATAATGTCTGTGTATATTTATGCACTTAATGCAAAATCACAGCACACCCCCTAAAAGAAACACTGAGTATGGATCAAAACAACTGTTTTAACGCCCTACTCCATTCCCGCCATCAGTAAATATTTTTGTTGAATTATGAAAATGTAAAATTGTGCATAAGTTATTTCGAACTAAAATGAATTTGTTTGTTCGGGATTTCCATTTGGGACAAAGCAAATGGAAAATGCATTGTGGGAAATGCTGAAAATATATGCAATATTTAGATAAATCAGTCAATTGTGCGAAATATTTACTTTAACCATTTATTTTGATTTATTTTTGCCTTTAACCATTTATTTTGATTTATTTTGACTTTTAATTCGTGATATGGAAATTGAGGCAAATGATTTTAAGGAATAGGAAATTTTAATGGAATTAGAGCGGTAACTATATATGTTTTTTGTTTTTTCTAAGCTAACTGAATTGGGCTTTAAGGGTAAACATATTGGGCATAGTATAGAATTATTTAAAGAAATTAATTTAAAAATGTTTTTTGAACTAAATACCTTTCAACGACATTTATTCCTTATATAATATATACAATTTAATTACAATTATTTTCAATTTTAATATCAAGTACCTAATATTAACTTCCTTAATAACATTTCCTGTTTCCATTTAAACTGCTTGCTTACACACTTCATAAATCATATTCAAGCTTAGAATTTAGCATGCTTCATGAGCTCATGTTCCAGACTCCAGACTCCCGCATTTTCCTGCATTTTCCCTTCCCCCGCGGAAAAACTATGCAGATGCAGACAACAATTTCATGCACTAGCCGCATGCCGAAATGGTTCTGGATCGAGTCGAGGGAAATATATCCTCTCGCACTCCACTCCCTGTGTTCCTGCATAATAAAACAACAATCTGTCCAATAGGAAAAGGAATGCCATTTGGAAAATACCAAAACAGGTTGGCAGAACGCAGGAGGTGGTGGGGCTACAGTGGTGGGGGCGTGGCGGTGGAAAACCGACCATATTTCAACTACAAAATGCCAAAAGGTATTTTAAGTAGTTTCGAACTGATTCTGAGCGCCATAAATTCCTCAGCAGCGTCAGCCGTTGCCGTTGCCGTTGACTACGCGCGGTTTTCCAGCTTTTACTGCCTGCCATTGCACCTGCTTAGGAGCTCGGGATTTTAGCCATCAGACAGGACACACACAGCGCACAACACACGACACACACACACACACACTTTATCCACGTCCTAACGACCATAAGTATATAGATATATACAGGAATCCCAGTGGCACAAGGAGCCGTAGTCCACTCCTCCTGCAGACCAGGACTCGGGCTGCATTGCATCCATCAGTTTGCATAAACAGGCTGCTGATGTTGCAACTACAGGAAGTACAGAGAAGGAAATTTAGGTGCTTTCTGAGAGTCATTTTAGGAAAAGGACATTTTCTTAATAGTTTAAAATATTTCAGACTCAATCTCTTTCTGTAATAGATTTTTAAATATTTTTTTATACTATTTAAGAATATAATAATTCCTTTGCATTTAATAACAAATATTTGCAGCTTTTCTCTCACTGCCCTGCCTGTCTGTGATTACATAAAAACGCATTTCTGGAGACTTTACCCGTGGCCCTTTCCCTTCCACATCTTCTGTGAGAGAGCACAGGCACATGCAATTTCACCTTTGAGCATGGGATTTGCACAACTCAACTGGAAGTTAGTTCCCTACTCCTTTGGCCAGACATTATCCTTGCAGCCTCCTGCTATCAGTGCCGTGTCCTAATGATTTGGTTTTGGTAAATTTAAAGACTCAGGCCAAAAGGGACTTGAAATGGAGCTCAGCTGGGTGAGATTTTGATTGGTCATAGAGGAAATAATAACTGGAAACATATTTGCTTTAGGCATTCATTTACTTTTATGAGTCTTTGAAGCTCTTTCAGGTCTTTAAATACTTACTTTATATTTTAAACTTTAAAGTTCTCTTTTATCCCTGTGTTTTTTATCTGAATTTTCTTTCTTTTCCTGCTAAGCTCAAACTCTTTGGCCATTTAAGCTCTCTAGTTCGATATCTTCGGCAGTCCTTCTTCCTCCTTTCTTCGATTCCACATCTTAGTTTCAGCTTTATCTTGACCTCGCTCACATTTCGGTTCACATTTCTTGCACAATTGTCTGGCCGTAAAGTTTAAGCAGCTTTAAGCTGGCTCAGTTGCCGGGCAACGCCAGGAAGGGGAAGAGGGAGAACTCTGGGAAAACTCCAAGGGAAAGCGCTGGCGAAATGGCCGAGGGCCTAAGCAAAGAGTGTGCAGCAGGAGCAGGAGCCACACCCACAGCAGAAATCAGGCGGCACGGACATGTTTGCATGCATAAATAGCAGAAAGGACATGGCCGGCAGAAAGGACGAGTGCGTGTATCCTCGGCTTGGGTTTTGGGAGCGAGTTTGGGCTGGGGAAGTATGTGCGAACGGACAGCAACAACGAGTTATGGTTATTAATTTTGCGTATGCAAAATGCAGCTAAAACCCAGGAAGGACGAACTTAAACGAGGAGAAGTGGCACAGGGCAGGGCAGGGCGAGGCAGGGCCGGGAAATCCGCTTTGGCAAAGTGTTGCTCACAGGATTTAGTCCTGGCAAAGTGTCTAAATTTATGAGACAGCCCAGGCAAGTTCTGCTGCGGTTAAGGGCTGGAATGTTTTGGTGAAAGTTCACACTTGGTTTGGTCTAAGGAAAAGTGAATTTAATATTGGGAATGGGGAAAACCCAGAAGTATCCTTCATTCCCAGGAATAATATTATACAAAATTCTTTAAATGTATTTAATTTGAACTCACCGTTAAATTATTATCCGCCAAATCCAAATGCTTCAGCGAAATGAGTCCCTCGAAGGCACTCACATCCAGCTCGCTCATCACATTGCCCCTCAGACTCAGGGCCAGCAGCTCCTTCAGGCCCTCGAAGCTGTCGTTCCGCACAAATTCAACGAGATTATCAGACATATCCAGGCTCTTGAGGGCATGCAAATGCCAGAGATTACTCGCTGGGACGTCCAGCAATCGATTGTTCCGGAAAACCAGCACCTCCAGCGTGGGCATGCCCCTGAAGGAGTTATCCTCCAGGCTAACAATGTTATTATTCGTGAGATCTAGCTCCACCAGCGAGGCCAGATCACTGAGGGCCGTGGGATGCACCGTTTCGATCCTGTTAAAGCTGAGATCCAGCAGGAGAAGGTTGGTCAGTCCCTTGAAGGCGTGCTTGTGCAGGGAACTGACCAGGTTCCGACTCAAATTCAACGTTCTCAGCTCCGACTGGTACTCGAAGTTCTTGGAACCCAGGGTTTCGATTATATTCTGGGAGAGATCCAGGATCTCCAGCTTCACGTAGAAGGGCAGAGCGTAATCCAGGTTACGTATCCGATTAAGGGTGAGGTTTATGTACTTGGTCTCCGGATTCAGTTGGATGGGCACATCCTCCAAAGCGGCGTCCACGCACAAGGCTCTACTGTTGGTCTCTCCTCCCAGGCACTGGCATTTCGAGGGGCAGAAGGCCAGGGACTCCAGCGGGAGGAGCAACAGCAGGAGCAGCACTGGTATGGCTCCACTTAACCATGGCCTACTGCAGCGCCTTGTGGAAATGCCTGTTGTGCGGTCAGCCATTATGTGTGTTGACTCCTAGCAGGTCCTTCCTTCAAGTCCTTCCTTGTTTGCTGTCCAGTTTGTGGTGCCAAAATGTTACCACCAATTCCTGTTGGACATCCTTGGGCTGCTACTAAACGGAGGCGGCTCTGAAAGGATAAAATTGAGGAATTGGAATATCAAGAAAATGTATTTTGAGGCTGTTTAAGTTAGTTAATTTACAGCGAATTATTAATGTAAATGTTTTATGCCAAAGTTAACAGCTGCTGCGAGTCAGAGATTTCTGATAACTATCCATAAATTGGTTGAGGTTTTAATTAATAATGCAATAAATTACATATTGAATAATGATTAAAGGCAATATGTAAATGGGACGGAAATGCAATGTATCCTTGCGGTTGTAAATTTTTTTTGTGGAAATAATAATGATAATATTTATTCTTTATTTTTTAAATACAATTCAAGGATGCTTGATAAAAAATGTATTTCGAAGCTTTTATAATAATAAAGTACTTATAAATTATTAAATCAAGCCAAAGAATAAATATTGTAAAGCAGGAAATGCGACTTATATTTATTCATTTCGAATTAAGTAACTCTTCCTAGTTTCAGCATTTCAAGTATCTTTAGATCTTTCCAGGCAAATTAGCGTATATTTTAATGAAGATACTTTTGCCATTTGAAAGGGGAATATACTTGAAAGGACTCTCAACGACTGCCTCCTGCTTTTCGCACCTTTTTTTGGGGTTTGAGACAAAACCTGAACCCATTCTTTCATATATTTTTTTTTGCTTGGAATTCTGGAAAAACTTTCGGCGGCACTGCAAGATTTATGTGCATAAGTTGGTAGCTAATATTTCATAAAAGTCGAGACGCAGACAGAGCCAAAAACTGAAGCTGAGAAATGGAGAAATGGAGGGAGAGTTAACTTTTTTTTGTGCTGACAACTTTGCATTCGAAAGTTGCTGACTTCCCCCAGACAGGGCCAAGCGGGGCAGAGGGGGCCTAGGCCCAAGTCGGCTGCATTTTATGGTTTATAAGTTTTGCATAATGCAGTCAGTCGGACCGTCTAATAGTTATGGCCATGATGAGCTCTACCGCAAAGGGAATAATGACAGAAATAGAAATGGAATTCGGAAAAAGCTGAATATTCATGAAGAGCTAAGGAAAATTCGGAGAAATTGTAAACCAAAAATGGTAAAGAAAATTAAAATCATTTTAGCTTACTTTTGAGTCCAATTAAGAACTATATTTTGGTTCGGCAAGAGCTAACTTTAGAAATTTAAAAAAATGTAACCTTAAGATACCCAATTAAGTATGAGCTTTTAGAAAAATTATTTGTAGTTCAGAAAAAACACCAACACAGAAGCCAAAAGTAACTCAATAATAATATTTAAATCATATTTAAGTAATGAATAACTTTCTTGATAGTCAAAAATATCCCATTTTAGTAAACATTTAATTGCTTTTAATTTGAAAGGAAAATGCAACCCAGGAAAACCTCATTTATCCGATTTAGAGAAGCATACTTTTGGGCAGCCACAAAATCGAAATTTCCTCTCTCTCTTCAGGAAAACCCCCTTCCTGAATCGCATTTAGCTGACTTAAATTACATATTTGCCCAGCGGCAACACTCAATTAAGTAATTAACAAATTACATAGGGAAAGGAAAGGATAGAAGGGGGCACACTGCCATTCAAATCCACTTGCGAGTGTCTGTCTTTCGGGCTCTGATTTGCATACAAAGGCACACACACACACAGGCACACACACACAGAGCAGACTTTAACCCCTCTTACACTGCGAACAATGGCCCTAACTAGCTGAAAAACAAATAATAAAAAGCAAAACGCAAACTTTTGAGGTTTCATAATGTCAACAAAAGCGGAAAAGCACACACAGAGCATGGAGAAAGAGAAGGAAAATGAGGAAAAGAGAGGGATAGCGATTTTCCTGTGGTTCTGGTTCATATTTTACGCTTCAATAAAATTGGTGAAAAAAGTCCCAGCCCCCCTGCTCGCTCCTCCGCTGCGTTGGAAAAAAGTGAAAATTGTGAAAAATTCACTCCCGTGTGAATTATTAAGTTTCACATGGCAGT
The DNA here is from genome assembly GCA_018151655.1 of Drosophila bocqueti. Lineage (NCBI taxonomy): Eukaryota > Metazoa > Arthropoda > Insecta > Diptera > Drosophilidae > Drosophila > Drosophila bocqueti. The sequence continues at coordinate 12,245,151 of JAECXF010000057.1, forward strand.
TGTTGTTTTCTTCCTTTTTGCACAAATATATATATATTTTTAAGGATGTGTGTGTGCCTGTGTGTGTTTGTGTTTGTTTGCAAAAAGCACACAAAGTTTTTAATAAAATTTCTCACGCCAAGCGAACTCAACTTTGAACCCCCTCAAAAAAAAAATTAAGAGAGGAGCAAAAAGGAGCCACTGGCAGAGGCCTATAAGTGGCCAAGAGGGGGGCTCACACACAAACACACACACACAGTCATGATTTCATTGTGGCAAATATTTTGAAAGCAAACTTGGAGCAGTTGATTGTTGGCCCTGCTTTTTGGGGGCTTGTCAAAGGCCGCCAACAAGTCGAAAGTTTGCGGCCTGCACTTTTCGATGTTCGCCCCTTTGAGTGCCACAACCAGGGTGGAGAGATCGAAGCGAGGCTGCTGTTAATAGGTTAATTAAATGAAAGCCAACTGGAACTTGGCTGGAGAAGGACAGGGAAAAGTCAGGTGATGTGGTAGCAGATATGGTAGATTTGAGTTGATTTTGTCCTGAAGGTTGCTACGAGTCTTTAGGATGAAAAAAAGTTATGATAATTAAAAGGTGTTGAATTTCCCTCATAATAAAAAAGAAATAAATCTCTTTAGGGTTAAAAAGAACAACACCTTCGTATCGTTTGGGAAAAATGCATTTGATTTTAGGTAAATACAAATCAAGGAATCATTTACAACATAGATTCCTTAAAAGGGTTTTGGCAGACAAAAGAAACCCTACACCCAAGAGCAGACAATAAACTGTTAAGTTTACCAAAATCAAACAAACACCTAAATATTCACTAGAAACTTTAAATAATATATAAGCTTCCTTGTTTTTCAATTTCCTAATTCTAAGAGACCAGAAAGTTAAAGAATATTTTTATATTTAATATACACTTCTTTTTTTCTCTCAAAGTCCCTTTTTCTTTTCAGAGCTTACAACTTTAAGCCGGCCATAATCTGGGATTTCCCCCTGCGGATTTTCTCATCTCATTTAGGCTTGTCTTCCTGGGCCCTGTCCTGTCCTGTTCCTGTTTCGCTGCCACTTCCGCCATATTCATTCGGTTTATGACTGCAGCTAAACCAAAAATCCAATCAACAAAGTTGTAGGTGCTTCCCAGGGCACACACACCGTGAAATTCCACCTCCTCTTCAGTTTTATAAGCTTCATTTAATTATATTGACATTGTTGGAGTCCGTATATATCTTCGTTTTTTTTCGGTTCAGGTGAGCTTGTTTTCTGGGAAAAAACGGAGCTCAAGCAGTGACACCCGAAACGAGGCGGTGCGGCATCCCCTTATCCCACGTTCCTCATTTGAACTTAAATGCCATAAAAATGGGAAAATAATGCCAGAGCGTGGAGCATAGAGGAGCGTCGGAGTTGGAGCCGAGCAACAAATGCTGATAATAGAAATAGCGACGAGTTTTTCCGAGGAAAAGCGCAGGAAGAAGCGCTGGAGGAAGGACTCTGCGCGCCACGCATAAAGTTTGCACATAAATTTTCCAGCAAAGAGAACCGCTGAGCATGCCATTGACTTTAAAGGCCACAAATGGCAATCGGGGGAATTGCCGGGGTCACGGGGGACAGAATCTGAGGTGAGGTCAGGGTTCAGGGGCAGCAGAAGAACAGGGAAGCTGCGAAACTCGGGGAGCAATCAAAGGTGAAAAACTTTTGTGAACTATGCGGAGAGCGAGAGCACACAAAGTCAATATTAATATTCACTTAGGTGGCAGGTACAGGGGTAGCTAGGGGGTAGTGGGTTGAGGTTAGGGGGACTGACTGACAATGGCCAGGAAAAAAAGGCAAATGCCAAGCAAATTGAAAATGCGACGAAAAACGTGAGTTGCCGTCTTTGCACTCCTCTGGTAGCCTTCCTGCACTGAGGGAAAATATCTGTAGGAGGGGCCAACATTTTATAAAATTTAAGTGCTTAAGAAATTATTATTTAATTCTTAGTTCGGTGTATATAAATATTTATTTATTTATTTATTTATTATAAGTATTTTGAAAGGAAATAATAAAACAACAGTAATAGGACTTATATGCAATTTTCTACTAGGTTTGATTCTCTCCTGGGTTTGTTTTGCCAAAATCTGTTTTAAATTTATTATTTTATTATATTAATTGTTACTTTTATTATTACATATGTATATTATCTATCATAATAAAAAATAATAATAAAATTCCTACGATTTATTAGGATGTCTAAGCAATAGTAAATAAACTTCTCTGACCTTGACAATTTGTATACTACTGGCCCATACATAAATAAAATATTTTTAAAATAATTTATACTTCATTTTGTTAACACAATTTAGTGTTAAATAATTTCTAATATATTTATTTGTATTCCTTAATTTTTCCCAGTGCCTCAACGTGCCCGAGTGCGTTTATTTTTATCAAGATTAGCATTTGCTCCTCATCCACAGACTGCGGTGGGCCTCGGCCTCCACCCCGACTCTCTACTGGTCTTTTCCCAGCCCCCACTGCCTCCTGTCCGGACTTATTGGTTGGGCAAACACACACACACACACAGGGCGAAATGCAAAACAAAGAAATTAATTCACAGATTTTGCACGCACAAATTGTCTCCGGCGCGGCGGCTGGCTGAGTGTTTCCCCGGCGTTTTCCCATCAAAGATGAATTGCTGTTGTCACCGCAGTGCTCAGTGCACAGTGCAGTGGCAGGCGCTTTTCCTAGGCTTTTCTGGCAGCGGTTTCCATCCCACTTCACGCATAATTAATGCAATTCTGCTGCTTGGCAGCCAAATAAGAGTTTTGTTGTGTTTAGTTTTTCGGTCAGACTCTGGTGACAAAGTGAGTGGTCGTCCAAGTTTGTTCAATTAGTGGCTGCCAAGCAAAACTAAATAAAATCGGGGCAGAAATACAGCCGAAAAGATGTCCTGGCAAAGTGCAGTTTTGGCAGGAAAACAAAAACTATAAATAAAGGTTTTATTAAATAAATAAATTAGGAGATTTGTCAAGTAAAGTTTAAGTTAGAAATCTTTTAATATTTAAAATGCTTTTTAAATATTATTAAATACATTAAATTCTAGTATTTAAACCAAAGCTTAAGCTCCTTCTTAATAAACCTCCCAAAAAAGCTGTCAAATAAAGAAAACAAAAGAGAAATGAAGAAAATCCATCAACTAAAACTGCAAAGGCTGGCCTGGGAAATGCCAAACTTTGTGCACATGTGATACTGCACTCGCCTTTGGCCAAGAATTTTAATTTAATTTAACTTTTGTCCTTTTTTTTAACACTTTGCTTGATTTGCAATACAAAAAAAAAAACTATAAAATAAAAATGGACAGAGGAGTCACCAGCAGCAGCAGCAGGAAAATGGCTTAATAACCAAGAGACCCGAGGCAGCACACACACATAGCATTATTCTGGCTGAGCAGGGGAAAAAAACTGCCTGCGTTTTCCCGAGCATTTTCTGCTTGTTCCCCCCTATTTTCCCCCCTGCCTTTTCCACTGAATTTGCAGACGCCGTGGCAGACGCCAGACGAGACGCCATGCGGCAAAATAAAAACCAAGAATACAACAAAACACTCGACAGAGGTATTTAAAATATATATATATGTTCCTTTATATATATGTACATATATATATATCTGTCGCTGTGTATATATCATCAGGAGAAGTAAGAGAAATAATGCGACAATTGCATTAAGTCGAGCTAGAAAAAAAGGAGTGAGGCTGCCAAATGAAATATTTTATCTTTATTTGCAGTTCCTCTGCTGGTGTGGTGCACTAAATGTTTAAAATGGTTTAGAGATCCTTAAATCGTTTTTATTGTGCCATGTTATGGCCAGGATAAAGTTGAGTTAGTGGAAGAGGAAGTGGTAGTGCGGAAAAAGGGGGCGAAGAGCTTAAGCCTCAGATGATATAGAAGCCGTAGCTGCAGCACTCAAGACTGCAGAACTTTATGGCGGCACAGAGAGAGGAAGTTGAAAATAAAACTAGAGATTGGTAAAATTAGGAAAAAAAAAAAAACTGGAGAGGGACTTTAAAGAATCTAATTGCGAAGAAAATAAAAAGGAAATTTAAAGTTTATTAAGGAAAAGAAAGGTTTTGGGATAGCACGTACACCACGATTATATATTCTCCATTAAATAAATAAATCAATTCCATTATATTCCTAATAAATCAATGACATTTTCCCCATATAGTCACCTAAACTTCCGTGTCTGCTCCCTATATATATTTTCGCACTTAAATATTTAAGCCTTTACCTCTAGAAATCGCTCATACGCCGCATTGGGCATTCTGAAAATCGATATTTTTCAGGGGGAAATTTATATGTATGTATGTCGGTGGCAGGAAAAAGAGTACAACGCACTTTGCGTTTTTTGGCTGCTGCCCCAAACACCAGGCAAAAAAAAAAGAGCGGGAAATAAATGAGGCAGTTGGTATACAAAAAATAAAAAAAGGAAGCACAACACACAAAAAAGGCAAACTTTAGGCCACTGGCACAATAATTTGGCACGCAAACCTTTTTTTTGTACACACACACACACCGAAATAAATAAAAAATGAAGTGAAATACATTTTGGGAGTCCAGAGTCCTTAGTTCAGAGTCTTGGAGTCCCGAGTCCCTAGCCCAGTGGTGAGCACATTAAAAAATGGCCAAAGTCAACGAGGAAAGGCCCGAAACTGCAGAAAGTCCTTGTGGAAAAAGGCAACATATCTGGATATTTTGGGGTAGGTCCTAGGGCCCTTTCATAGTTTGCTTTGCGGATAAACATATAACAATTAGAGTCCTGCCTCGCTCGGCGTCTTTGTTTTGTTGGATTGCTCTCCTGGGAGGGGTCTGCTCTTCGGGGTTACATATGGGAGGTTGCAGGTCCAGTTTAATATTTGAGTAGATTTCATATTTAATTCACTCCAAGGGAGTCCCTACTTTATGCTCTTTTTTTCGGGTGGAGCACAGGACACGGGACTATGCAAATGAGCCTCACAATTTGGGTCAAAGTTCAGGGAGTGGGCGTGTCTCGGTTCTCGGGGCGGATATTTATGGCGGACCATATGTGTAAGTGCGGTGGAGTCGGACTCCAGATAATGTGAGTGGGTCAGGTCGGGGAAATATATAGCTCTGAGACAAGAAAGCATATAGCAAGTCGGGTAAAGCCGAATTTAATGTGCCAGAAAATTAAGTTGTGAATGTGTAGAGACCCCAACTTTACATTTTTCCCTTCCGTTTTAAATCTTTCCCAACAGTTCCTGTCACTAAACTATAAATTCCACATATTTTCAAAGGGTTAATATAAATTTAACCCCCCTCGGACCCATCCCCAATGCCAAATATGTTGTAAAAATTTTTACAGTCAACAAACAAACATAAATTAATTTAACAAATGAACAGAACCGAAGAGAAAAGAATCCCTGGAATTTAACCTGAGCCCATAAATTTTCTTTTCACCCTCCTCTCAGTCCTAAAATTTTTCGGCGAGAAAAACAAATGTTCATTAATATGCGAGACACATCTAGAGCAGGGCTCTTGGCAGGGGGAAATGGCAGGGAAAATGAGGAAATAAAAAGGGACAAGGAATTTTTGGAAATTTATTAATTGGCAGCTAAATAAGCGGCGAGAATTAACATGTTAATAATTTTATTAAGAAAAGAAAAAGGGCTGAGAAAATGTTGGGAAATGAAATTCTACAAAAAAAGTGGCAATCTTTTCTTTAAAAAAAAATAAATTAAACAAAGGGAAACCAAATGGAACATTTAGGAAATAACCAAAAATGTCTTTTAAATAAAGAAATAGCAGAAAAAGTATTTAAGAAATTCTACCATTCTCTACGACAGCATTTAATGCCAACTGTTGGCGCACAATTTCGGTCAAGTGTTTTCCAGCCACGCCCCCACAAAGTGGGCGGAGTTTCCAGGAGGACGGAGGAAGTGAAAGAATGATCTGAATTCATTGCCTTTTAATTGCAGTTGGCAGCGAAAAACCAAAGAGAGATTTTTCGGCACTCATCGATTTTCGGAGGGCGTTTGACTCTCCTTTATTTCCCCAGCTTTTCTTTCAATTTTCCCTCACACACACACACACACATTTATATATATATAAATTCGATTGTTAATTGAATGGCGAGGGGCCAAGTTGAAAAATGGGCTTGCCTCCCGGCCACCTGTTGAGTTCAGCTTGAGTGATTTATGGGACTAAGAACTGGGCGACTCTTTCGAAAGGGAAAATCCTTCCCAAAAGAGTCGAGTTAATTTAGCTATGAAAGTGGAAAATTCTATATGAAGAGTCTCCTTTTATTTATTTAAAAGCGGGTTACCCTTTTAAAAGACTGAATTTCCATCAAGCCAAGGCCAGTCCTTATTTCTGGTAAAAATAAATCAAAAACAAAATCAATGAAAATCAATGAACAGACCCCCAAAAAATGTTCACAGCAATTTATATTTATAACAGGGAAACGGCAGCCACAAAGAGGCTCCTGTGAAAATGGGAAAATTCTCGGGTAGGTTCCTTCCTTTCATATACGACGCCTATAATTGAATTATTTTTACGCATAAAATTTATTTATTCATGACGCTCTCGCATGTGGGATTCCCCTTCGGACTGCAAGGGGGAAGCACGTAAATGTAATTTAAATTTATTTAGTCAAAGCAGGAGAGGCATTGCCAGGGCAACGTAGAAGTAATATATATATATTTATATACATTTACCGAATGCCAAAGGAAAATCGGCTTATTTCCCTGACACACTGAGCAAATACTTGTGTGAGTGCGTGCTTTTTATTTTAGAGAAATTCTTAGAGAGACTTGTTGCTCACTTTTTTGGCCCACATCCTCCTGACTTTGACATGGATTTAATTAAATTTTTGTCAAAACTTTCTCGCTAAAGAACTAGAAAGCAGCGGAAGTGGAGATAGAGAGAAAGGGAAACTGTTGAGAGAGTTTCTGGGACCCTTAAAGCGTTTTAGCAGCTTCACATTGTTTGGACTTTTTTACTTTTACTTTTCCTTAACTTTCCCTCAGTCCCTCATTTCCCTATTTACCTTTCCGTTTTCCTCTCTCTCTCTCGCTCTCTTTCTGCATATTTTTTGTGCGGAAATGGAAAGAGCTTTTGGCAAATTTCAGAGCTCCGTTCTGGCATTTCCGTGTTGCATTAAAGCCAGCAGCCACCCAGAGCCTTCTTGCTGGTCAGGAAATTTGATGAAAAACTTGTTTAAGCCCGGTGCCAGGCCTCAACAGGTGAGCGAGGGCCACAAAATTGGTTTTATATGGCATTTCCCGTCGAGTTGAGCCAGGATGGGATTGGTAATTGGAACTCACCTGGCTGCGGATGGGACTTCGGATGACGATGAAGTGTCCTCCAGTGGGAGTCTGTCTGTTCTCTCTGTCTGCCTGGCTGCCTGCTGGCAATTATGGCATCGCTCTGAAAGGAAAACAGAGGAAAATCTAGGTCAGATAATATGGAAAAGCTGAGCTCAGACACAGTAAAGCCTAAAGCCTATTCCCCTCTTCCGGTACAGTTGCTTATGCAACTGATAACTCCGATAACTTTATCGATTGTTCTAGCCCGCATTACGCATCCTCTCTCTCTCTCTCTTAAGTAACCAATTTGCTATGAACTTTCGGCCTGTCAGCAAAGTTTTCATCACTGTCGGCCGGGCTAACAACTTAACTTAACTCAGATTGGACAAGAAGTTGCTGTTGCACATGCAGCACACGCAACACGCTGTTGCACATCTCAAAAAATGCACGCATGCCTGACTTTTGCAGGGCTGCAAAGGCAGCACAAATTGTGGGAATTTAAGTGTACAGAAATATTTAAAAAATAAATTCCAAATTTATATATTTTTGTATAAAAATTGTCTATACATAAGATTATAAATTGTAAGTTCACCTTTTTTTCATAAAAAAATACTCTTTACTTCTAATAAATATTAATATATTTTCAAACATTTTTCTCATTTCTTGCCCTTTTTCCAACCCTTTTTTCCACACTCTTCTACTAACAACCCCTTCCACTAAGGGCACTTTAAAAGGAACGACCACAGCAAACAGGACACAATCAGGACACGAACTAATCGCCACATCAGAATGTCAGGTGGCATGTTATAGATTTCCCTGTGTGCCACCTGCAACACTTTTTGCACTAAGCAGCAGCAGCAGCAACATGACGTACTCATCTCTCCATGCTGCTGCTCTCCACCTGACCTCGTGTCAGGGGGAAAATCTGGCTGGTTGCTTGGCTGTCAGCTGGGTTTCCGTTCGACGGGAATATGTCGGAAAAGTGTTTTGCCAAAGAAATGGGAGGGAAAAGCTCCGCCCTTTTATATATTAATGAGGAGCATATTCTCGCTTTGCTGCCAAATCAGAGTTACGACATCTTCGCTGGCAGCGTCGGAGGCAGCGTGGCGTATACTTGATCTTGTTACACGCACAGCTAAATGTCAATTTATTTGCCACACTCGAAAACACTAAGCCGACAACATCCTTCACTGTCTCTGCCTCGGCCTCCGCCTGTTTTGCCCTCCGTTTGAGATGTAATCGATGAGCTCTGCGGTCCTTGACTGACTTCCAGGACCCGAGGACGCTGTCTGCCATGAATTCTCTTGGCAATTTGATTAAAACTCATCGCCGGCAATCGAATTATGCTGGAAATTTATGCGCTTGAGCGCAACTTTTTAATGATTTTAATCATCATTTATTCTAATTACGGGGGGATATGATTATAACGAGCGGCAATTGAAAATGTAACCACTTAGAAGTTGGCTTTTGGGCATTGAAATGAGGCGGTTACTTAAAGGGGTTTAGCTGGGATGCCTTGAAAATGGGGAAAATGTGCATTTATATTATATTTTTGAGCTTTAAATTTTAAAGTTTAAAATAATTTTTAGTGGGGGTTTCAAACGAATAATAAGAGTTTTCCTAAAATAAAATGGAATAAAATGTTTAGTTAAAATGATTTAAAGTCCCTGTTTGTTTAATTTTTATCAAAACTTTAATAAAGATGATTTAAATTCCATAATAATATGATTGATTAAAATACCTTCGGACTTCACCTTTTTTTTAATATCTAAATGTTGTTACAAATACTTAAGTTGCATTTAAGCATTTAAGTAACTTTTCCTATATTTATTAACAAGGAAATTCCCCCATTTAATCTTCAACAAGTGTGGTTGGGAAAATGTCAATAAAAGCCTTTCATTAACCACAAAGCATTCTTTTATTTTCCAGCTTATTCCTTATTTCTTTCACCTGGTTTTAGACATATATATTTTTCAATTTAACTTGCCCTTTTCATGGGCTTTATGTGGTGCCCATTGTGTCTGCAGTTCAGGTGCATTTTACGCCCTGTTTATGACAGAGGGGCTGGGTCCCAGACGCAAAGAAATCCCCGTAAATTGAAAACGAAAGTTGGAATGCAAACACAAACACACAAAAAGGCAGCCAGTAAGCGAGAAATATTATTTTTATGTAACCTTCTATTTCCGAAGGCAAACCGCAGACGCGGTAGCCAGAGGAGGTCCTGTTTCCAGATATATATTTGCCTTTTCCTACCAATTCTCGTGCTGGTCACAGCTGACGGTGAGGACCCGAAAGTCAATAATGCCGATAGACGGCAAATAAAAATTCCCTTTTATTTTTCGCCCAGCTAACAGCACGTTTCGTTATTGTTTCGGAAGGACCCCGCAGACAAAAGGCGTCTAGGGTTTTATACGATATGAATGCCAAAAGCAGCCACGCAGCAGAAATTCGGTGGCAAAAGGGCTCCCGCCTGGCCACCAGCCATCCTTTTGGCTATTAATAAAATGCCAATGATGGCTTAGAGCCCTTGTGAAAATCCTTTTTCGCCTGTCCACTCGCCAGTCGGTGTCCTCGGCAATTTACTCCTTTTCTGTTTTTTTTCTGCTCTGAACTCTTACCAATTTCTCGCCTGGCTTTGACTTTGACTTTGACTCTGACTCGCTGGCATTGTGGCTTTGTTTTCATTTCAATGCCAGACACCGTTGCAGTTCCATTACGAGTGGAAGGCCAAAGCGGAAGCGGAAATCGCTGGACAACTAACAAGCAGCGGTAACAATTGGCGAGTCCCCCAGGCCAGAGTCCCTGCCCTCGAAAGTCAAAGTTAGCAGACGGATTGGATCCTCCCAGCTCTTTGATTGTTTGATGTCTCGTCTGCATTGTCTCTAGGATTCTTGGACTTTTTTTGTGTGATTTTCCAGCGACCAATTGGCAATTATTTTAGACAAATAATTGCCAGAGAAGAAGAAATTGTTTGGGGAACGTGGCGCAACTCCCAAAGCCAGTTAACTTTTGTGTCTCCCTAGGATAGGAGGAAGTCCCTTATGTTCCTAGATTTTAGCTACACTGGAAATGGAGTTTATTATAATTGGAAATGGAAATTATTTTAATTGGGAAATATAGTAGGAAAGGCTATTTAAACGTACCAATAAAGAGGCATGTTCAGATTTTCATATAAATTTGATTTTATTTTAAAGTTATAGCTTTTATTTTAAGCAGAAATTTCGTTCTTCCCTCTTTATAAATTACAAATTTAATAGAATCCTCTCAAATTTGAATGCAAAAGTCTTCCATAAACCTTTAGTTGAATTAAAATAAGTTCGTTCTTCGTTTTTAGACTGATATCTATAGTTTGAAATGTACTTTACTTCTTGTAACTACCATAAACATTATTATAACAATTTATCTCTTTATAAATAAGTTGTGATTTTTCTCTCTGAAACTAATTAAACTTTAACCCTAGTAAAATACTAATATTTTCCAAGCCGGTAACTTGAGAAACTGTCTCGTCCTCGCCCAAGGTATTTGGTTACCCAAAGGGGGAGTACCAGTAAGTGTTTGTTATGACGGAAGCCGCTCAACTTAACTCAAAGTTCAGTTCAATGTGGCAGCTAACTGGTTCCGAGACCGGGATCTTGAACCCCCAGCCCCCGTTGGACATACGAGACACTTGAGAAAGAATCCGCTGCCGCTGGTCTTGGGAAACCTAACACTCGGCGTGGGTGTGTACTCGCACCCTAAGTACTCGGAGGCCCCTCTCCGTATTTTCAGCTTCATTTGTGGGTCATTTGTGCTGTGATTTAGTTGGGGAGGCCAGAAGCCGAAGCTAAGCGGATTTTAAATGCTGCTCAAGTGGTTTGCATGAGTTATGAATGGCTAATTGGCCGCAAAGAAAGCTGCTGCTGCCGGGAATTAGGTGCAAGAAAGGGTGTTAATTATCAAGGAGATGTGCTGGACAATACTATGGGATTATACAACTACTAACGCTTCATTAAATTGGGTAAAACAGGTGCCTGAATTTAGTAAAGAGAGATTTAAGCGAGTTTATCAATAATTTATACTTAAATTCCAAGAGAAGAGAACCCCACTACCTACCATAAACTGACAGCTAAAGACTACCTCCTTTGGCTACCTTCAAGAATTCTTTACATATATGTGCTATCTCTCAAAGATATATATTCAATCTGTGGCGTATGGGGCATTGTGGATGCTGACAGTTGATTGAACACTTTTTGAAATGACAAAAACGCCCCACGGGTGACATTTCTCAAAACACTTTACTGCGTCTGCACTCGGTTCGCTTTTCCGTCCGCGTCGTCGTCTGGGTTTTCCCTCAGGTTGCGTTAGGTGTTGCAACCTTGATTTACGAGTCAGTTTCGGGTAGGTTGAAGGTGGGCAAAAGGGTGGCGAATGGGAGGAGGATGCCATTTGCATAGCGTTGGGCCAAACGGAAAGGAGCCAGCGGCCAATCATTAAAACGTCGGCATGATGAGTTCGCCCAGTCTCCTCCTCAGAGTCCTCCGCGGATGTATCCCCAGGCTTCTCTCGCGGTTTTAAATTACCATTTTAATGTTGCCCAGTGCCGTTGATTGATGTGGTATGATGCTGATGCCGAGATGCCGATGCGGATACTGTTTTTCAGGGGCACCATCAGCAGTGGCAGCAGCAGCAGCAGCAGCAGTGGCAGCAGTCAAAATGTAAATGCTTCCCCCACTCGCAGCCAATTGAAGCGTTTTTCCTCCTAACAAGCTTTTGGCATTTTCGTCTACCGTTTTCGCCTTAAAGTCGTAAACCAAAGAAAAGGAAAAGATTCTTTTTAATGCTGACCATAAAATTAAGGTTTGGATATATGGAAAAAACAGGAAAGAAAAGCTACTCTAAAATTGGCTCGACTTTGAGTTACCTGGGGGTAATACAACTTTAAGTTAACATGGAGGAATAAAAATAACATGTGGCTGAGCAACACTCATTTGCTTTCCTTAAATTATTGTCTGCTTTAAAACTACTAAAATTACTTTTCTTAACCGTAAAAATATTTAATTGACTTCACTACAACAATATATTTTTTTATCACCTATTACCTAGCTATTGCCATCTCTTTCACCTATTAACAGATACTTTGGGACACTTCATTAGGGACCCTACAGCTTCTCGTCTCATTTGAGTTATGGGACTTTTCAGCCCAGCCCCCTTTTCGGCAGACAGACGCCCACACACATATAGAGAAACCTGGACTCTTCCCCCTCCTTCAAACTTGTCTTCCGGAATAATATTCACCCGCTGATTGAGCACAAGTGCCTCGCTGACTGACAGACTGACACTTTGGGCTTTTAAATGCCTCAAAAATCCACTTATTTTGGATTGGCTTTTAAGCAGCTTCTGAGAGATGCAGAATCCAGCGCCTCCTGCTCCTCCCATCTCCGCGCTGAAGACTCTGTTAACGAGCTGTTAAAACAAGACAGAAGAAACTGAAGTTGTTGGAGCAGCTTTTGCGCCAGGAGGCTCTATATAAATAGTTTCATTAGCGCTTATCAATGGAGCAGAAGTCATAAAGGCGATTTCCTGATTGCAAGCAGCTTTATAGAGGCTGTATAACTGCTAATGAGTAGTCTTCAGAGTTGAATAAATTAAGAGAGATGGAAATTGGGAGGTAATTGGAAATAGAAGAGTGGAAAATCTTTTTATACAAAGCTAACAAGTCAAATTACATTTATTTAAGATATTTCCCGCTATTTAAAGCTAAAATCTTGACAGAATATTCAATTTCTGAAGCATTTGGTTCCCTCCTTAAGTGTCCCTTCACCTTTTCCAGGCCCCGTCACACATCACATGTGTCACCTTAAGGGGGAATTTATTTTCCAACTCAGACATTTCACGCCCTCAGGCAGCCGACAAACAAGCATAAAACTTGTCTCCTCTCATTTCACTCAAAAAACGGGGGAGAAAATGTGAGGAAATAAAAAGAAAATAATTTTAATGGCGCCAAATACTTGTGGCAGTAAGCAGGAAAAGGTGGCAAGTTGACACTAAAAGGGAAGACGGCGGCCAAAATGCATTTCCTGAATAAGGAGGCACACCACACTTCCGTTTCGATTTCATGTGCGTAGGTGTGAAGTGAGTCTTTACCCTTTTCCTTAAGGAAAAGAAGGAAACTCCTTGCATATAAGGCAACCCCCTTTTAAGGGAAAAGTGCACAAGTGGCGATGTCTTTTCATATTTCTGTTGGCGTTGACATGATTGCTTATAAATGCAATTTTATATATATCATATCAATCCCCGACTGAAGGAGAAAAACATGGAGGCAGCCCTCCGACAATGAGGGGGAACTCCCACCGAGCTGGGAGTTTATTGCTTTTGATGATTATTATTACAAACAGATTTCTGTATTCCGCGAAAGTGAATGCACTTTTTGAATGTCACAACGCCCAAGGATGTGCCTTGAAGGGGGGTTTTTTATTGAATAAACATTGGATTTTTGTCGTGGGGAAATGGGTTTGATTTGAGTTTTATATATGGTTGAAATATAGGGTTTATAATGGTTTGAAAAAGAAGACAAAAAGCTTATAGAACATAATAAAACATGAGGCTTTCAACGCCTTTAAAGTACACATTATACACCTTATTTTCTCTTCTGAAACTTCTGACTTAGAAGTTAATACAACTTTGTCAGCAAAAAACTAGCTTGAATAAATTATTAATATTTTCACTGGCTGAAGTTATACCAAATTTTCCTTGAAGTGGACTAAAGCCCCCTATGACTTACAGCAGAAAATCGTTAAAGCTTTTAGAGGAAGCAGTAAAATCAGCTTATATTTGGATAATTTTATTTTCAGCAGAAAATACTTTCCACCTTTAAAAAGAATTTTTGAAATTCCAGCTACAATTTTTCCAACAATTTTTCCCTTCTTAAAGTTTGTTGTAAATTCTGCTCCAGCTAAGATGGAACGCCTTAGCCTGAAATGCTAATGACCCACATAAGTCATTAACTTGGCCCCCGATAAACGTTAAATAAACGTTGGAAAAAAACGACGTAGCGCGGGAATTTCCGCAACAAAAAAACAGGGAAGAAAATTCCCAGGGAAGCGAGGGCAAAGAACGGTTAGCAGCATCATAAACTTTTCACAGGACATCATCATCATCATCATCAGCAGACAGACACATGCCGCCCCCTTTTCCGGGGGCTGCCTGTCAGTTGCTCGTCAAATTGCGTGCCGCCTGCAGGAAATTAAATAATTTTGTGTAATGAAAAAACAGACCAACGTTAATGTTAATGCATTTCCCAAAAAGAAAACCGAAAAAACAAAAGCAAACACTTAAAATGATTGTTGTGGGCGGGGTGTGTGTGTGTAATGTATGCCAATATATTTGCCACGCCCTCCTAACACAAAAAAAAATGGCACATAAAACAAAAAAATTATAGCATAAATTCTCAGTCGGAATTTCATTGCAAAAATGTGCGCACATTTTCCAATTGAAATGCCGAACACGCAAAAGCGAAAATTTCACAGCTTCTCCCATTTCGCTCGTCGTCGTTGTTACCTGATGTACGGACATGCATGTGCACATATATCCGAGCACATATAGGTGGATCTGATGTTACATATTTGATTTATGAGCCACAACATTTTGCACTTGTTCTCGCTATTATTCTTATTGTTATTGCCAATGGGCGCAGAGACAGCAGAATAAACAAATAAAAAACAAAAATGAAGGTTTATTTTGGTACTAAATATAGGATTAAATGGAGAAGCGTTTTGGGAAGGTAAAATAAGTAAAAATAATGCTATACATTTTTTCTTTTTAGTCTACATTGGAGTGAAGGCTGAATTTCTATCCAAGCCGTAAAAAAATCCCTAAAATAAATTATTTTACCTCTCAAATATTTTTCAACTGTCATAACTGAACATAAACTTATAATAAATAAATTTAAGTTCCATTTATCATTTATATTCTTTAACAATTTTTGCCTATATATATATCAGGGCGCTGCAACCGTTTGCAGGCGAATATTTGCCGTTGAAATTAATTTTGACAGCTGACGCACCCCAAACCATTTAAACGCTTTTCCAGCATTTCCCTGGGATCCCCCATAAAGTGGAGAAGGAGGGAAACCAACAAGCACGCTGACCATTTGAAGGGCACACCAGACACATACACACGCAAGGAAGGGGGAGGATGGGCAGAAGGACACACACCTAAATTATGGCCCCAAATGATTTCAAAATAGCAGCTGTAATTTGTTTGCCAACACACCGACACGCACTCAAACCCCACACGCACACCGAGCAGCTGGGAGGTGGGGATGGGAGGTCGCACCCCCCAGGATGGCCTCCCCTTTGAACTCCCTTCAGCAAAAAAAAAAAGGCGCAACATATGCGAGCATTTTTCCATGCACTCCAAGGACCTTGGGGACTGCATTATAATGGTGGGTGGTGTGCGCGTTTTTTTTAGGGGTTCCTGCAGAGCGACAATTAGACAAAGGACGAACCAGACGTAGCTTCAATTTCATGTCATTGTCGGGCTTCGGAAGGACGAGAAAATGGAGCGGGTGTGGCTGCAGCTTTTTTTCATTATTCTCAAATTAAAATTCACCACTCGAAAGGGACGGGGTCTCCCAGGGCTGCACATGTGCATTTGGGGCCTGTCATCCTCCCCTGTCTAGCTGAGGACATTTCCAACATTTTACCAAGAGAAATACATTTTTAATTGATTAAATATGAAACAAGGAAAGGGAGAAGTGATGTTCTGAATTTTAAAATTTATAATTAAACAAAGAGAAGCAAAAACTTCAAAAATATATTTGTAAATTGTATAAAAAACGCTTTATTTGTACATTTGCAGATTGTTTTCACTCATCAAACAAATTACAACCCCAATGACGCAAACATCATCATCTTTTCCGCTCTCAGAAACTCAAAATAAATGGAAAATGTTCAACAAATGCTGCACATCAACTGCCAATTCCCTCAAAATTGACAAAATACATAAAACAAATGTTAAAGCAAATAAATGTACATCTAAAATGTGTAGAAATATGCTGTAATTCAAGCTGAAAATGTGGGGAAAAATTCCGGTTGCAGCCAGAAAATGTTTACATACAATATCTAAGTTTATTCAGCTGCCGAGTGGAAGCAACAGTGATTGAAGCGGCAAATAACCCGACTGACTGACTGACAAACCGACTCACAGGGCGCCCTCAATCACCGAGTATCCCACACTTCCTTGAATCCTTGCCGACTTCCTGCTGGAGTGACAAATTTGCACTTAGCCCGGGCTTTGCCTCTGCACTTGTTGAGAATCGTGAGCTGCATTTATCGGCTATTGAATTTCCCATAAAAAATAAACCGAATTTATTGCAGGAGATTTGCCTGCCTTCCTTCACATGATTTGTTGGCTTTTCGCTGGTTTACACGAAAATGAATCCGCATTAGTTCGAGCTGAGTGGTTTTTCTGGCCCTGGAAATTCAGCGGGGAAATGGTGCTAATTTCCCCGTGTCTGCGGCTTGAACTTTTCGGCTCTGACTTTGCTTGCTTTGATTGAACTTAATTAGGTTTACTTTTGAAAAGTTTTGAGAGGGGTAACGATAAAGTTTTGGGGCTTTTAAGTGGGTAGAAAAATCTCTAAGAATTATAAATATTACCTAATATACATATATTTTTATTAAATGAATAGTTTTACTAGTAGGCCTTCCTCAATTAATTTTCAAAAATCAATAACGATACGTTTAGTTCTCAACCTTTCAACAGTCCGCCCATCCTGCGGTGTAAAAGTCCCAAAGCCAGCAATTTTAGCTGCTCTCAAATGTACATAATTCTTTGATAAAATACCTAAATTGAAGCCTACAACTTCTGAACTTTGTTCAACAACAACAAAAATATCATAGAGACCCTTGAATACCCTTTAAAATACCCCGCTTAAGGGCAAGCCTTTGGGCAACTTGCAGGGTGACAGGGAAATCTGTCACGTTTGAGGAGGAAAAATTCAGGGAATTGACTGCCACAGTTCACATCATGAAATATTTAAGGCATTCTCAAGTCAACTCAACTCAACTCCTTGAAACAGGAGCAACGATACCCAATCGTGTGTAAAGTGACAACTTTATTCCGGCGGCTTTTTGGCTCCGAAAAAATGTCACAGGAAACTATTTTTGTGTTGTCCGAATTCCGAATATTTAAAGCGTTTGCGGTCCAAATAAAAAATGGAGTGGATCCCCGCTCTAACCATAGATATTCCGGGTTTATTGGTCGGTCTCCTGCTGGTGTTTGTCCAGTTTTATTGCCAACTCAGTGAGTGTGTCTGTGTGTGTTTGGGCCTGGCTGCGGTTGCCATTAAATCCTCAAAAATACCTCAATATATAGAAAACTAGGACCCACCTCCTGTTGCCTCATAAATTGTGCATGAAACTCCTGACCAGTTAATGGATTTAAATTTTCATGTGTGTTTTTCCATCAGAGGTTGCTGCGGTTCTTACTTAAATGCCTCGCATTTTTGACCCTAAACAAATTTTCATTTTGGCTTTTAAGCCAACATTTTCCTTAGCCCAGTTTTGCCTTTTGTCTTGGACACAAATGTAATGTTAAATGGAATTTATAAGGACGAAAGAACCGCATGAAAGGCTTTTTGGTCCTGTGAGTTATTTAAGCCATTTAAAGGCCAACTATTTTGGCATTTGACAACGGGAATTAGCAAGCCAAATGATGGCCCAAAAAGGTCATTCTCCCATCCCAAAGGCCAGCAATCAAAAACTAATCAATATGACTGAATAAACTGACCAGATACAGAGTCCCGCCGGTCGATTTGAATAAATTCAGCTGCAAATAAATCGGAAACGCAAGGTAAACCTCAGGCTCAAAACTGCACTCCGACCATAGTTCAAAACATTTTGTGGGTAAATGCAAATTTATTGCAAGTAGTTGATGGTCCAGAAAAAACGTAAAAAAACGAGAATTTGCGTATTCGAATCGGAATCGAACGAGTCGAACTGTGAATACAAAAAGTCTCTCCGCTGCTGCTGCCGCTGCTGCCTGTTGTAAAATATGCTAAAAGTAAATCCAAGTTGAATTAATGGACAGCAATCTTTGGATAAATCTTATGCATTTTCAAATGCACACAAGGGGGTGTGTGTGTGCGAGTGTGTATGTGCCAGTGTGTGTGTGTCAGTGTGTGTGGGGAATTTGCATAACCGCAGAGCAAACCAGTAAACCAGAAGGAACTCGACTTTGGCCACAATTTATGCAAATTCAATTGCAACAACTTTAGTCGTCGCCACTTTTTGCCGTCGTTCTCCTTCTGCCTCTTTTTTCTTTTTTGAGTTTCCTTTTTTTTTGTGAGGCCAATCGATGGGCTATAATCCCGATCCCAGGAGATAGCTTTGTCCGTTGATAGCTGAAATTTGTGGCAGGTTTCCCTGTGTTTGATTTACTTTACTTCAGCTCTCCTCACACAAGGGGTTTAATGATACTACAGAGGAGGTCAAAATATTAAGGGATTTTTCGAGGTTTTCATTCTTGGATAAATTATTTAAAGTATTTGATTTAAATAAGGAATTCGAACTTCAAACTTTATTTGTAGAACTATTATTTTGACTTCAAGTGCTTACTTTCCGAATTATTTTCTCATTTAAAAAATATTTTTAAAATTTCTTTCAACAAGTAAGACATTTTTTTTATTTTTCTTATCTCAGAAAATAATATAAAATATGAATCCAAGGCCTGACAGCTTACACTGATTACAGTTCAATGCCGTAGTTCTACCCAAGTTTAATCCACTTCCAACTCACGACTCAAGTGTGTCGCAACATTCAATTGCTTTGGGTTCGGGGAGGGAGAGAAAAATCAGAGAATCAGAGAATTCTCACTCAACTCGCAGAGCAGACAACACAAATCAACACCTACACGAGGAGCTCCAATGAAAATCTCTGAAATCACTGGAGGAGTGGGAGGAGAAAAGCTGTGGAGCGGTTGGCTTTATGTCTCCATATGCGAAGTCTGGGGATAATAATCACAACTAATGCGACAACTGCCTTAGTTACTTAACTTTGATGTTGTTCGCGTTGCTTTTCAGGGACTTTCCTTGCGAGGAGGGAAGAGAATGAGAATTTTCTACGGAGTAAGTTGGCCAAGAATGTAGAACAAACTGAATGCGCCTTAAGCTAATGAAGGAAATTTAGGCAACAATTTAAGCAAGAGTACTAGGAATTTAATGTTTAAGGTTTTTAAAGTAATATTTATAGAACATTTTAAGTTACAAATAAACTTGTTTTGTCAATTTATTTTTATCTTAAGTTCATCTATAAATAACTCTAAGATTTGATCTAGAACCGACACTGTTGTCTTCCTAATTTCCGACTTTTTTCATTCTCATTTTCCAATAAAAATTTTAAAATAAAAAAAATATTTGCTTTTCCATTAAATTAGTTATGAAAAACTTAATATAATTTTTGGCTACAAGCTGGCTCCTTTCGCTTTTCATTTGCCAAAACTTCCACTTTGCCCGATTCACTTTCGTTGACATTTCGAAGACGCCGCCTCATCGACAACGAAGACAACTTCATTGCCGCACCTCCAGAGATTTTCATAGCTTTTCCGACTGATGCTGCTCCCTGCTGGTTCTGGGCCAAATAGTTGGCAAAGAAGAAGCCAGCCAGAAGACACACAGACAGCGTCTTCCTGCCTCTCGCCATCTTACACATGATTGGCTTCTTGTGGGAGTGGAAAAGCGGAGCACAGACTGGAACTTCTTCGCCTCGTGCAACATGATTATTTCTTGTTTATTGTTATTTCACGCTACTTTGTGACTCCAGAGAGTGCAGACAGGCTGCTGCTGCAGCTGGGAAATAGTTTTTAAAGTTATTTCCTCCCATTTTCCAAAGCCCCTTCCTCATCATTTGACGTTTCTTCTTGGCCTTATCAACGCACAGCCTGTCATCTTGGGTGGCGTCTTAAAGTTTCTTTCTGTGTCTCGGGCTATGCTTTTTATTTTGGCTACCGTTTTCTACCTTATCTCTGCAGCTTCACAGACACATTTAATTTCCCCGCCAACATCATAAATCGATTAAGCAGCGTTGCTCTGCTCTCTCTCTCTCTGGATCATTAACGGCGAACGGGCTTAAGTTTCAGACACCGAGGCGACGCGACCCATTAGACCCTTTTCAATGTCAGGGCAGCCAGAGGCGCTAATTTGGCTACAAGCAGCAGTTAGACAAAGGTAAAGGGTGTGGGAAGTGGATATCAAATCGTTTTGCACTGGAAAAAATATTCTACACGTTTTTGAGGGATTACAAATTAGGTTGAAATTATTTAAACATTCTTCAGCATAAATTCAGCAATTTCTGCATATTTATATATATTTTTTAATATATATCATTATCTATTTCCCCAATTTCTCTCCCTGTAACCACTGCAGTCGACAGTCTGGCAGCTTCTCTAACAAACATTTTGACGCAAATGAAGGCTGTGGGACCCTCAAACTGTGCAACTTAAACTCCTGAAACATTTCACAAAAAGACATAGCCAAAGGATGGCCAAAAGAGCAGCAGCTGTCATATCTGACATTCGGAGCTAATGCATTTGAATATCCACTCAGCCAGACAGTCAGTCAGTCAGTCAGTTAGCTCCGTCAGCCCCCAAGTGATGTTGGTAATAAATAGTTCAAGTTTCGGTTTTTGGCACAAAAGGCGTTGCTTTGTGGCTGATTTGGTTTCCAGTTTTCCGACGCCGTTGCCGTTGCCGCCACCGTTGATTTTGCGGTGGAAATTGTCTCGCCCGAGGCGATGTTGCCTCAGTTTTCCTCTGCGGTGCAAACATTAATCTGAACATCATTAAGACTTTGGCTGCGGAGAAGGCAGGAGGAGTTTCCTGGGTCCTCCAAGACAGACATTTGATAGAGGCGTGTGAAGCAAATGCTGTGGGTTTCTCTTTGACTTTGGTTAATCACCAGTTAATGGAATTTCTCGAAAAGAGAGATATGTCTGAGCGACAGCAGTGCTTGAGATATCGTTGAGAGATGAATGGTTAGTTATGGGTGAATTTTAATAGATAAAATAGTAGAGATTTAAAGATTTCTTAGGGAAATTGTAAGTTTAACAAATTAAGATATAGGTTCTCAAGGAAATATAGCTTAATTCTGGGATATTTGTACTACAAATATATTTTTTAACAATATTCAGGGCATAAATAATTATTTATTTTGCTGAACAGTTCCTTTGCTAGCACCTTAATTACTTCCCTACCAATAGCTCCACTCTGGATTCATTCGAATTGCCAAGGTATTTCCCCATATTTTTCACTACCATTCCCCTTATAACCCCTCTTATTTATGACGTTAACCGAAACCAAATTGGATTGCTCACAACATCATAACATGTCACAACACTCACACTGAGAGAAGGAGATGCCACACCCACGCTCCTGGGCAAGCTCGTAACCATAATTCATGCAAATCGCATTAAAACCCAATTCAAAACTCACTTGGGCATCACAGTAATTTCGATATTTCGGGCAGATAACTCCGGAGCTAAAACATACCTGCAACGAGAGGGAAAGATAACAAGAAAATGAGTTATTTACGAGTTATATAATGTTGATTTCAGTATACAAAACTAAGGCTAATTTTCATAATTTGCATACCATTAGGTGATGGCAATTTGTTGTGTGGTTTTTCTGTGTGAGGTTTCAAACGAGAGGTGAGTATGGGGCGTATGAGTGATGCAGCGCAGCGTGAAATCAAATTGGAACTCATGGACAAACAGTGCATGTGGGTGGACGTGGACCTCCAGCTGCGAATTATTTGGTCCCAAAACGATACGATAAATTTCACACACCAACCGCAGCCTGTTCACGAACCTCATTTGCATCACAAAAGTTGGCCAAAACAAAATAAAAACAGGCAAAGTTTATACTGAGCACTCCCCGAAAAAGGGCGTGTTAATTATACTCTAATGTTGTCCGCTTTAAAACCCAATTTTTGACACAATTTCTGGCACTCCATGACGTGTGTGTGTAAATCATGTCCAAAAAAAATTATTAATGATGTTAGCTGGAAACTGTGCCTAATTGATTTCTTTTTCTTTGGGTTAATGGTACCCTCAAGTTATGTAAGGCTTTGGTTTTCTGGGTTACGAAACTGAAAGTCAATTGAAGGTAAGAAGTAATGAGCGAGAAAATTAGAGGTTATCTTGGGAGAAATATTTAAAAGAAAAAAAATATATATATCTTGTAGATAAAATTATATTCAAAGTAACATATGAAAACATATGCAAGCTTTTTAGATTTTTAAAAACAAATTATTTTTGTTCTTAAGCCCTAAAGTCTCCTTTGTTTAAACAATTTTCCAACCCTAAGTATTTGTTCCGCTGCAAAATTCTCTTTGAAGTCCAAGCTAAACTTTGCAACTTCTTCAATTACTAAAACCCTTGAAAACCCATTGAAATCATTCCCAAAAATGACTTTATCCGCCATCTTACACTTGGTTCAGGTTTATGGGTTGCCTTTAAATTTTACAACTTAAATAGAAGCATTTAGCCCATCGCCGAGTGACCAGCATGTGTCCATTGGCATCTTCGGGCCAGATAATGACCCCCACCCCCGACCCTGGGCAGGGGGATCCATGGCAGCAGTGATATAATCAGAGACACACGCCGGGGCACACAGAAACAACACCGTACGAACGGCGAATGCCTGGAAGCGAGTTAACTTTTTCTCATTACACGTTGATGGGTTTCGCCTGATGATGGCCAGGAACTTGACTCCAGCTCAGTCTGGGTCTCGCTGCGAGTCTCCCCCTCCTGCAGTCGTAATCTACGCTTATTTTCATTGCCAATTTTAGTTGCGCCCCAAGCGAAACTCGCACATTTCCGTTGACTTTTGTTTGTGACCCTCTTCTTCCCCCGCTTGAGTTTTCCCTTGCTGATTTCTCCCCACTGATGACACCAAATTCACACTTAGTAAACGTAACCTCGAGCGAGATGTTCCTTACCCCGGTGGGTCTCGACTTACAAGGCCTCTCACCTAGGTCTCCCTCATCCTCCTCCTGCACTGGTTAATCGCAATCTGTGGTGGAAAAAGTTTCGCTGCAGGAGCAGCGCATCCCACACACATCCTTGTCTGGGAAACTATCTTAATCTCTGGTTAGTTGCCTTTTGATGATCTTCTTCTCGGCGACACGCACTTTCCGCTTATTAGCAATTTTCCAAGCAATTAATTTTTATTTAAAGGGAATTACAAAAAAGGGAGCAGGGATTGTGAGAGGACGTTGAATGGAAGCCAAGAAGGTTTAAGTAACCTCCGGTTATGAAAATAAATACTTGTGAGAGTGAAAAACTTGTTTAATCAAGTGGATCTTTTGATATTTTTAACACTAATATTCTTAAAGGCATATTAGGCAATTTGTATAATAATATTTATTTATGAACTAAATTTGCATAAATTATGAAACTTTATTCTGACTTTCCCCAGCTTATTTAATAATCAATTCCACGCTTTCTTTGTTATTTGAACAATTCCCCCTTGAGATTCCCCATAAAGCGATTTTATTGGCTTCTTTTTAACCGATTACCATTGATAATAATGATCTGAGAATGCAATTGTTTTCCGTAAGACCCATATCCCGCTGCTGAACAGAACCCTCATCATTTATCGATTACCAAATCGATAGCTATATAAATTCCCCCTAAATAACCATTAAAGCCAAGAACCAACTCATCGATGGCGGAGTGGAGTCATTGCCATGAACAGCTTTTCGCACAAATGAGGGTTTTTCGCAATTTCCGAAAGGGTTTCCCCTCCTGCGCTATGCGCTTGACCTCATGCATTCTGCATTCTGCAATTTTCGCTCTACCAAATGTGGCACTTTAAGTGGACAACAAGCAGCGCTACGAATTGTGGCAACATCAACAGCAAGAACAACTTGCAACTGAAACAATTGCAATTGGCCAAAAGGTTCAACGCACAGCAGCAGCAGCTGCATTGCGACCGAAAAGCCAAAAACGAAACAAAAGAAACACATTAGAAGGAGAGCCCGGGAGCAAAGAGCCACAAGAGCCGTCAGCGGGTTCATGGCCAATGGCACAAGCAGCAAAAAATATATACAAAGAAATACAGGAAAAAAATAAACCTACAGAAAATAGCAGCCAACGAGGAAAAACAATTTTGCACGCCGAATGAACGAAAATTGCAGGCAGGGCACAGGCCAGGCAGCGCGGCGGCAATGCAGACAAGTAACGCAACCGAAGGAAACCGACTCGAAAAATCTATTATTGAAATCTATAAAGAACCAGCAGGGACCAGCAGCAACAGAAGGAGGAGGCGGATCAGCAGGAGCAGCTACACACTGAGAGGAAAAGGAAATAGGGACCTAAAGAGGTCCTAAGTGCGACCTCCTTTGGAGGTTATTTCAAGCATTGTTAACGAAATAATTCGAAAAGTTTGAACTTCTATGAGGTTTTTTCAGGTTGTTTATTAATTCGATGATTAACTACCAAGAAATTTACTTATATGTTTTTATATACTCAAAATTATTGTTTAAAATTGTACTTTACTTTAATTCTATTAATTTAAAAGTTATAATATTACCGCATTTTTATATTCATGAATATATTTCACCATCTTCGGTGATATATCAATGTGCTTATAATTCCCAAGTAACAATTAATTCCAATTAATTCATCTTTTGTACTAACGAAAATATTTCAATATTAATTATATTTTAATGAATATTTTTAATATCAAATTTTGAAATATAAATTTAAATTTTTCCCAGTGTACATAAAGGGAGTGCAGGGAGTGCGGGGAGGGAAACCATTGACCATTGACCATCACAGCTAGATTCGGCTGAAGGAAGGTTTGTTTAAGAGTTTTATATACATTTTTAATATGGCCAGCCGAGAGGGGAATCCCTCTACGCCCTCCTCCCGCCTCCTGTCCACCGTCCACCCGGCTAACTAACTTGGCCCATAAGGGGTCGCAACTGGCAGATTGCGAAGCGATAACAACAGCAAGAGCAACAGCAACAGCCAACTATTAAGTAGCAAATGCTGTTTCTTTGACCAGAGGTGAAGTTCTGGGCGTTGTCAGTCGGCTGACGGGCTGGCTGACTGACTGATGCATCGGCAACCGAAAGGAAACCGGGAAAGCACGCGCGTGGAAAATAGATTGAAATGCAAGTGGGAAAGCGAAGGGGAGACGGACGAGTGGGGAAAATTGCGGGAGTGATTTTACAGCAGATCTTTCAACTGGCAAAAATCTGATAAAGGCGGCAGAAAGTTCCCTATTTGGAGCGGCATAAAAAGCAAATGTAGAAACACAAAGCACACACACACACAGACAGCGGGGAAAATGGTGAAGAAAAGCGAAAAAGTGCAGGGCAGAGAGACACTCAAAAAGAACTCAAGACATCTTCAGGCCAATCCATCCGCAGTTGAAGTCTCTTTTTGGCCGGGAAAATCCAAAGGAGTAAGTCAAAGCAGAAAGGGGAAATTGATGATGTGGATGAATGAACATTGGGCAAAGTGATTAAGATTACGTTAGAATGATAACACAGCTAAAAGATATATATATATACATATATATATATATACACAATATAGAATTGAAGTAAGCAACAAGCAAAGAGTAAAGAAATTGCATTAAAAAATAGAGAGGAAGCTACGGGGGACACGTCTCACTGACTAAGCAATCTTTAAAATGGAGATAGAGTCGCAGAGGAAATGAACTCCATTAATTTAAGTTTATTTCAATCAAGGAAGCACCTGGAATATTAACCGAAAAGCGCTCAAAGCTTAAAGGCCAAGCCCAAATATCATTTTACAAGACCCACACACGGGCCATATCTGTGACTAAAAATCTCACGTTACCAAGAAGAGAAAAGCGAGAAAACCTTGGCCATCATCAATTCTGCATAAAAGCCGAGTAAATGAATTGAATGAGTGACTGAAGTGACTGACTGACTGACTGACTGAATGGCTGGCTGACTGACAAAAGCGTCGGTCTGGGCTTCTCCTTTTGCGGATTTTATGCACTTTTAGTTAACATAAACTCCGTGGTGCCTCCTGCCTGCCAGTGCCCCCTGTGCATATATATATTTAACACTTGACTGCCCCAACTGACACCTAACAAGAGCCGCTCCTCGCAGTCCCTCTCCCGTCCAGGAGCCATTGTATCGGCCCCTGACAGGCAATCAACACAAATCGATCAAATCAACAGGCAGCCGAGGCGAACGGAGGAGTGAGGCTCCTTTGTGGCCACAGCCAATTTAGGAAGCGGGTTCAAGATCCCCCGAGCTGAGTGACAAACAGACAGCATGGCTGGGGGGAAAAGCAGACCAAGACTGCACAGAACACCAGATCAAATAAATCAGCGTAAATTGCATGTGAAATTAATGCAAAAAGCGACGATCGGCTGGCCGCCCTATAAAGTGCATTTAATGAACGGCCCGGAGAGTCGTATCGAGTAGCCTTTAAATCAAGTCGGCAATGCCCCCGAGCCCCGATCATTCAGCTGGGGAATTAAAAAGAGGACATGCAGGAAAATTACCATTTTAATTTGCATTTTTTCGGGGGTAAATGTGGTAAGAAGGAATTTTTAATGTAAATTTGAAGTTCCTTGTGGGTTTTTTAAATTAATTTTGGTAAATTATGTGGTTTTGTATGCATAATTATTTATTTATTATTATTTATTTAAAAACAAGCATTTTAAATACAATATAAAACAAGTTTCGCTTGTAAAATTTGTAAATAAAATGAATAATATTTTTTTTATAATAAATAAACTTTCCGTTTCATTTTTCGTTTCATGTAAGTACCAGTACCTTCAAAATATTTACTGCTCTTCAGGACTGACTTAAAATTAAACCTTTTATAATGCCATTTTAAAAAACTTTAAGAATTCTTTAAAATCATAAATGTTTAAAACATACATTTCTTTTTTCTCCTTCAAACCAAAAACATAACCAAAAGCATTTATTTTTCCTCCACCTCCACTTGCTCCCTTCCTCACCACGTTTTTTCCTGAGAAATTCCTCAATTTACGCAGAACCCGAAAATAATTATTTCATTTTTCCCTCTCTACCATCTCTGTTATTTTTCCCTTATTTTATTTGCCTCGCTTTTTCGGGCTGTCTCTGCCGGGTGCTGATGAATGTTGCGTGCAACATGTTGCAAGCTGTCGCCTGGCCTCCGCTCTTAATTTATTGTATTTGCCTGGCAGCCAGCGAAAAATGTTAATAAACATGTTTATTATGCGTTCAGTGACAAAAACAAAGGCCAGACAGACAACAGCAACAATAACCGAGCTAAAGAGATTCCTTTACCGAAATAAAATTCCCTGTGCTCCTCTCTCCATAATTTAATATGCATTTTTTTGTTCGCAGCCAGAGTCCTTTTTTCGCAAGTTTTAAACGTTTATTCCTGCGGAATTTTGATGAAATTTATATGCGTACGTGCTCAAAATTAGCCAGACCAGATCAATCCTTTGCGCAGCCCCACTCACCTCTCATCTCTCACCTCCCGGGGCTTACGTTTACGTTTACGTTTACGTGCGTGGCGAATGCCGCCGGGTTGCCTGCTTAAATTAGACTTTTTAAATTGGCTAAAAATGCGGCGTAGCAAAAATGTGCACAGAGTCGGAGTCGGAGTCGGAGCCAGAGATGACCATCTTGGGCTGACTGCTCCTCTGCTATATCTACCGATCGATCGTTCAATGCCTCATTGACTTTTGGTATGCGCCAAAGTTTTTCCTCTCACACACACAGGCTACTCATCCTCCTCCTCCTCCGGCTCACGTATCTACGACGTTTCTTGGTTTCGGTTTTGGTTTTGGTTTTGGCTTTGAATTGCCTTTGCAGCTCCGTTTCGCTGGAAGCTCCTGTCACGGCATTTAGCGGGGCTAGAAACTGATTTATGTGGTTATGCGGGCCTCGTTGGCCGTCTTCCCATCGCAAACTCATAAAGAGCTATGCTGGCCTGGCTCTAACAAAATTTGTAAATACTTTTGGTCATTGCAGGATAATGAGTTAAAGGAAGAGGTAGAAGCAGAACCAAAGGGGACAAAAATTGACTGACGATTGACTTTATAATGGAAGCCAGGCCTTATCCGTGGAATAATTGAAATTGTTAAGGAGGATTTTGGCAGAAGGAAAGCTCTAAGGAGGGCTAAACTGGGACTTTGACTAATGAGAAGGAGGATTAAGATTGCATAAAATAAAAATATATTTATAAGAGATCTTTGGCTTCCAAAGAGATTTATAGAATTTATATAACTAAGAAAAAAGATTATTCTCCAATGATTCCTTTTTGAATTGAAGTTTCAACTTAATCTATTTTTGCCTATAATATTATTTTCTGTATTTAATCTTCTAATTATTTCGGCAGCCAAAAAGAATGCCACCATTTTCTTAGGAAGGTGCCCTGATATTTCATGATCTCTTCTCCATTTCTTAACTTTTAATTAAAGTTTCTCCGCGAAGTATGAAATTATGCAGCCTAAATTAGCTCCTTTATATATTATTTCCCTCTACAAATAACCCTATAAATCATTAGAAATATGTTTCCCCCTCTGTGCCAATCCCTAGCACAACTTTATCACATTTAAAGCCATTTAAGACCGTTCCATGCCCCCGAGAGAATTGACAGCCAGACGACTATCCCTCTTTCCCTACGCCCAGCACTCCAGCACACACACTGTACTGTCCTTGTCTCTTAGTTTTTAATTTATGAGTAGAAATTTATTTAAATTAGGAACTCATTAGTTGTCGTTGTCGACGTTGTCTGCACACAGGCTCCAACTACGACTCCTCCTCGGCAGCGGTGTCTACCTTTTGGGTTTCTGGCGGGGATACACAGGGACTTCTGTTTCGTGTTTATTTCTGTTTGCTGAATGGCACGTCGGCTCCCGGACTTTATTACATTGTAAAGTTATGTTCTGTTCAGATCTGTTCCCTGGCAAATTGAGTGAGCGACTTGACTGCAATTGAGTCATGTCCTGGCATAAAATTCCACGAACTCAGGTCCCGCCCGTCTGCCATTTATAAAGATTTCGAAACTGTTTGTCTTCCTCTCCATGGACTTTTAAAAAGCAAAAGGTGGAAGGACCCAATCAAACATGTCATAAATAAAATTATGTAAGAAAAACCTAAACAAACACTTGCCTTCGAAAAACCCTTACCAAGCCAGAAAAAGAGGGAAATGGAAAGTGGAAAGTGAAAGCCTCTCGTAGAATATTGCATGATAAATTAGCAGTAGCTTTAGGGGTCCCTGGTCCAAGTTAAAGTGCCCGAAATACTAATTTTCAATTCAAATGCAAACAAAATAATGGAAAACAAGTGAAAAAGGCAGAGAGACAGAGAATAAGGCAAACAAACCCCCAAAACAAGGCACCCGAAAACAAAAAAGGAGAGAACAAAAAAGAACGAGAGGGAGGGCCAAAAGTTTTACAAACCGCAAAATTGTAGCGGTTAGAAAAGAATTTCCCGCAGCCGAAGGAAATAAAAAAAGCAGAAAACATTGTTTCTTTCCTTTTTGGGGGAACCCTCCCCGTGTCAAGGATACTCATGTAGTTGCCGCCGTCGTTGTTGTGGTTAGCCTGTTTGGCTTGAGTGTTTGCGATGGTCATAAAAAATTAAGCGCCATTTCAATTGTGTGTTGTTGTGTGTGTGCTCCCATTTTGGTCGTTGTACAACATCAAATTTAACATAAATATTTGTTGGCTTTGGCTTTAGTTTTGTACCCTTTTTTAGGGGCTTGGTTTGTTGGTCAAATGAAGCAATTTGTAGGCCCACCTTTCGGGACTGCGACTCAATGTTTCAAAAAGGGATGTAGGAGTAAGGTAAAGTTGTTACGGGTAAATAATCATTACACTTTGGCAACTGTTTACTTATTTTCTTCAATAATAAAAATCAATAAAAAATAGTTCAAGATTTAAATCAATTTAAACTCAAGCATAGTAGGGTCCAATTTGTTTCCCTGTTCATGGTTAACTTGTGAAGTACAACAGTAGAAACTAATATAAAATAATTAACCTCTTAAAGAGAGTTTAAAGTTTTTGAAAATAATTTTCACATCGCCTAAATTATTATATTTTCCTATTATTATAATACAACAATTGCATCTTATTTTCAGCTTTAAAATATATTTTCCAAGCTAAACAATTATTTAAAAATTGTTGTAGAAGTCTCTAGCAGTTCTTAAAACATTTCTCTTCATTAATTAACTCTAATTTTCCAACATATTCCTATTTTCCATACCCCTGCCACCACGATTGTTGCTCCACCGTCAACTGTATCGTTCCAAAAATGGAGGCGTGTCTTTCGGTGTTGCCTATTTTGCATTTCAAATGCGCCGTCGCCTTGTCGTTTGTCTCGTCTACATCGTTGTTCGACGCTCAGACTCCTCGTCCTGTGCCTGCCCCCCTGTGTTTGTGTCGTCAAATTGTGCGACATCTTTTCAAATTGTTTAGCTATTTTCGGTGTTGCCCCGAAAGAGAGCGATGCGGAGACATTTGTGCGGCTTTTGGTTTCCTCCGAGACGCCGCCGCCACAAATTGCGAAAGCGGCACGTGACCGGCAGGCACCTTCGGGGGGAAAACATCACTGAAAGTATTGCCCTGGCAAATCTCTCCATTTCACTGGGGGAGACAGCACTGCTCCTGCTCCCGCCATATATCTTGGCCTACTTATTAAGCCTCATTTATTATAATATATGGTAATAATAATTTTATTAGATAAATTACCTGCAGGCGCAGAGAGTCTGCCAAATGTAACAGCTGCTGCTGTGGTCTTGCGTTTAGAAGATTTGTCTCTATAAAAACATATCCATATGGCTAAATACGACACAGCGAGTGTGTGTTCCACCCAGATAAATAATCCAAGAGATACACATAACAATTTGTGCTCTCAAGTGGTAATTACTGTTGGCAGTATTCTGGCTTTTGAGTAGAAGTAGAGAAATATTATTAAAGGTGGCCGGAGCCCCCTTTGAACTTTTTCTACCATTTTTCCTTTTAGGACTAATTGAAAGAACCAAGTTGAACTCATTCTCTGGCTGAAATCATCTATCACCCAATTTGGCATTAAGGCCTTTGCTGCTTTAGCCATCCCCAGGGCCTGAAAATTAGGCAAACAATGGCCCAGAGAGAAAGAGAGGCACTCGCATACCAAAATTGGCAAAAGCGAGCACTGGAATAGGAGCCAAAGTTAAATGCTAAAACACAATTATACAGGAGGCCTAGTCTGGGCCAGGTCACAAACATATATAGTACTCGCATGTAGGATTAACTTCAAAGGCTGGAAATGCGCTCAAGCAGGGAGCAGGGAGTAGGGAGCAGCCTCTGAAGCAGCCTGAGAATTGGAAAAAGGCCGAAAGGCAGCTCACATAATACCTACATACTCTTCGTGGAGGAGAAAAAATAAGCCCACTAAAGTCAGCGAATTAAAGCAGCCAGGCAGAAGTAATATATACACACAGGACAGGCCAGGCCAGGACATACTTGCATAATGAGAAGTTAAGTCCCGAAGCCTGTCGCCTTTCCTGTCCAAGCCATTTCTCCCTCCTTATTTGCGATAATTCTGTGCAGATTAATTTTGGGTCAATAGCAGGCGGCTTGGCTGTAGCCTTTTTAAAAGGAAATCAATAAATTATTATGGTCTATTATGGGAGAGAGAATGCCTGTTTTTATCTGCTACGGAGGTCGTAAATATATAGAGAAAGGCCATTGATATTTTTTGGGGGAGAAAGTGAAGCAATTTGTGAAAAAATTCGAGAGATTTATTTATTTTTATGAAAGGGGAGTTTAAATATATTTTATAATTGAAATCAAATGTCTAATGTTGTAGTCTTATTAAATCTTAATTATTTATTTAATATTAATTAATTTCTAATATAACCTGATACCCTAATTTAATGCCTAAAATATCTCTGAACATAAGTTAATTTCATTTATTAGAGTTAATCCTTTGCAATTACCACACTAATTTTTTCCCTCTCATCATCAGTTATGCAAATATTAGAAAATAGCTGACTAAATCACCTTTAATCTCTTAGAAATTAATCCTATAATTAACTTTAACCCATCCTTCAATCAATGCTCTCAACCCACAGTTAAATCCCCGGAGTTGGAGTGCATTTTTAGTATAGATCCCTAGCCGGAAAGAGGAACTTACTGAGTCAACACCCACTGAGACCGATTAGGGGATTTGTTAATGTGCTTTTAATACAAACAAACCTCCGAGGGACCGCCTTCTGTGTGCATTTTTATCGGCAAATCAGCGCAAAAAACTACCGCTGTGCCCTAACCCGTTGAAACCGACGACGACAATACAATTAATTATAAAAATTCGCTACAATTTATTTGCGTTGTCGTTTTTATTTATGGGGGAGAAGGAGTCGTCGGCGGAGTCGCCTTTATCCGCAGCACTTTAGCCTAATTATGTTCGATTGTTTCCATTGTTCACGCACCTTCCGCTGGGCGATCGCAATCAGTGAGTCAGTCGGAGTTGGAGTCGGAGGAGAGGGCTCTATATATATATAAACTGGGCTCCCAGACGATCGAATTTGGCATTGTCGGTCGGTCGGTCGTGCTCCACACACAGGCCTACACACTCTGTGTGTGTCGTTTTGGGTGTGTTCCTGCTTTCGGGTTTTTCTTTTTTAGGTTTCCCTCGCTCTGGGTTCGCTTCGGTCTCTTTTGTCGCTCGTTGGCGTCGGCGTGTGTTTAAATTATATGCTTTTAAAAAACGTTTAAGGATTAATTGGATTATATCGTTCTTTTTTTCGTTTTCAGTTTCGTTTTTGGTTATTTGGATTTTATTCTCTCCATTTTAATGCATTTTGAATGTAGTTTAGAAGGGTTTCTTGAGGTATTTAAAATGAGACTAATGGTGCTACATGTTCCAAACTTTTTGGGATCAAAGATAGTGAGATTGAGAGATCAATTTAGAAGAGATCAAAGAGAAGATTAATTAAGAAGATAACATTTTTCATTTGAAATTGAAAATAAATGACTTACAAATCAATCTATTTACATGTGAAATTTTTTTATTAATTTATTTTTTTAACTTAATCTATCGAATACAATGTATAATTAACAAATCTAACAAAGCACGAACTAGAAAATAATCTTTTAAAAACTTTAACAAATATAAAAATATTAAATTAAAATTAAACTATATGTTTTAAAATCTGAAGTAATTCTCAAAGATTAAACCCATTTAAAGCCCTAAAAGCTATTTTTTTTACTCTCAATTTCAAAACGATTTTGGGCCCAGTTCCAACCAAACCATAAAGCCGCGAACATGTTATTTATGATGCCATTTTAACCGCTTTTGTGATACCGATCTTTCTCAGCCAAAGAGTTTATAACTCACAGAAACCTCAAAAGAGTCGAGAACTGTAAAAATCAATTACAAACCCAAACAGACACTTACCATAAATAATAAGCCACAGGAAAGTTCAACTCCGCCCGATATTTCTTTGGGACTTTTTTTCCCATTCTTACCATTTTCCCCCATTTTCCATCGATAGAAATCTTTACGAGCCACCAACAAACTATTTTGTGGTCCAGACAATCAAACAAAGTAGCTCCCCCGATGGAGTAGTAGGAAGGCGGTTCCCGAAACCCGCACAATTTTGATTGCATTTTGATCGACGGCGAACAACAAAAACAGGGCTAACGATGCGTTTGTGTTTCTGGCCTTTTTTCTGTGGCTTCATAAAAGAGGTAAGAAAGAAAAGCCGGGCTCGGACGGACTGAAACCAAAACGAAAACCAAAACTAAAACCGAAATCAAAACCAAAACCGAATCCGAAAAGCGTAACCAAAGCTCAACAAAGATGGAATTCATAAAACCGAAACCGAAGCCGATTTGGGTAAGGGGAAAGGGGAGGAAACTGTGACGGGGGAGTAAGGTAGGGGAGTTAGGCCTAATCAGATAAAACTGGCTTTGCATAAGCCAAAAAATAAGACAGATTTGAACAGTGGGTTAAGAGGAAAATATAAATTTCAGAGACAACCTATTACAAAGTTTCAAGGCACGCAATTAACATTTTAACAATTAGTTTAAAGTACAAAAAAAAGATATAACAAAAATGTAACAGTAAAATTGTAAATATACAAAATATTTTTTTCAATTTAACAAGATTTTTCTATATTTCCAAAATATTTAACATAACAGTTTGTTTACCGCAAGCTCCATTTCAGAAGGTGAAACCACTGTAAACTTTTTGGCCAAATCGATTCATTGGTCAGCTCTCTTACCATTTGGCATGGCTTTATCTCTGCCTTTCTGACTGCCTGCCTACCTGCTGGCCAGTTCAGTATATATATAAAAAAAATCTGAAACCGAAATGCCAAAGCCCAAACCCAAGCCACAGCCAAAGCCGAAGCCGAAGCCCAGCCTAAGCAAATGATTTGTGCGCATATTTCATCTTCGTCTCTCAATCTCAATCTTTTCTCTCTGCAGCAGCAAAACTTTAATGCATTTCTATGGAAAAACGGACAAACTAAGCCAGGCCAGCACCGATTCGTTTCATTTCATTTTGAATTTGCTACGCATCGGGCTTTTCCTGGGCTCAGTCTCTCTTCATTTTCTGATTTAAATTTGCATTTATATTAAGATTGTGGGGTGAAAGGGGAAAGGCGTGGTGGCTGGCCAATTGATTGATTCGATTATGGTTATTTCGGGAACTAAACTCAAGTTGGCCATATAAATATGGCTTCGAGTTTATAAATCTTTAATAAAAGTAGGGGAATTTGAGCGGGGTTAGTATATAAAGAAGATGAAGTTATTATAATTTTGGAAGGAAGAGAAAATATGAAAGGTCTTTTGAATAATTATTAGAAAATAAATAAAAAGAAATTCTACCAAGATTAATTTCTAAAATAAATCTCCCCAATATTTACAATTATTTCCCTAATGCCAAGACTTTATTTTCACTGCAAAAACTCCTTGCAGGAGAGCCAATCTAAGATTAAAGGCCACGCTCAATTTTTAAAGACTTTTCATTCGCCACGGCTCATCATCATTAATGCATAATATGGTTATTTCCATAAAGAAGGGAGTCCCTCACATATATGTGAGATTTGTGGGATTATCATTTCGGGAAATCTACCCAGTACGTGCCATAATTTTTCATGCCTCGTGAGCGCGTTGATCCTCATCAGACGTCAGACTTTGGCTTGAAATTGCCATTGTAATCGACACATCTCACATCTTACAGAAAGGAGGAAAGCGGATGGAGAAGGCATGAACTCCAGACTCTGGGACTCATCCTCAATTGCTGCCCACGGGTACAGTATGTATATATACTATACATATATACTCTTTATGCCTTATCAAAGTTGAATAATCTGACATTTTGAGAGTTTAAATGGGGAGAAGTGAGTGCTCGCCGCTTAGTGCCTGTTGATCTGACTTCGGTTTGACACATTTGTGGGCCGATTCAGTGACAGACAGATCGCTTAATGCCTTCAATATGTGACGGATACTTCCCATATCGAACGCTTCAATGGCAGAAAAGAGAGCCCAGGCAATAGGAAGTGAAAACATCTTGTACTTGACTTGAACTTTGACCCATTTAAAGGACTGTAATCCGACTTCCTTGGGCTCCGTTTCGGCCGCTCCCCCTCGGAACTGGGGAAATATGCAAATGAATTCGTATTATTATACACCAGGGCCTACCTAGGCGCATACTACCTACCTCAAAAAGAGACGGGAGAGCTCGAAAATAATCAAAACGAAACCTATAATTTGTTTTAACAAGTGAAACGCCCCGGGCTTTCATAACTCACCCTCGGCGCACACACATATTCATTCATTGAAATGAATCGAGCCTGAGCTTGGGTAAGGGAAAATTTGCATTTATGTTTCGGCTTTTCTCCGCCGACTTTGAAGTGTTTCCGTTTACACAAAAAGAAACAAAAAATTAGACAAAGAACTGCTAGCTCTCCCTCTCTCATTAGAGTTGAAAATCTGGCCCAGAGTGACCCCGAAAGTTGGTCTAGACGACAGGGTATCTTGGCCATCCACAAAAAGCGTGTCCAAGTTGAATGGAAAACGAGGCGGCAACGCCCACGGGAGGTGTGTCAACCGAGTGTAATTAGTGTTTCAATGCTAGAAATTCTCCTTCGGGGCGGAGTTGTTGAAGGTAAATAAATGCTAGTGTTCATGGTTGATATGGAGAATCATATAGGAGGAATATAAATGGGAAAGATGTATAATCAAAAGGCTAAAAGTAGTCCTTCAGGGGACTAAAGAAAAAATCAATTCATATGTTTTATGTAGCAGCCTAAGTATGTATTCAGTAAAAATTGTATATGTATAAAAAACTACATAACAAATCATAGCATACAAATAAGTCATTGTTGGAATTTTAAATTAGGTTTTTAAAAGGAAAACGTAATATGGCTGTAAAAATTTACTTGTGAAGTCCGATTTTTGTGGAATTTTCTAAAAGTAAAGTCAAGTATATTTTTTAAACAAATTAAAAATGTTACCCTTTACAGCAAGTTTCGTTGAAAAAGTTCTAAAAAATACTATACTCTACAAACATAACTCTGCAACTTCCGTTTAACTGACCATTCAATCGGGAAATCACAAAACAAAAGCCAAAAGGTATTACCATTGTTTTCCCTACCCCTTGCCTGGAAAACCCTCTGGGAATTCAGGATAAAACTCCGCCATTGTTGTGCCAAGTTATCAAATGGCAAACCATAAAACTTCAAAAGCTTCTCTCGGCTCAACGTGAATTGGGCTGGCCCCTCGAAACATGCAAATTTGTGCGATGTATCGAATAAAGGGCCTCAGCTGTTGGTCCTTCATGAAGCACCCTCTGGGTTGGTTTTCCCCCTCCTGCATTTCCACATTGCCACATTTTTTAATTCTGTTGTGCGGAAAAACGCTCGGCACACGGGGCCAAGAGCGAGGACAATGGAAAGGCGAAACCACACCTAAACACATTTGGCAATTAAGCCAAAGCCTGGGTCTGGGTTGGGGGGAAATGGGAAAACAGGCAATGGGGAAGCAAGCACTGGGAAATGGGAAACGGGAACAGGAACACTAAGGGGGGAACAAACCAGAGACTACAGGTGCTGCAACAGGAGCAGGAACAGAAACAGGATGCCAGGACATTGAACAGGCGGCCGTCTGCTGGCTGGCAACCGCACGACAGGGCTCAGACACATGAGCTTGGATCGTTTGATATATTGCAGAGCCAAATGCTGGGAGACCTGAAAACGAAACTGAAGCTATTCGGGGCACTGAGACATAATTAGGTGTACTCCTAAAACATTAGTGATGCAATTTTCGATGAAAATTCGACCCCTAAAGAAATCTAGTGAGTTTAAAAAGATGTCTAAAATATATTTGAAGTAAAGGTTTTCAGATTCTTGAAATTCTTTGGGTTGAAACATATAAAATCTCTAAGGTAATGATCCTTAATTAAATAAACATTTTTAAAACATAATAGCAAATAATAAATAATTGGGATAAGTAAAGGTATTCTGTTGTAAAAACAATTCTCAATCGGGCCAAGCGCTTGTCTTCGACAGGTCTCTATTTTGAACTTTAATAATAAATAGAAAATCTAAAAAATCTCCCCAATATATTTTGTACTAGCTCTCCAAATAATTCCTCTTGTCCTCTAAAACATTTTCTCAGTGCAATCCAGCCCAATGCTGTTTAGAAAACTTGAAATGGGCGGCTGATAAAAATGTAGCGCAAAAACGCACAAGGCACGAGGAGGACAACATCAGCACCAGCTCGGAGCACCCTGGCACCCACTAATAACACCACCTCCTCCCTGCCACAATGCCACCCTCCCACACCCCCTACTTATACCCGGGTTCCTTATTCGAACATGTTTAATGGCGTTATTTATGCGGGCTCTTTGCCCAAAAGAAGGGGGCCCAGAAATCGGTGTGGGTGTGCCGGAGACCGTGTAATTTGTAGAAAAAAAGAAACGAGAGGGAGAGTAAAGGGAATTATATGGCACTTGAACCTGAAAATTATTTACTCTTGGGTACACAACAAACCAAAAAAAAAAAACATTCCGAAGGAAATGAGGAAGGATCTCCCTTTGCTATTGGGGTGATAAAAAATTGCAACTATTTAATACGCGCCGGGCTCTTTTTTTTATCTACACTTCTAATTCTGCTTCTGGGTTTTCCCCTCAAAAGTGTGAGAAGTTTTTTCATTACATTGTCTGGCTAAAGTTCAAATCTGAGAGGCAGGAGATGGAGTCTAGAGGGAGTTTTTGGGAGCCTGTCCAGGGCTCAAGTGGCGCCCTCACGTGCCATTTAAATGAAGCTGTTTCGCCTGTTGTTGCTGTGCATTTCCCAGTTTTTCCTTGATTTTTCCACTTCCGAGTGGCAGTGGGTTTCCAGAGGAGGGTTCCTTTTTTTCTATTTTGTCTGTTGTCTGTGCTGTCTGGTATTTAATTTAAAATTGTTTTTTTACATCCGTCTGGTTGCAGCTCCGAAAAACTTTGGCATTCATAGTTGCCATGGCAATTGATAGTGTCCTTTTTTGTGTACTTTTCTTTATTTAAATTTAAATTGATATATGGCATGCATAGTCATATGAGTCTGAAATAGGGAAACTAATTGATTTGTTATGTAAGTATGTTTTTTTGTAGGAAAAGGAGTAAGTTATTAGGGGAAATGGGGAGATACTTTGGAATGTTTAATGTTCCATTGGCTCTTGGTGGAATAAAAGTAGAAAATATATTTGAGTTATTGGGTATATTAATGGTAGTTAAATTGTACCTTTTCCTATATCCTTCCAACTTCCCTTACCAAATTTGAGTGCTAATTTTAGAGAGTATCCCAAAAGCTTAGCTAAAAGCGTAAATAAGCAAACTAAAGCCTTAACAAAGGCAAATAAAGACAGGAAATATACAAATAAAAATGGCCAAGAGGAAACCCCTGATGAACGACTAAGCCACGTGATAAACGCGACAATTTCGTGCCATAAACAAATTAATCGACAATTGCACAAAGCCAGCGAAAGAGGAAGAACACACAAAGTAGAAAGACAGTCTAAAAGGGTAACATTGACAACAAAAAAAGCGTACATCAAAATAGCCATAATAAATGATTAAATAAGCGTAATTATCACCTTTCCACTGGAGAAGGATCCGTCGACGCCGTTGCCGTTTGGCAACATAAAAACAAATTTTATTACTTTAATTACTTTATTTACATTTCGCCAAATGGCTGACACGAAACGCCAAAGCAACGGAAGTCAACAAAAGGACAGGCCCCGGAAGAGGAAACGAAAATTACTCCATGCGAGTGTGTGTGTGTGTTAACGTTAATGAGTGTGTGTGTGTTGGTAGCGATTTGCGGCTGATGAGCAGCGACATGCAAAGCCACTAAAATGGCGGCGGCGGGGGGTCTCTCAGAGTGTAACGGCACATTAACGTAGTCATAATTTAATTAAGGCTCCACTGTACAGTGTACACGCAGGCAGAAAAGGAAAAGGTCCTTTGTTGCCACGAGGCTAATGACAGTTGGCCAAAAGGTAAGACAAACCTAATATGCCCGGGGAGAGTTTGTCACAAAGGAAAATATGAGGAAATACCAAAGAGTCCACAGAGGAGGATAATTAAGCAAGGAAAGCTTACTTTAACTTTAGTTAAATAAAAAAATAAATATATATATATATATGTACAACGAATTTTAACAGCTAATGATTATGTTCTTTTTTTGCTTTATTTTAGCTTCTTTAATAAGCTCAAGGATTAATATAAGTAAATAATATTTATACTGTCATAATCAACTTTATTAGATATTTTTAAGGAGCCTTTTTTTGTTAATGATAACCTTATTTTTAAAAATATTTGTAAGCCTCCAAAGTGCGCAGAAAATGTGTGAATTTTCTCCAGCACAATATATTAATTTTTCTCTCTGGTCTATTTTATATAAACCTTCATGAGGTCAAGTGCATTTTAATTTTCAATAAATATCAGTTAAGCTTAAATTAATTGTTTTGGCATGAAATATTTCAACTTTTGTCAGCTTTTTACATAGAAATGGTAAAAGGAAAAAGTTGAAATGAGCTAAGGGAAAATTCCCCAATAGTTTTGCAATCCTGCTGCCCCTTCTGAAACCCCTGGTAGAAGCAAATGATGTTTGTTTTTTTGCGAGGTTAGGCTCTAAACGCGTTTTAAATGCTTTCTTAAAGACCATTAACCATTAGCTAACCCGGGCTACATGTGATGATGACCCAAAAACAGGTGGCAGCTCCACGGCTTTTGGTCTTTTGATGTTTTGTTGATGATACTCCGGAGTAATTAGGGAATTCATAGAAAAAGCCTGAGAGCTATGCAAAATGGTTATATAATCACTAGTTGGAGCTGGATTTGTATTTAATGGTTTGCAGACAAAAGAAAACACCACAACCGTATCAATTTTAATTTGTTAATTCGAACAGCAATTAAGATTTTTCGCTGATAACAATTAGCCAGAGAGAGCATTATGTCCATCACCACAGCCAATTTAAAATTAAATTTAATTAAATTAATTACGCTTTAATTGCGGCAATCAGCAGCTGCACAAAACAATAAAATGTGTGGAGCAGCAGTCGCTGAAAATGATTTGATTTTATTATTGAAACATTTAGTGCCTAATTTCCTTTGATTGTCATCAAGTCACTTATTGATTTGGTACACATTTTCCGTGCCAAACATTCAAATTAAACATTTTAATTGCGGATTATTGCGGGATTTCCCAACGAAAACTTGACAAACAATTCGGGAATGTTTCATGAATATTTCATGGCCCCTTAGTTTTCGCGTCTCTCTGAGGGCTGAGCGCTCTTTTGCCATTTAATTGTGCAGAATTTGCAATTAAAATTTATGAAATGATTATCGAATTTCGAAATCGACAATTCCAGCTGTGCATAATTTATGGAAATTCCCCTGCAGACCCTGGCTAAGCCCAGACCATTTTTGCTTTTGTTTATAGCTCTGATTTGGCATTGTTTAAATGCATAAATATTTTTGGCCACATGCAACGTGTAACCCCTTTTCCGCTGATTTTCCCTCGCTGTTTGGCAACAAAATTTTCAATTAACAATTATTTGAGCAGTGGCTGGCTTTTTGGCACCACCAGAAGGAGGGGTACTCCTCGAGACTGATTTTGACATCAGCCAAATTGAAATGTAATTGTTTTTGTCTGTCGAAGTGGAGGAGAGGCTCGACCCTCAACCCCCTTTCTGGTGGCCGCCTCTGGCTTCAATGCTGTTAATGATGCAGCCACAAAATGCCGTTTGCATATGCTACCACTCCCAGGGGGGCAGGCAGCGCAGTCTCGTCGGAAAAGCCGGGGAAATTTCGGGAATAGGGAAAGGGAAAGGCGGTAAAATCAGCAAAATGGTGGGGGAGGCGCCACAACACACAACAGACATCAAAGGCGCATTTAAAAGTCTGAAACATATTTGAAAATGGCATCGCCATGAATGGGAAAATTCATTTGATATTGATTGTGGGATAAATATGCCTTTCTTTTTTCTCATTTTTCGGTTTTTCTATTATTTGATTGGCGCTTAAGCGGAAAATTATGAATAAAGGCTTTTATTTGGCCTTAACTTACGTCTGATTAGGGATTTGGGATGAAACGAAGGTTATAAATGTCCAAAAGAAGCTTACCTGTAAAGAAGAAGAAATTAATTATTAAAATATATAGATCTCTAAATTGTTTTAATATTAGAAACATACATACACGAATCTTAAAAGACTTTTAAGATAAGATTTTACTTT
This sequence comes from Drosophila bocqueti, assembly GCA_018151655.1. Lineage (NCBI taxonomy): Eukaryota > Metazoa > Arthropoda > Insecta > Diptera > Drosophilidae > Drosophila > Drosophila bocqueti. The sequence goes on from JAECXF010000057.1 coordinate 12,287,169, forward strand.
TTTATATGTCATTTCGAGGACATAATTCCTTAAAACAAACATCTTAATTTGCAAAAATTAAATTGGACAGAAGCGGTCTTCCGGTCTAATTTAATTATACAAGATTTTTCTGAACACTTTATAAATGTATTCCAGCCATTTAATGGTTATTCGGAACCCCTAATATTAAGCAAATTATTTAGCTTACTAGACTGCACCCAATTATTTTAAAATAAATTCCCTGGCCGCTTTCACACCTTTTCTGAACCATTCCGAGCAGCTGTGGACTTCATGCTTTTCTACCATTTATTTGGAAGGACCTTTCTCCGCTCCAAAAAAACAGAACCCGCACATGTCCTGTCATAAATCAACTGGGATGTGTGTGTATCGTCGCCGCATAAGTGACCACACTTGATTCAACAGAAAGTGAACAAACACACGCCCTCTAAGCACTCAAACATGTAGTACCATATGTTCCGGCCACTCCTCCTGGGGTTAAAGGTTACCCTTAGACTAAGCATTTAGGGGCTAGACCAAAAATGCATTTAATTATTGCACCTAATTTCAATTAAAGTCCTGGCTTTACCCAAGCAATTTGTAATAATTTTTCGGGTAGAAAAATGCTGCAAATAACTCAACTCCAGTCGTGGAGAAATGTATGCTTCCAGGTGAGTGAACATTATTCATTACCCAGAAAACACACCCCCTCACAATGTGAGGCTCACGTAGGTTATCCTTCACACACATAGTCACCCTCTCCTTTCCGCCTTTTTAAGTATTATTAATTGTCTTCCTCGTTTGTGCTCCGCCGCAGGATATGATTTCCCTTTCATCTTTGTAACTTTTCTGTGATAAGAATCTAATTTCGGATTCATATACGCTCCGAATTTACCTTTTACAGCTGCTTGGGGAAATATGCAAATAACTGAGAGATAAGATTGCTCAATCCCCTCTATATTTATTGTAATTTCTCGCACCTCCAGCCTCTCCAACCTCTGCCTTTCCCTTTACAGCCAAAAACCTATCTCTGACACCGCCTAAGAAATATGACAGAATATGGCCCGAAGGGCGGAAAGGAAAGACTTGAACTTTCCAATCGGAAAATGGCCACAGCAAAAAAACAAAAACACACTCCAAAGACCAACGACAAAGTCGTGTCCAAAGCGGAAAAACCCCCCTAGTCACAATGGCTAGGAATTACATGAAAAAGCCAAAGAAAAACAAAGCAACAGGAGAGACTGAAGCAAAGAAAGGTTCGTCTTAAGGCCGTGAGCAATGTGACTGCGATTTACTGGTTCAATTAGCTTGGGGAGTATGATGCCTGGATATTTCCCTCTTTTTCCTGTGTTTTTTTATTTCGGTATTTCTGCCCCATAGCCTCAGGCTGGACCAAGGAGAGCCGGCTCTCATTGCACATAATTTGCACAATTTATGCATGCACCGAATGGCGGTCAAGATTACTGGAAATCTTCAAGGCGATTGCTTGTCGCCTGCAGACCATAACTTTGGGGTTTTATTCCCTCTACCGATGCTACCATAAATTTGTTTATCCAATGGTCACAATTAACTATCGCCGCCACGATCCGTGCTTGCTGGGTTGGTGTTGTGACATCTCCTAAGTGGACACGAATTTATGGGTTCTCTTTTTCTGTATATCGGTGCATTTTAGGTTATAATTTATGCTTTGAGCTTTCCAATTACCCGCTGACGCATTCTCATTTAGATTGCAGAGTGGCCCTTTTTTGTGCAGGGCCTAATGTCTTTATTATGAAAAAGAGATGAAGCTGGAGCTCAAGGGATTTTTTTAGAAGGGAAAAGGAGGGAGAATCAGGTTTATATATAGGGTAAAGTGTTGACCTTCTTTTGTGCTTAATAAAGCCATTTTTCATTTTATTTATTGGTTTTTATTTGACTTGACTTGATTTTTAGAATTTTGAAAGCGTTTAAGAGTTCTTTACAGTATCGTGAAGATATTATTTTATAAAATTATTGTGGTTACCTAAAGTAAGTTTCAGAGTGCCAGAGTCTTTCTCTTTATCTCTTCCAATTAAAACACAATCCCAACTTTAAACTCATACCTTACCAAGAGCTCTCTTCAACATCTTCCTTTACACCAATTGAAATGTTTAAGCCCCTCAAAAGGGATACCAAATTACAAGCAGATGACTAAATTAATCCCTGTGACACCTGGCATGTCCATCTCACGACCGAACTTAATTAGTTATGCAAAACAGTTGAGTTGGAACCGGACCGAGACCTGCCTTTACGATTTGTCACACGCAATAAATTATGCAATTTCGGATGCCAAAAAAAGAAAATAAAAGGAAAAACTGGGAGATGAAGATAAAGTCGTTGCGTGCCATTGCTCAATCATCATCATCAGCCGGTGGAGCAGCATCCTCTCGAGATGGAAATGGGAATGGTATGATGATGGGAACTTTTATGCTCACTTTTGCATGGTAAATGGTGTCTCTCTCTGTCCCCCACTATCTCTCTGTATATATATAAATAACTAAAGTAAAGTTGACTTTTTATGTTGATTATAATGCTGATGAACCTGGAATTATCACATGTTGTTTGATGGACTGCAAACACGCACAATGCCAGCCTCTGTCTCTCTCTCAGGCATAGTATATATTTATATTTATATGGCAACTAAAGTCAATGCAAGCCAAGTCGAGAGGCTGTCTCCGTCTGTCTCTTTCTGTGAGTTGATAATCTGCCTGACACTTTGATGAAATGCTCGCCCGTCTCTTTATTTATGCTGGCATTGATAAATCGTCACAAGTGACAAACAACAGAAGTTCTGACCCCTCCTCAGTACCCGAAAGAGCGTCCCCAAACGTCGCTATCAGCCTCGGGGGCCTAGCCTCTTTTTCGACTTTCCGGGCCGGTTGTTGTTCAACTTGCTCTACATACTCGGACATTGATTAATTTCATAGTTAATTTGTCAGCATTAATCAGTATTAACTTAAATGGACATCAACACGTCCCTCTGGCTTAGAAGATGCCGTGCCTCCCGCCTTTTTTTCTTTCTCCTCAATTGTTTCTTGCTTTTCCCTCTCATTTTTTTGTTTTATTAATTAAATTTTACTTCTAGCCAAGATCAAGTTCTTTTCTTGGGATTAACTGGGGGGAATGATGACATGGGGCATGTTCAACTCAATTAATTGGTGGTGATTTGAGTAGATAAACGGGTAATTAGCTGAGGGATAAGGTACAGGAAGAGAAAGTACTTTGTAAGCTTATAATTCTCAATTGGTGCGAGCAGGAAATTCTCAGAGAAATGACAGTAAAAACTAAATTAAATGAGAAAATTATCCAGAAGGTACAGTCCCTACATAGGCCTAGCAAACACGAGTGAACGGGCGCAAGAACCAGCTGGCGTGTTCCGCCCTTACAATTTCCCTTAATTAATTGTTAAAGATTTTGTCAAGATTGGCAACTAATTAGCCTGTCAGAAAAACACGTTAAACTTACAAATTTAAACTACTATTACTTTTTTTGTCGGCTCAAAGTACAGTCACAACAAAGGCCCGAAAGCCGGCGGACCACTTGGCAACCCTGCTGCCGGCTGGGTTGCTCCATTTCGCGTGTTTGCGTGCGTGTGTATGCGTGACTCGTTTGACGCGGCACAAAATGTTTGCCAAAGCCCAACTTACACCCAAGCACACACGCATCCGCAGCAGCAGGGAGACGGGCTTAAAGCACGTTTATGGGTTAAACAGAGCAGAGCAAACATTAGCGACGGCGGCAGAGTTTCCCAACTACACTCCGCTGCTAACAACTTCAGCGTTGCCTTCTCCCTCCGCCCTTTAACCCTTTTTTTCGCTTCCTATTTCCCGCCATTTCCTCGCATTTCCCCCGGTGATGCCACCGCTCACCTGGGTAAAAAGCGGATGCGGCGAACTAATGCAACGCGCGGCGAATTCAAGTGCCGACCGTACATAACGGTAAACATGCTAAGCGGTTTTCCCGCCTGCCTCTAAAAGAGTTTTCGCGTAGGAAAAGCGAGGAAAAACAACTACAAGCCAGCAGAAGGGCAGCAAAGTCAACGGTAAAAGTGTTTGCCCAAAAGCCCAAAAAAAAGGAAAGAAAAACGAAAAGAAAACGAAGCAAACGAAGACGAAGTGGAAAAGGCGACGACCAAGACAAGGAGGCAAGCAGGATATAAATGCAAACACTTTTTAAGGCACTGTAAAAAAATAACAGGTAAAACTTGTAAGAATAACCGGAGGTGAAAACAAATATATACATATATATGTATATAAATATATTTATAAATTTAAAAAATTATAAACCTAATCATCCATATCGATTACCCACTGGTTATCATGAAGAAACAGATTTTACTTTCCTATTAAAATGTATCGAATATTAACGAAATTTAGAAAATTTTTTTATATATAAAGAAAAATTATAACTTACTTAAATAATATCCTTCATTTAACAACAATATTAGATTTAAACGGCGGTTAAAATTATTATTACATTTACTAAAAATTCCCTTATTGTCTTAACAATTCATGAAGTCCTTTAACAATCCATCGCTTTAAATTTGGTTAAAGACTTTAAAGTCCTGATTAAAATTAGCCAAGTAAAAGTTAGCATGTAAAACCCATATATATTTGATTTTCCCCAGTATATAAAGATTGAGGCTCTTCGCTGGGAACTCGTGTCTGTCCAATTGTGGTTAACAAAACTGTCCCAACTCACTTGCTGTTTGGCCTGTTATGCTTTTCAGCTTTTCAGCGCCTTTTCCCTCGATTTCCCCTCTATATATCTCAGCTTCAGCCTCTGCTTTTGCTTATGTCGCCCTGTCCAATTGACGGCTACTTGACATTTGGCGCTGCTCCCTCGGCTTTTGTTTCCCTTTACGGTTTTCTGCTGTTTGCACAGCCTGAGAGGGAGGGGCAGACGACCAGGGTGCATGGGGGTTTCGGCCAAATGGAGTAGAGTAAACACTTCCTACTGAAAGTCTATGTACCCCGCCGCCGCTTCCTGCAGCCTGCGAAAATATTATTTTAGCGTGTGAAAAGTGTAAAGTGCTATAATGTTTGAAAAATATATATAACAGTTGCCGCCAGAGCCCACCCATATACTAGTAGAGGGACTTGGACGTTCAACGACCGCAGGCCCACCCACTTTTCAACATTTTCCACCCACCCAGAGTGACGAGTTGACTTGACTTGTTAGCGAGTGAGTGAGTGGTGGAAATGTGTGAGTGAAAATGTTATTCCTCATTTTGTTTGATTTAAGCTGATCAAGTGTTGCACTTGCTTTTATGGCCAGCCTTTCTACATTTTCCTCATCTTGGTCTTCTATTGTTTACACTCGAGTTGGCTAAGTGCAGGCAGCCAAGGAAGAGGGGATCAACTAGAACATAGAAACGGGAAATAATATTGAAAAACTTTGAAGAAAGGGTCCTGGATAAAGGAGGATGCAGTTCGAAAATATAAAGGAAATAACTCCAAACTTGTCTATTGGTTCATCTCCTATATATGTATACTCCTTTTCTATATATTCTATCTCATTAAGTGTAAAACAGTTTAATTACCACTAACCATAATCCACATAATTCCACCCACAGCGTGTGAATTTCCCTGTTTTTTAGGGCCCAGTCAGTGTAGGTTTTTACGATCAATTTCCGTTGCAGAACAAGACGATAAAAAACCAGGGAAACCGTATAGGAAATAGGAGAATCGTGCATGAAGCGGCAGTCAAAGGAAACCACTAAATATGGAACATTAAAAACCATAAATATTAAAACATAAAAATAGGCATAAAACCAGAACAGCAACAACTGCAGCAGCTGGGCAACCGCAGAAAAATGCATATTAAAATTACAATGAAAAAACCGTTTTAGGGGGGAAAATTAATTTCCAACAAGCAGCGGGGGAAAAACAGCTGGAAATCAATGAAAATCCTAAACAAAGCAGCTTCCCTACTGGAAAAAAGGGAACCAGAACAAGAAAATGCCACCCAACGTCACACACACGCACAATTAGTCGGAAAATTCGGGGCAGGGGGGAGAGACACCGAAAAGGTGTTGTGTTGGCGGCGTCGGGGAAAATCAATTTCCAATGGTTTATCGAAAATGCATTTCCATTTACAAGAACTTTTTCACTCCCCCCTGTCCACGGCAGTGTATTAAAATCAATGAATAAATAAACAAAAACCCAGGGCATCTCTGGTGTCTACTACCTCTCCCCACTTTCCTTATCCGGCGGAGTCTTTTGTCTCTGGTAATATGGTGGAAACTCTCCGGCGGGGGATCCTCTGGCCCTGGATTGATTTATATTTGTTTTCTGGGCCGCGCCGCATTGTGTGAACGGGCGACAAGTTTAAAAGCTTTGGCGGCACACGTCTCTTGCTGGGCATATTTGTTGTCCATTCGACCGCCGACCTCTGGTACACTTCTCTGTGGGACTTTAAGGTTTTTCTGGGGTTATTTCACATATATGAATTTTTTTTTTGGAAATTTATTCGAGTTTTTACAAGATTTTTTGGGGACGTATGGTCTTAAATTGGGTCTGGATTTAACAAGTTTGTCTATTAAAGGGAAAGTATTTTCTGAATTTAATGGTTTTGTCCGTTAAAATGATTAAGCTTGTTCGAGTAAAATTTTAAAATAAAAATGAGCGCTTATTATTTTTTGAAACTTTTTATTGTAGAAGTTAGTTTGCTGTTTATTTTTTGAGCTTAAAGATATTATTCTCTAACCTTTCCAAGATTCTTAATTTAATCTAACCAAAACCAAAATTAGGTGTGGCCGTTAGAGAGAGTTTGTTATCAGTTTAAGACCTTTTTTTTCCTAGCTAACCAATTTCCCTGTCTACAACTTTTATAGCCAAAGCCTGGTGGCTTTTCATTGCTTAATTAGCAAACATTTTTCGGGGTCGCCATAAATGAGGACAATTGAAAATGTCAACAGTTGTCCCTTTCGGTTTGTGCATAATTACAAACTCCCTTCCAGCGAGCAATGTTAATGCCCGGGGTCAGCTGAGTGGGTTTTCCCGACAAAACACAAACGGATCGTACAATATGAGGGCCATGTCTCTATGCGTCATGTTTGTCACTCTATAAATGTGTTAATTAGTCACAGCCCGCAAAACTGCATCGGCACCCCCTTGGCAAATGTCAAAAATCGAAATTATGAAATGAAATGACATTTCCTCCCCCCTCGAACCGACTTCAATGTTAATTAAGTTTGGGATTGTATACAGATGTATTTAATGTGTGTTTTTGGGCAGCAAATTGCAATGGGAAATTCTATATTTATTTCCGGATTTCATGTAAAGATTTTTTGTTGATAATAAATATTTAATTGATTTCGAATTTCAACATTGATTGATGGTTTGTTATGAAGGCTAGGGGTAAATGTAATATGTATTGATCAAATAAAAGTGAAGGCATGGGGACCATCAATCAGTTAGTAATTAATAAAGAGATGTTGTCATTTAACTTACAAGATCCTTGGGAAATAATACGGTAATATCTTTTAAAGAACCCATGAACTCACCTTAAAAGAGAAATAGAATATTAGTTAGTATTAATAATGATAATATTTTGTAAGAAATTTATTCTAAATGCTAGAATTATTTTTAAAAACTAGAGCACCCCACAAAAAAATAATTAATCATATTTCCATTTCCTCCGTCTACTGTTCCCCCATCCCAAAATATTCTAGAAAACTTCAAAAAGCCAAACAAACAAATAATTAATAACCTAAAAGTTCGGAGGCCAAAAGATGGGCAGACAAAATTCCGCTGTAACGCCCCTTTAAGTATAAACAATTTCGAAATTCTAGCCACCCACAGAAAGCCCACCTCCCCCTCCTTGGCTAAGAGCACTTGTCATTGAAAACATTTGTAAAAATTCCCAGGCGTCTTCAAAAAAAGATAAGCGGGGAAAATAGCAAAAGATGAGCCGGTAGATGGAGATGCATATTTATCCAGAAGATATAGAATGTCTGGGACAAGAAGCAGAGCGGTCAGCAGGGGGCGTCCCTCATCTTCGTACTCACACATGCATAAACAAATAAAAACCCATTAAGCGAAAGCCAACAACAACTACCGCATTGATGTGTGCAGTGATTAACCGCGGGGGGAGAACGGGAGTCTGGAGAGAGCGAGAGAGTGATGGAGTGCAAGAAAGTAGCGGCAAGCAATTAACAACTACAACGACAAACAAAAGGAGTGAGGGAGAGAGAGACTGCTACTGCTAATGCAGAGAGAGAAATTAATAAGATAGTTGTAGTACTAAAATATATATTATACAGTTATATTCAACATCTTAAAATATATATTTAAATGATAAGATAATCCAATTGATAATGGAAATATTGAAAAAATAGTTACATATATAGTATTTTTTTTATTATATATTTAATTATTTCATTACTACTAAATTTTAATTATTTTATAATTATTAAAAATACTTAAAATTTACTCAGATGTTTTGTCTTTTTATAAAGATTTATTTTCAAATATTATTTACTTTGTCCCACTTTACTGTATTTATTTTTTATGTTTTTAATTAATTACCTTACTCTGAATATTTTCTCCAGTGTACCAGTGTGTGCGGGCATTCAAAAGCAATAACAACAACAGATACAGAGATAGGAACAGCAGGCCAAAGGGAACACCATACTGTGTGCAAGAGTGAGCAGATAAATACGAGAAGTGCATTTAGATAAGCAAAGCAAAAACTCAGCTGGGAACCAAAAAAAAAATAAATAAATTAAGTTAACCGAAGTTTTTATACCCTTAAATCATTGCATCGAATTGAAAATCGAATCGAAGTTTTATGATGTTACCCCTTTGAAAATTTTGAAAATGTTAAAAGTTGTTTTTTTATTTTTATTCAATATTTTGGGAATCAAAAGTACAACATTTTATTGCTAAATTAAAATATATACGTATTTTGTCATTCATTAGATTTTTGCCTTGATGTACCACCAATAAGACATACAATTTGTGCATTATAAGAATTTTAAATAACTATTCTTTTTTTGGTTTGATACAATTTTTAAAATGCTTGCATGGCTTAGCTCAACTCGTCTGTTGATGCTGCATACATATGTATAACGGGTCGGAAATTACACATTCATTGACACCAAACTGCCGGCTAAAATAATAATACCCTGTGTGGTTAAAATAAAAGGTTCCAGCTGTGTTTGCTCTGTCGAACAGAAGCGGCTCATCCAAAAATAGCCTCAAATCTCAAACTCCTACTGTTTCTGTCTCTGTTCTTCTCTGAATGCAAAGTGCAGAGATAATAATTCGTGTGAAATCTTTCTTTATTTACTTGCACAACACCAGAAGAAGAAGTGGTAATGTAGGGGAAAAGTGCAAATAACAAATAAGAATGTAATGAGTGAGGCTCATTTATGAATACTCTTTTTTAGGGGAAAATAAGTCACAAGAGATCATAAAAATCTAAGTTTTGTTTACTTTTTGTGACATCAAAATGTGCTATATTAAATTCCTATAGAGTTTAACGCCTTCAATTTATTTAATTTAAAAATACTCTGCTCCCCTTTCTAAGCATTTTCCTCCTACGAATTTAATTAAAATAAATTCAAGAAGGGCATGACTGCTACTCCAGAAGAAATCAAAGTTGCGGGCTTTGCTACAATGGGCGAAATAAATGAAAATGGCAAGCAAAAAGCAGTCTGAGGGTCTGTGTCAAGGCAATGGGCAAAAAAAAAACAAGAGAGACTTCATCAAAGAATTTGAAGTGGGGAAATACTTGGGAATGGGCAGAAAATACTCATATGTGGGCAGATATGTTCTTGTCAACTTGATGGATCAGGGGAGCGGTTCAAAGGCCCAGAGAGTGGGTCCAGGTCTGAGTGCTTGGGGATCCCCTTTTGCGGAATCCGTTACTAATCACACGACTTACATTTGTTTGCCCGCTTCCGTCGACTCCCTCCTACAATTTCCATTTCCCCGGTTCAGGGTTGATGCATTCGCAGAATCTCAGTCTGTCACATGCTCGTAAAATCAACAAAATGCAGGCGACTGTTGTGACACTTGCCATGACAACCAGCCCGAACAGCGGCAACAACACTCGGTTGTTGCAGTTAGCAAAATGTTTAATGAGTGACAGAGAGACAGACAAGCACTGAGAGAAAAATTGTGAGATAAATCAATCAATCTTTTGATTTTTTTGTTCATTTTCAATTAATCTCATTTAATGCTAGAATTCCCAACTGTGTAAATTGATCCTCAACGGCTATTAATCTGTTCCTACTGTCTTCCTCCTCCTAGTCTTGAAAATTCTCCCCAGTGCATTAATAGAAAAGGACAAAGCGTAGAAATTTGCATCTGCGGTAGGTTTCGGCTTAAGAACTGGCTAGCAAAAAGGGAGGTTATGGTAGAGGAGGCCTTGATCCACCCCTGGAGGGCGAGGACAGTAGCGGAGTGGTGGCTGCTTTGTAGGGGGGATGGGGCTCAGGCCCACCCACTAGAAAATGCGTCGCTCGCTTTCTGCATTCTGTGTCAGCTGTCAAAGCCCAAAAACTGAAGTTGCCTTTTGTAATTTTTTTTTTTTTTTATATATGCATGGACATGGCTGGAGGGGGTGTGATAAGGGGTATGGGGGCGTGATGCTGCCGTCGGGCAAAGTGTCCATTATGTTGATTTGAAAAATAAAAGCAACGGATGCGATGGCTCACACAAAGATGAAGGGCGGACACATCAACAGAGAGAGAGACGGGGTGTTTCTAGGGGGGATTTGGTCTCTTCCAGGGTTCGGGGGGAACGGGACGCTTAGTGGACTTGGACTGATGGCTGGTGTTTTGAAATTTAGTTGATTGAAAGACAGTTATGTATGTACTTGGTGACACTTTTTGTTGAGAGATTGGCCAAGGAGCTTGCTTGAAGCTAAGAATAACATGTATCCAGCAGAAAAAAAGCTATCTTTGTCTTCTTAAAATTGTATAAAAGATTAACTGTTACTAAATACAAATTGTTTACATAAAATCTAACAGCAAAAAGCTCTTTTAACTTTATCTGAAAATATTTAAAGTACTAGAACATTGCCCTAGTAATCACTTCCAATCAACTTAGACTCTGTTATCAACAAAACAACAAAAAACACACTAATAATTAAAGTAATAAATACACTAATAAATACACTAATATATAATACCAAAAATGCCAAGCAAAAACTCCACAAAATTCCAATGAAAACTACCAAGAAATCGCAACCTCGTGAACATCGGACTCGAAGGTCTGACGTGCGTCTGAATCTCGACCAGATCATTGCCAGACTGAAAGCGTCACCATGCACGGACAACTGCGCGTCCCTGTCAATTCGGGACATCGAAAGGGTGTGTGCCCAGGCGCGGGAGGTGCTCCTGAGTCAGCCGACGCTCCTGCAGATCCTGCCGCCCATCAACTTGCTCGGCGACATCCATGGACAGTTCGAGGACCTGCTGCGTTACCTCCAGATGAATGGCTATCCGCCAGATACGAACTACCTGTTCCTGGGGGATTACGTGGACCGGGGCAAGCAGTCAATTGAGACTCTGACCCTGCTGCTGGCACTGAAGGCCAGATATCCGGATAATTTCTTTCTGTTGCGCGGCAATCACGAGTGCTCTGGCGTGAATCACTACTATGGCTTCTACGACGAGTGCAAGCGGCGCTTTACCACCAAATTGTGGCGCACCTTTGTCGATTGCTACAACTGCCTGCCGCTGGCGGCGACCATTGAGAAGAATATCTTCTGTTGCCACGGCGGCCTGAGTCCCGCTCTGTTTAGCCTCGACCAGATCCAGAAGATCGAGCGACCCCTGGAGATTCCCGAGTCGGGATTGGTGTGCGACATCGTCTGGGCCGATCCGGACAAGCGGATGATCGGCTGGGGGCCCAACGAGCGGGGCGTGAGCTACACCTTCGGCTCGGATGTGGTCAGTGCCTTCCTGCACCGCTTTGGCTTTAGCCTCATCTGTCGAGGCCATCAGTGCGTCGAGGATGGCTATGAGTTCTTCTCGAAAAGAGAGTTAATTACCATTTTCTCGGCGCCCAATTATTGTGGAGAGTTTGATAATGCCGGGGCCATGATGAATGTCGACAAGGATCTGCTCTGCACCATTCAAATTCTGAAGCCAACAACCTGGCCTTTAAAGGGATCCACAGCAACATAGTTGTTTCACTTGGTATTTTGTTACCCATTTAACGATTAAAACGTTGAAATAAAAGTATATTCCACAGAAAGGAGTCTGATTTATATTTTTAGCATAATACATAATTAAATCATTAAGCAACCAAATTAAGTAGTGTAAATAGTGAAATTGCCATTATATAATTAACTATCACAATTACCAAACAATTAATCGAAAAAAAAACCCACAATAAAGTATGCAATCTCATCAACAATGGCCATCTAGAATGAAAAGCCTTTCCTTTTCCATGCCACAAAAAGTAATATATATTAATTTGATAAATTATAATCATTAATTTCCATCTAGTAAAGTCATAAAGGCAATTAAATTATGGCCAAGTTGGCAAAGAAAATTTGTACAAATGTTAATGACTGTCACTGGGCGGGGGCTGGGGCGAGGTCCTCAACAAAAGTGAAAAGCAGCTAAAATAATTACTAAAATGCATTACGACACGCAAACGCACACAACTGCACATAGATGTTAATGCAAATTGGCGGGAAAAAAGAAATATATACATATATCTCTATGAAAGAGAAAAAGAAGTGAAATTAAATGACACTGCAATTTGCAAAGGGAATAAATTAATGGCAATCCATTTCGGTAAATTGGAGTGATGCAGAGTGGCCATTAATGCAAATTTATAGGGTAATGAAAGGGCGGCAAAGGGGCGGGGACTATGTGACACATAGATAAGGTTAAGAACCTTGAACTGTTAAGGGGGAAACGTGATTAATTTTATGAGGGAAGAACTAGTAATATAAAATATGTACTAAAGATAGTTTAATGCCCTAAATAAAATATGTAACTTTTACATTAAGTAATTTCTTTAATTAAAAAACAAAGCTCAGAGGTTCTTAGAACATATATTCCCAGCCCGAAAATTCTCAATTTCCCAGCATAAAATTAAATTAAACCTATCTTCTCCAGATTAAAGTGAATTACCTTCCGGCAGGTCTTCAAAACACGGCATGGACAGCCAGGATCCTCAAGAAAATGCACAGACACTGGTTGTTGTTGACTAATGACAACACAAGCATATCAGTGTCGCAACAGCCAAGGAAAACAGAAGGCAAATAACCATATGTGTGTGTGAGTCGGGGGGGTTGAAGCAGCATTAACCCCACAATGCAGCAGAATGTCCGAAGAAAAAGTCGAGATGCAGAGATACAGATGCGAAGACAGGGACAGGCGTAAGCCGAAATATCCACAAAACTAATCCCAGCCAGAGAGGGAGACTACGACGACGATGACGACCTCTCTTGGACAGGGACAGAGACAGAAGGCAGCTGCCGGGATTTACATATTAAGCCATTTTTAATTTACGACTTGCCAAAAAGCTGCCAGCAGGACGAAAGACTTTCACCCATTTTCCTCGGCGCCGTCGCTCGCCTGACTAAACAGCAGATAACAAAGGCAGAGAGAAAGCTGAGAGAGTACGGCGAACACAGATGGATGATAAAGGAGCCAAAGGGATAACGGCGACCATGAACGGGACCCAGTATCCTTACGCAAAAGCCACATAACGGCCATGGAACACCACCCACTCGCAGCTTGGACCCACAGCGAGCGAGTGAGCAACAATGACAGTAATAAAATAAAAGTAAATCCATGCTTTGGTTTTTTTTCTCGCCTCCTTTGGCTCCTTTTGCTCCTTTCCTTTGCCGGCTGGCATCTGTCAAAGTTTGACATTGACGTACAAGTCCCGGAAGCTGGCACAACTTGCTTAGAGGTTTAGAGATGTTTTCCATGTCGGTGTAAAAAAGAGTAGAGCCCCTTCCAAATATCCCAAGAAAAATGGGGGTAAGGTGTGTGAGGGTAGAGCTAAATGCAGAGAAGGTACTGTGCTAAAGTTTCTAAGGGTCTTTCGGGTTATAAAATATCTTAAGTAGCTCGATAAGTTTTTTGTTTTTTTTATAAAAAAAAATAGGAGAAACATTACAAATTGGATTTAATTATAATTATCCAAGAAATAAAGTTTAACCCTATATATAAAACTTTATATATTAAAGAAGGTGTTTTGTTCCTAATTTCCAAATTAGTTATAAAGCCGGAAACTTAAAATGTTTTCCAAATATATATTAAAATAGAAAGATCAATATTTTTTTTACGGAAAATACCTTTTTTAATCCTCGTAACCTTACGACGTTAAATTTCCATTTCAAAAATCCTTATAAAAGCTATCATTCTTAATACTTGAAAAAATATATGAAACTCCGATTGGACTTCTAATCCCCATTTCCTAAGGGTCTCTTTTTTTTTCTTCGAGAAAATAATCCCAACAGGAAAAGGCAATAATAAACATGGTAAGGGATATTACCCCCTAGGGCTATTCCATTTTTATAGAGCTCCCAGGCTGCAACTCTCCTTGGCTTAGATTTTGACTTGACTTTTCAGCAACTTTTCCAGTTTACGGGTAGTGACAACAGGTGCAGATGGCCGAGGAAAAAAAGGGGAAGAACCATCAATCACATGGAGCTTCCAGAAGCCAAAACCAACTAAACCATATGCCAAGCGGCGGTTACAGTAGACCCTCAAAAAAGCCACCCCTTCTTCTATAATCCCCCCATCCTAGAGCGTCAAATGTGACGCTTGCAAAAAAAAAAAAAAGGAAAACCGAAAGAAAGGAACTTCAACCTCCTCCCCCAAACCCCCCGAAAAAAAGAAAGCCTCTAACAAGCGGAAGGAAATGTTGGGCCGCCTGATGCCTCTGATGATGATGACAATGTTCTTGGCTCTTTGGTTCTTTAAAGTTTTCGCAGGAGGAAAACCAGTGAAAAGTCAATGTCTGTTGCGGTTTTGTCACTCAAAACACACACCCAGAAAACCGCTTTTGTTTGCCCGGCGAGAAAGTGAAAGGAAAAAGGAAATCCCTATCCCGCTATTCAGTATCCTCCCTCCCTCTCTCTTCCATTGTATCTTTGGGTGTGAAAAGATTTTCAGTTGATTTGACTCTGCTCAATGAACGAATTTTCCTCCATTTTTATGCGCTTGGCTTATAAAGTTTTCTTACTCGAATCACATTTTGCCGGCTTGTTATCCCTCGGAAAGTTCACTCACCTGCAAAAAAGGGAAACAAGATAACGAGTTTAGTGGGGAACGAAAGGAAAATATTTATGTTTGCTAATTAAAAGATTACAAAGGCGATGTTGTTACCCTTTTCAAATTCGCCAACTAGCCAACTGGCATTTTAATTAAGACCAACAGGAAAAAATCAACCGCAATCGAGCCCTCAAAAGGGGCGAGAAGCAGAGCTCAAAGTAACAACTCTATTAAAAATTTGACCCGGCGAATGATTTATAACATTTCTGGTTTCCGTATCAGTGAGAAGGCACAAAAAATAAAATGTGGGAAATTATAATGGTAGGACATGGCATTAGCTTGGTCACCTTTTGGTGCCTCTCTTCTCTTTTTTTTTAAGGAATAAAAAACATTTTCTGACAGGATAAGCGGGCTCCTTTGGCAGGCGGTGAAAAATGATGACTTGCCAATTGGCTTTGCTCTCTCTATTTTTGGGGGTTTAAAGGAGGGATATGATCGGAAAAAAGGACAGCCAGATGATGATGATTTGTCTAATATTTATAAAACATCGAAGAGCCTAGGGGAAAATAGTAGAAAAATATGCAGGTAAAGGGAAGTTCGGTTAGAGTAATTATTTTCTCTAAAAAGTCTAATGTTTTCCATTTACATTAAACAAACTAAAAGCTCACTGAACAAACATTTATTCGAATCTACCTCTTCAAATTAGTTTCAATTAATTTCCTTCTTAATTCAGTTATCAAAATATAAGAAAATTTTAAGCTCCAGCCACTTTCACATAGGAACAGCTGCCAAGACAACCCCAAAAACGTAAAAAAGCATGATTAATCAGAAAATAAAAATAAAAATGTTCAAGGAAAAATGAGGAAAACCGCACGGGAAAAAAAAGATATTGTAACGAGCGCAAGAACAAACAAAGTTGCAGTTATGGCTCAATAAGCTAACAAAGCCGAACGAACCTCCGGCCCCCACCTTCAGCCAGTCGATGATAAAGCATTTTCTCTCCTTTTTCCGACGCTCTTTTTTCTTTATTTTTCATCGAAAAGCCGCAGACAACAACAATGGACTTGCATGATGAGCAACGAATAAAAAAAAAATTACTAACCACAATGAAAATTGAAAAACATTTATTAGGAGAGCAAGAAGTGCACTAAGAAAATATAGGGGTGCGATTTGGGGTAAGTAAAAATACTTAGGCACAAAACTTATTTAAAAGAAGGGAATGTAGAGTTAAAATAAATTAAATTATTGCCGAAAAAATGCGAAACCGAATTCCAAATTAGTTCGACAATATTACATTGCATTATTTCTGTCGTCTTTTAAAATAATTTTAAGTTTTACAAAGATCAAATATTTTTCCCAAAGACTTTAAGGCTACAAAATAAGATTTTATTGCTTACTTTGAGGTATATTTTGTTCTATATTTAAAATCCACATTAAAATTCTGTAGCATTCCTGACAATCTCAGTTTTATTTCATTGTAAAATAAAAATGAATCATTAAATTCTGTTTGAATTGAATTGATAAAAATTCTTAGATTACTTCAAGTGTAAGACAGACAACACTGAGGTGCACACGCACATGCTAATGAAAATGAGGAGTCTGGGCCGCAAGTCTGAGGGTTAAGGGCTCTTGGCGAGGGGTTGAGGATGGCCGCGGGGGTTAAGCCAGGCAGCTACTGTGTCGCCATCAGTGCGAGGCCTTTATTTATGAGGGTTAATAATCGAACGCGATTGCCTGGACAAAATAAACTTCCCGGGGACTATTGCCAATCCCTCTCTATCCTTCTCACTTTCTCGCTGTGTGTGTTATCTTGACTCAGCAGAAATCCTGCTGTCTCTCTCTGTCGCCACTTTATGCGGGTGCATGCAACTCTCGCCCCCTCTCTTTCTTCGTGGTATAGCCCTCTATATCGCTGACGGATTTTTTTTGTTTGTATTCTTTGTGCAAAATGATAAATAATATTTAAAATATTCACCCGAATCTCATCTATTTTCGGTTAGATATATATTTTTTTCGAGTGAGCGTGGGTGTCAAATTAATGAATTATAGGAAGATAATCAATCATGGAATGCGCTTTTGTGTTGGCTCGAATAAAAGAGAAGATCACCCACGAAGTGCTTGAGTTTTTGTAGTATTTTTTGTTAAAGAGCAGAAGATTTATGTGCGAAAAATGTTGAAAGAGATACAGGTTAAAAGAAGCTCAAAAGGTGAGTTTATTATAATTATAATCGGTTTTTAAAGGGGGATTTTGATATTGCAAAAGGGTAGGGCTGGTCTTCAAAATGATTTATAAGTATTCAGTGAGATATATGTAATTATTCAATGTATTTTGATTTAAATTTATAGAAGCACTAGAGGGCCGCTATTGCATCCTCGCTTTGATCGGATGCATTAACCTGTATTTGACTTGTGCATCTTTCAGTTGATTCTTTCTTCTAATAAGGGAAAATCGACTTCGCTTTTTGTTCTTACAAATTATTTAAGCAGTAAATATTGGAAATTTTTGAGAACGTTTTCAATGCTTGCTTAGCGAGCTTGCATTTAATGCAATTTAAATTTATGTTTTTTTTTTTAAATATGTTAGGTTTAGAAAATTAAAATACATTTTTTAAAATCAGTTGTCGTGGGACAAAGTTTTACTATATATAAAGATAAGATTTAAGGTTTATCAATTTGAGAAAAATATTTACCTCCCACTCAAATTTTAATATGCTTGTATATGTACATATAATCATTTTACTGAAACCTTTAATTATCCTTAAAAATTTCCACAAATCAAAGGGTCTCAGTGACATTCACTTGGCTTATTTTTCTTGGATAACTTTCAAGTTCCAGCTGCTGACAAAAAAAGAAAATTAAAGCCGGAAAAAGCCAACGGCAGCTGCTGTTCAATTACAAAAGAATTAACCGCCGCCGGACTTTAGCATTGGCATTATTCCCCTCAAGCTTTTGTCCATTGCAATAAAAATAATCAACATGCATTTGCCTTTTCGCTGGCTTTGGTTTTTTGTCTGGAAATGTTCAGACAGAGTTGAGAGTTGGAGTTGAAGTTGCTGTTAAAGTTGCAGTTGAATTTACGACCCGCAAGAAACCGAGAAATGCAAACTGCAACTGCATTTCGTTTGCCATTAACATAATAATGCTGCGGCTCCGTTTATTTGCATTGCACAATTTGAGGCCAAAGTAAATAATCAACTCGCACTAATCTGCAGCCAAACTGCATTTAGCAAAATGTATTTCCAGCTCCTCCTGCCCCTGTCTGAGCCATTTGGTCAGTTCATTTTGCGGTCGAGGCAGAAAAGAGCAAAGACTGGAGAAAAAGGCAGCTGAAAAAGATATAAAACGAGGAAATAACCGAGGAGAGAATGGCCAGAGACCGGGCTTTATCATAATTTAACGCAGTTTTCTATTTGGTTTCGGTTTCGAGTTTCAGCCTCGGCTTCCACTTAGTCTTCAGTAGCCAAACACCAAAGAAGAGATCCTGAGACGCTCCATTCCTCCAAGGAGGGACGTGAGTGGTATGCAAATTGTGTAATCTCTGGATTCGAATGGGTTGAATGCTCGGTTTCTGATTACTCAGAAATTATATCGTAAAAAAGCGAAGTTAACATTGATGGAAGGTTTGCTGTTCTAGGACCGATAAGGAAGCATTTCAGATAAAAGGCATATATCATGCTGATTGATGGAGGATGAGCGTGTGGCTTCTAAGAAGGTTTGTAGTAAGTTAAAGGTGTAACGGAAGTCATAATATTTAATGTAGTATTAAAACGACCTGAAAAATAAATAAATAAATTTGAAATGGAAATGCTAAATGGAGGAATTTATAGTTTTTAAGACGTAATTAAAGAAACTATAAACAAAAGGCAAGAACGGTTGGAATGGATTGGGTACGTTTAGTATAGTACTATAAGTAGTAGAAGTCTAATAAAACTTTTATTTTATAACTTTTTTATTTATAAATTTTATAAAACCTGTCCTCCTTTTGTTCTATCTTCAACATCTCCCCGTACACTTACTTGTTTATTACCTCATCTTAATCCACTTCCATCTACATTTACCTGGGCAATAATTCCACCTACCTTGAAAACTAATACCAACTCCTATGCTTATTCCCATCCACGCATATTGACATAAAAAATTCAAAACTTTAAAGCCTCAGAAAATCTACTCTGCACAATCTTTAGGACCATAACTCAATCACTCAAAAGAGATGTGTGTGTCTGTGTCCGAGTTACAGGGAAAATGTCAGCAACCTTGCCAGGGCCCAGCACTTTATGGTTTATCAGATATTTTTGGGGGATCTGAAACCCAATACAATGCTCCATTCCCCCTCTACCAACTCCAACTCAATTATGCAAATTACAGAGACAGAAAACAAATTTGTTTGCCTGTCGTCATCTTTTCCCCCCCGATGCTTAATGATTTCATATTGGTCAACTCTGGCCATAACTCCGAGTGTGTGTGCCTATAGCTGGACCACATGTCATGCGATGCTTTATCTACAAGATATAAATTAGTCAGGCGACAGGTGTAGGCATCTGTGAGATTGTTGGGCAACAACGGGGAAGGAAAACTGACGGAAACTCACAGCATTTTCCCAGCACGAGTAGAATGCGATGAAATTTGTTTAGCTTTTAATGACCAGAACAGACTGACGACGATGATGAGGATGGTGATGATACTCCTGCCCCTTGGAATCTGCCTTGTTTGTTTTACCGATAAGTCACGTCTCTGTCACACAGATTGTGGGCTGCATATTCATTAATGTATCTCGCAGATCCTCTGCGCTGCTTTGGCCAATTAAATGGCGACTTTAACTTATTTAAAACTATTATCCGGAACGTAGCTGAACTCAAAGCAAAACCGCACTGCATCGCACCGAAACATGCCCATAATCAGTTCAAAACAAATCAACTTTCCCAAATAAACGAGCGGCAAACGAAACCGCCGAAACCGACGGTTCGCAACCACCGAAATCCAACCACCGCCAACCACTTGACTAGGCAAAATGTGCACCACAAATGCAGATGAAAAGTGAGGAAAATCCGGGGGAAACTGCGCTGCAAGTGTGTAATGTGGTGGAATTATTCACATCACAAACGGACTTCTCTCATTCAAATAGTTTTTTATTTTTCGGACTGGGTGCGGCTCGGTCTAATGGCCGGCGGCCAAGCAGATAGTTGCAAGTGAGATAACAAATAAAATGCAAGCAACTGAAAATAATACAAATGGTGGGTATAAAAAGCAGAAACTTTGCTCATTTTTAACATTAGGATTAAAGGCAAGGCCAGGCATGGCAATGCATGGCCACAAAGCGATCGTGTTACTCTTGAGATGGAAATAAAAAACAAATGTGGATAGAGATGTGGAAAAATAAGTTTTAAATAAGTTTTGGTACGATTGATTTATATCTTGTTTTATATTTAATAAACATAAACACAAAAAATAGATAGTAAACATATTACTCTTAAGAAAATATATATTGCTAATCCAACTTTGGAAAGAAATCTAGGGTTTAAAAGGGTTCAAAAAATGTTTGAAAAGTTATGAACTAGTAAACATTAATTACTTTATTTAATTCTTCATATTTTTTTATGTCTTCTTAGGTAACCAACTCAACTAATCAATCTTAAACCCCTATCCTTTTCGTATTGTAACCTTTACTGTGTTTATATTTTCACCTAACCACCTACCAAGAAGGCAGCTGTTTATACAGAATTTCCGGGAATTAAGCCTTAACACCTCTGTGACACAATTTAACCCAACTCCGTGACACTTTCGGGGTATCCGAGAAACGGAAGTGCTGTGCGCGGGGCAAAGTACTTACTCAACGCGACTTGTCTCGACTTACTAATGCAGTTCACATCTCATTCACACTCTTTATTTTTCTCCTGGAGTGAGTAGGGTTTCTATATAGTGTATATATATTTATATATACCCCATATAAGTTGTGTCAGCTGTGCGGAGATCCAGCAGCCTTAGACAAACATTGCACCAGAACGGAGCTAAATATATAGACAAGAGATAAAGAGGGTCCCTTTCTCAGTCCCTCAGATGTGCGTAGGTGCACCTCTCCATCACCATTTCCAACTCCATCTCATCCCCAGGCTAATCTCTAAGTGGAAATCTGTTGAAAATATTAAAAAGCAATTTCAATTCCTTCGGCATACATGTACATATAGGTTTTCGTGTTTTTTAATTAACCCCAGAGCCTCCTTTCCACTCGAGTGTCCACTTGAGGTGAATTTGTAGCTCAGCGAGAGAGCTGTTTTCTTAATTTATTTTTTTCCGTCTTGTCTAAATATTTGTTAAGAATGTTTCTAACACACACAGAATCACATCCTCTAATTACTCTTCATGCACTTGAACTAGATTTTAACCCACATCTCCTGCGAGGAACTGAGAGCCATGTTCTCAGCCTGGCTTAAGTTTTGTCAGCTGCCAGGCTTTGGGTTAAGGTGAGAACAGGACCTTGTCTTGGAAACGGAATAGGAAATGGGGAGAGAGTTTAACACAGTTTAACAGGAGGAGAAAGTTAAGAATTTAAGAAGCGTTTTCGAAAAGGGAAAAAATTAGGACAAGCACAATTATACGGAGTCTAAAATGTATTATATTTGAACTCCTAAAAAAATAGTTATGATTAAAGCTTTCAATAAGAATCAATTTTTAACGGAAGCCTTTAACAAAGGATAAAAAAAAAAACAATAAAACCAATTAGACCTAATAGAATAAAAATAAATATAACTCAAAGTAACGCTTAATCGAACACTGGTCCATGTTTTAGTCTCTTCTTTGATCTTCCTAATTTTAATTTTTTCTTACAAACAATATCCAAAGAGTGTGTTTTGTCTGCATCCATCATTATTCCACTAGACTCCTCGTACGTCTTTGTTTAAACAAATGCCTTTGGTGGCCACTTCAAACTGTTTCAATAATGTCCGATTTGAGATCCACTTTAAATAGACACACGTACGCACCGAAAGGCAAACAAAAAACTAAAAAATACCTAGGCAACTATGGAAATTACTGTTAACAACTGCAACACAATAACAACAACATGGCCAGCAGACACAACAGACTTGTGACGCGTCAATATTTGTACATGCATTGCATTTTCACGCCGCATAATTAGATATCGGAAAATAGGCAAAGAAGCCTCCACACACAGCTGCCGCTTTTTATTTCATTTAAATTCCAGCCAGGAAAATGCAATGCCAACACATTCCCATTAATTAGATGCCAACCGCAGTTAACTGAAAAGTACCTTTGTCCATTTATGCTAATTTACACTAGGGAGGGTTGGGTTCTTTTTTAAAAGAGAATAGAACGCGGTCCCAAAATGCAGTTTTGACCCATTTGAAATTGACCATATTGTTGAGGAAGTTGGGAGGAGTCCAGAACCGGAAGTCCCCAATTGAAATAGTGACAATCTATTGACACTTTCAGTGGTTCTTGGAAAATTTGCATTATTTTTTGGTAAGAAGTAATTAATTCTCACTTCTGTTTTTTGGGTTGGATATTTTTTCCCGATTTAATTTATGAAAACTTGACATTATTTTGATTTTTTTTTTTGGGTAATTAGTCGTATAATGGGGATATTAAAAATAATTAATATTTATTTTGAAGGAGAAATGAATATATTTTGAGTATCTGTTTGTTGGTTTACAGTGGCGAGCAAAACTGAGTCTATATCCATGATTTTGGACATCCTGCATTACAGGAATAAAGGAATAGCATTTTCTTTAAAATACAAGGACTGTTTATGATTACAAAAAAAATATTTTTCAACTGAAAGACACGATTTTATAATCCCTTTAAATTTATTCACAGAATTCCAAAACCCTTTTAGAAGTGTCAATTAATTCTTTTAAATTTATTAAGTTTAATTAATAACAGTTTTTTGAACTCACCTTTTAAGACGGACAAATGCAAATGTAATTGCAGCTCCACTTGAAAAATTATTGAAATTGTGTCAAAGAAACCCGATTTCAGGCTCAGTTAATCCTTTTAATTATGATTGCTTGGTTTGATTTGTGCACTCGCTGCAATCGTCCTTTTGTATTTTGTAACGATGTGATTAATTTTAATTGAAAATTCCGCAAATTTGCACGCTTGGCAAAGCGTGAAAAACTTTTGGGGATGAGTTTTCCCCTCTTCCTCTGACTTTCGCGTCTTCACTTTAAGGATGCAAAACGCACACTTTGGGTCACACTTCCCGGAGCAGCAGCTTCTTTTTGGCTTTTTAATAAAATTGAGGAATTTATAGAGCGCGAGCGGGGGAGTTTCCCAAAGGAAAAGTCGCTGTCAACGGTTATCAATCAAGGCAATTACACACGCACTCAATGGCCGAGAAAAGAATCTTTAAGGCAACGGCATCAGCTTCATTCTCAATGTATTTATTTTCTGCTTTCTTTTATTAAATTTTGTTTTGTTTTAATTTATTTTTTAAATTATTATTTTTTATCAGCTCTATAGTATAGAGTTTATACTGGTAGCACTTTCTTATCGCACTTTTACGTAAATTTGTGTCTCAGCGATGAGCTAACCGTCCGGGAAACAACCGCACGTCACGAGTTTTATTTTCCAACTGAGAAACGAAGCCGTAGTACGAGTATCTGCCAGATACAGATACAAATGCAAAGCCCAGCGCACAATGGCGCAAAAGATACAAATAGGTTGCAAAAATCTGCTTTTTGATGACAACGGATCGTAAAAATTGTTATTGCATTCGACAGGTAATAGTTCAAAAGGGTTGAATCCAAAAAATTATTTAAATCGGTTTATTATTTTAGAAGTTACACGTGTGCAAAGTTGAACCTTTTTCGGGTTGCAAAAAAAGCTTGTCGTTTTTGAGAAAAATTCTGACTTTGATGTCGTTTTCTAGGTAAAATATGTAACCGACCGGCATGGTTATGGTCTCTATCGAAAGGGTCATCAAATCTCGGTTAAACCAAGGTAGAATAAGATTATAATGTTTATTGCACGTGCTGGCATACCTGTTTTACCGAAGTACTAATTTTTCACCTATTTTTCAACTTTGATGGAATGCCAAAAATGGGATTTTGGTGGATTTTGTGTTTGGCGTATGAGGTGTTGTTCTTGAATATGTCCTTTATCATATTCAAAAAAGATCGGCTGCCCCGAACTGCCACCTCGAATTTCCAAAGCAAAAGATACTTTCAACTCAGCGTAAAAAACGCGCGGCTTCGTGCAAATTTTGGTACGAGCGCAGCGCAGTACGAAATTGTATGGCGGGCATACATTTTGTCCTGTATTGGCGCCTTGTTTTTCAATTCCTGACTTTGTAAGGACACTTAATGATTTAATATGAATGTATAACTATTAATTATTCTTAAAAAAGATTAAATGATGTAAAATTGAATGATTTTTTTGAACAAAAAATGCATAAATGATTGAAAATTGGTCAATAAATTGTTTTTTTCTTAAAAATGTATCCTTTTTTTGTTTTTAAAACATTAAACCATATTAGCATTTTCAGAGGAAACAAACGAAAAGTATTTTTCGAAATTGGATACAAACTTAGAAAACTGCCTCAAAATACACTAATTTTGGAGTATAAAATCTACTATGTATTTATCTCAATATATAGAGTGACCACTTAATCAAAAGGTACTAAAATTACCTTTCATTAAAAAAAAAAATATGAAAATATCCCAACCGGTTCAAGAGTTATGATTTTTGCAACCCTAAAGTATCTAAACTGCCACTGTGCGTCACGAGTTTTATTTTCCAGTCTTCGGGCCTTCGCGTGGCTTCGGCACTAGCTTCGTTGGACTTCGTGTTTATGGCAAAAGTGGAGAAATGGGAAAATCGCATGCGAGAAGTGCTCGGCACGACTGATTGGAAGAGAGAAAAGGGAAATTACGAGAGAGACGGTAAACGCCGGCTGCTGTATGGGAATTTGTATACCCTTGCAGGGTATTATACTTTTAGTCAGAAGTTTGCAACGCACTGAAGGATTTCCGATTCTATCAAGTATATATATTCTTCTTCAGCATCAACAGCCGAGTCGATCTAGCCATGTCCGTCTGTCCGGAATGATAGGACAATTTTTAGGACAAAATTTTAACATATTTTCAACATATTGTCATATTATTTGAGATTTGGCCATTATGTATTATTCTAGAATTTTATAAAGATCGGACTACTTTATCAAATGTCTGCATATCCTTAAATATAAAACACTTTAAATACTTACTTACGGCAAGCCGATTCTTGATTATTCTTTATTTGTTTTTGCTTTTCTTTTTAATTTATCTTAATTGAACCAGAAGAATATACTTGAAGGATTTTAAAAAAATATTTTTAAATAGTTTTTTTTACACATCGAGAAGTAGTTCTTCAGATATGTATTTGGCAATATGTACTTGCAATTAAACACTAAAATTACATATTAAAACACATTCAATAAATACTTTTTTTAATTAGTTTTATTTTGAAATTAATTTTCATATAAATTCAACTAAAACGATTTAAATTCCCTTAAATTTCTACAAATAACACCCACATATAGGCGCTGCCATAAATTTCTCTTTTTCCCGTTGAACCACTTTTTTATAGCAACTCTCTCAGAGTCTGTTAGTCAGTCGCTCGTTCTCTTGCTCTCTTGGCTTGCCATCAACAACAGCTGTTTTTTGTTTATTTCAATAAATTCCCCCGCATTTGTCTGATAAGCACGTGGATTTTTTGCTCTCCCTAAAACGGAAGAGAATTTATAAAGGCGGCCACAGGTAGCGGAAAAATTGTACAAAAGAAACAGGTAATGGAAGTGATAACAAGGAATGTCAAGGTGCCATTTCTGGTTTTGTGTATTAAATGTACTAAGTATAGGTATGATTTTACTGTTTATTATAAATTTTAAAATAAAACAGAACCCTTAATTCCGTTTCCTTTCCTAATTAATTTTAGATACGAAAAATTACTAGGAAACCTATGAAGACTTTAACTTATAAATAATAAGTGTAATTCTTTATTTTCGTATACCTTTTTCTATGATTTCCATTATTTTTATTAAAATAATACTTCATATTTATATTATTTAACAAATTATTTTCCGCAACATTTTTTGAGTATAAAATACACATTTCTTGGATACTTTTCCACCTAATTTAACCAACTCAAGCAACTAATTACCTAGGCATCCAATTAGCTTAATAAATCCTCTGCCATAAGCTAAACTTATTGCGTGAATTCCACGCCCCGTTGGCCAAAATGAAATGGCTCGCAGAAATGCTGAAATCAGCCACACAATCAATTAAAAATTGTGTATAAAAAAGTTTCAAATTAAGATGAAGTAGGCGCCACATACACACACTTAGAATATGTTAGATTTTTCCTGTGAAAAAAAACTTCCAGCTTCCCTCATCCTACATATATTTGCTAAATCAGCAAATGTGTCAACTCAGGAAGGGTGCAAAAAATATGTATCTCTATACAAACTGCACGGGAATTCTGCTTGATGTAGAATGAAACGCATTAATTTGGCTCGTTATGATTATTGCCACGCCATGCCACGCCCCTCATACACGCCGCCCCTTGTTCGAAGCTGGAGAAGATGATGCACTGTTAAGAATTAGGGTTACTTTTGAAGCTGGAAAAGGTGGGTATTTCACTAAATAAGTTTAACTATTTGATTTCGGTAATATAATATGTATATTACATATATATATTTTTTAAATATTTGCATATATTAAATTTAAATTAAAATTAAATTATCATATAGGTACAATGTTGTTTCACATCTCTTTTAACTTTTTCCATTAAATTTTTAATTTTAAACTTAAATAATTTGTTTAAATTTAGTAGACAGAAAATTTGAAAATTTGTAATTAAAGTTGAACTATTTGTTGTCCTTTAGATAATATTATAACTAATATTTTAGTGTAGAAAATTTAAATTTATAAAAACTATATAATACAAAATTATTCTTTTTTAGCATTTCTATTAAAATTACATTTTCAAAGCTTGGATTTATGCAGAGATTCTTGACAAGAGAATTAATTTTGTTTATAAAGTATTAATATAAATGTTTTATACATAAAATACAATTACTTTGTTATATTTTTAATGCATATTAAAAATTTGTATATATTTCTATAGCTCATTACATTTGTTTTCCGTGCACTGCTCTCAAGTAGACCATATGGAAATGCCTTGAGTAATATGTTTGTCTGACTCTGCACAGACCAAACTCTGACCCCCATTCAGACCCTCTTATTGGTGGTGGAGCTGTGGGACGGGGAGCGGGGTATTCGAGGGGGGAACCACCGCCAAAGGCGCACGTTAAGCGAATCGTGCACACGCCCCATGACGATGATTAATTACCTTTTTGGCTGCTTGGCTCACTCGCTCGCTTGCCGTTCCCTTGCTGGATGTCTTGGATGTATCTTTGTATCTCGCAGCTTGTATCTTGTGCACATTTCACTTATGCACGCCTCACGCTTTGGTGGCCAGAGGGTGCTCCTCCAGCTCCTCCGGCCACCTCCTCCTCACCATGCACCTCCCTTAGCTTTTTGGGGGGTTCGTCGTTTGTCGCTGATGAAGTTGTATTATTTATCGCAAAAGTGATTTTTCGCACTTTCCGTGTGTCTTCGGCTGTCTGCTTACCTCTTCTTTCTTACGGAAAGGTGTGGAAAGGGAATGAAAGGGAGAATATGGTGAGAAGGAGAGGGCAAAATGGGGTACAAGGAGGTGGAATGTCAGTATTTCTTGAATTATTAATTTTATAATACACTTTGCTTTATATACTATTTTTTTAAGATAAAATTTTAAACTAAAAAACTCTTGTTAAATATATATTTCAAGTTTTTTAACTTGATTAAGAATGATCTCTCTAAGTACCACTTTTGAAAACTATAACATCAGGAAAGAATTGATATTTAGTGGTATATAAAACCAAACTCATAACTCTCACCCCAGACATTATCTCCTATTCGATCTCCAAATTTAGGATGCACATGTGTTCCAACGACTCCTTTCGAAACATATCAAGTTGCCCTACAAATCGATTGAGGGCGTAACTCCTAGATGGGTTTTTAGGGGTTGTGAGCTAAGTATTTTCACAGAAATTCGAAACCGCGCAAAGTCAATGAACCAAAACAAACGAAAACAAAAGGGGAGACAAAGAAAACAAATACAATAGGAAATAAACAACACAAAAAAGGCAACAAAATATACAGAAAATGCACAACAATTTGACATCTGTTTCAACGCCAGAAAAAGGAGTAAAAAGTGAGCGAGGACAAAAAGGATGTCACGTAGATTGACTTGTACTGCGCGAGGACGAGGGCTCAAAACTTCAACTTGGCAGCCACTCGAAACTCCTCAGCGAAAGAATAAAATTCCTTGGAGTTCGTGTGACAAATGCCAAGGGTTAATGAGATCCCTGCTTGGGTTCGCTTTTGGAAATTCGGAGTTGTGTTAATTATCAGCAGCAACGAGCGGGAGTTTAAACGCTTCATTAGGACAAAAAGATACAAAGAACTGGAAAAGCAGAAAAGCGAGAGCGACTCCGGGAGGGGTGAAAGCGATACCGATACAGAAACATATTTAGTGAAAAATATCAAATTACACAAACCAAAAACCGGGAGTCTTAAAGGGAATGCATTTTTGTAGGCAACAGAGGGGTCTGAAAATTATAAAAAGGGAATAACATTAGGCATTCAATTAGTCACTTTTAACATGGGTGAGAGATTTTTCTGATTTGTTGGAGATTAAGAGTTGGAAGACACATTTTAAACTGATTTTGTTTCTGGAACTTACATTTAATGACAAGCGAGACTCATTAAATTTTTTTATACATTTTTATAGGGCAGAAATAAAGTTAAATTGGTTAAATGTACATAAGCAAAATTCCTCTTCCTTCAACGCTTCCCAGAAATCCTTCCTTAATGAGCTTTATTGTTAAAGATATTTATTTACACTTCAAGTATTTCCTAAGAAACCCATTCCAGATCATTAATATGCATTGTATTTTTGAAAAATGATTATTCAACATGCTCAAAACTTTAATTGTCAAAGTCCACAGTCCGCTGCCCCCGTTGCCCTTAATATGCAGCCACAAAATTATGCTAAGTTATTCATTTATATTAATTAACTCAAAAGCTAAAGGCGAAGATACAAGATGAGATGTTCCAAGTTTCAGTTTTTGGCATGTGAAATGATTGATCGATCGATCTGGCAAAGAAACCTCCACATGAATCATTCGAAAGCAGGGAAGTGACTCATTTCTGAATAACAAACATTATCAAAAATGGGAAATCGGGATCGTAAAAATGCAATTGACAGTGAGGAATACCTCGGGTTAAAGGTCATGCTTGATCTTCTTCCCGTTTTACGACTCCCAAAACAAAAAATCTTAAAAGAAAGAAAACCGCCTTGAGTAGCGCCCCTCGTAAACCATAAAAATGCATAATCTATGACCACTTGACACGCATTAAACAAAGCCAAAACATATATATATATTTTTTTATAAACATTTCCTACTTTATTGAAATATTTTGTTGGGTTATAAAAGATCTCGCTGGGCGGCAGAACTAAAGTCAGCGATAAGAAACTCAATCCCCAAATCAAAAACTGAAACCGAAATCGAAGCTCACATCATAGTTTTTCATGAATTTCATGTACGGCTTCCGTCACACGACTAACTTAAATCATAAAAAACGGAGAGTACAACAAAGAAAAGTTTTTTCTACCGCCAAAAAAATATAGGAAGCTATCAAAAAAAACAACAAAAAAATCATAAAAAAGTAGAGGGAGTTACATTGTCAAAATCACGTGCGGAGTCACTGGGGGAACCTCTTTTTCGGGACTTGTAAATTTATTTCGTCATATAAACAGCCGGGGCTCTTGTTATGCAGCTTTTCCTGGCAATTTCACTATGTTTTTCCTCTGAAATTACAACTTTGTCATCAAACTCGGACAAGGAACATAACAATTGTTGGTAATAAAGAGCTAATAAAATGTTGGCGGAAATATATTTGCAAATATTAACTACTTAGGGTAATAAAAATAATAATGAAATCATAAACCAGCTAAGAATAATTATGGTAAATAATAAATATGAGAATTATAGACAAGCATAAAAACCTAATTAAAATGAAAATTATCTATTTGTAATTTTATTTTTATGGATTTATCACATAGAGTATTCGCATTTATGTTGCATTTTAATTTCAATTATCAGCTCTGGTGACACATGTAATTATTGTGTAAAATTCACGATAGTCTAGATTTTTTTTGCCAGAAAAACTTATAAGAGAAATAAACAACTTCCATCAGTTGAAATAATTTCAGGGCGCGCCTTCTGATTAAAGGATGTCCATTAAATATTCATGTAAATGTCAATTTAAAGCTACTGTCTCCCCTTTTTTTGATGGGTTATGGAACAGTTGAGTGGCGACTTTTTTGTTGTCACGGCTTCGGTCTGCATTATTATTGATATTGAGCCCATGAATCCCCAATGAAAGGCTGCCCCTTGCCCTTGTACTTTCCTTTTTGAACTGTGCCGACGAACAGGAAAGGGTGGGTGGAAACGGGGGGTTTCTGGGTGTTTTTTTCGAGGGTGTTTGGGAGACGTATAAATAACAATAGATTTATTGCAAACAATACACGAAATGCATTCGAATAGGGCTTTGATATAAGGCTTTGTTTGGTTTTTTTTACGAGTTCGCTTTCGAATAACTTTAATCAAAGTTGGCGAAGGTTTAATTTTGTATAAATAATACCATGAGATAGAACGTTTAAGAAAATAAAAAAGAATATTCATAAATAAATATTTAATTTATTTTCCAATTATTTTCTTATATTTCCTTTTATAAAAAGTTCAATTTTTGTGAAGAATATTATTATAAGGTAATCTCTTTGAAATGTGACCCTGTTTCTTTGATCAAACTCACATCTAACTATCGATATAACATAACTTAAATTAAATGCCAACCCTTGAAGGGTAAACCTTAAAACTCGGCAACACTGCCCTAAGAAAAAAAGCTACCAATGTCACTTCATTTTTTCGTGTCAGAAAAAAAGGTATGCAACCTATTAGTTCAGAAAGATATTTTCTTCAAAAGCTCAGTTTTTCAGTGATAAAGCAAAGAAAAAAGAACCAGAATAATGTCTTCACCCGAGCAATGCTACGATGAGTTCTGCTCCCCCGTGGGCTCACCGCCAGCAGAAACGTACGAGGAGTTTCTAGGAAAGCAAGATGCAAATTCTAGCTCGTCACCCTCCTCCTCGGAGGACAAGCTGTCCGACTCGGACATGCTGGAGATCCAGCGGGAGAAGGAGGCCCTCCTGACGCTCGTCAGTCCGCCGCAGCCCACGGGCATGCCGCTGCTGGGGTGTCCCTTTGTGCTCAAGCTCTATCTGGCCGCCGGCAGTTCCGCCATCACCATGATCAACTGGTCCCCGAATGGCCGCCAGCTGGTGGTGAATTATAAGGCCCTGCAGGACCACTTGACCGCCGGCAGTCAGATCTTCCGCAGCCGAAGTGTTAAGCAATTTACGGCAAAGCTGAGGGCCGAGGGCTTCCTGAGGATCCTACCGGATCGCCCATTAGGCCGAGCAGCAGCCAACGTGAAACCCATGCCGCTCTACTTCCAGCAACCTCAGTTCGTCAGGGGTGCGGTGGGCAGCCTGCGCAAGCTGATGGAGGAAAGTCTGCTCATCGAGAAGTATTACCCGATGGGTGCCCAGTATGGTGAGGCAGCTGAGAACGAGGAGGAGGAGGAGCCAGAGTTCCGTGTGCCGCTTCACATGCCCTCGAAGAGTCACATCGAGCGGATGCAGCAGCGCGGCGACAAGTGCTGCTCCATCTTATCAGTTCGCTCGCCCAGCCAGGAGGCCCACTGCCGTCTCCGCACTCTGCTGATTCACCAGTCCACCTCCAAGGTGGTCCAGGACAGCGCCGATCTCTGGAAGGACGCTTCAATGAAGAAGGGTTCCCGTCCCTCGGACTTTCCCGCCTTCACCAGCTCCAAGATCAAGTTTGTGCGGCCCCACGATTCCGTCATCATTCTTAATGCGAACAGGCCGCTGCCGGAATATGCTGGCTACTATGGCCAGGTGTCTCCTACCAAGGTCAACAAGTTCTTCGGGGACTCTCTGCCGCGTTATGGCAACAAGACCACTGGCTACAAGGACGTCGTGATGGAGGCCACCCACAAGGCCAGCAATTTCCAGCAGAATCTGCCCATTGGCCTGGCATCTTCGGAGGGTGAGGGCGATGACCCCGACGATGTCCCGCCACCCGTGTCCCCCGCTGGCCATGACTCGGACATGGACTGTATGCCCTCCACATCGGCAGCAGCAGCGGCAGCGGCAGCTAAGAGATCTTCTGGACGACAAATAAGCGCCGACTCTGTGGACGATCAGGACCTGGAGGAGGCCATGCAGGAGCTGTGTGGCGGATCAACAGCCCGCAAGGAGAATGTCTCATCAGGCAGCCGTGGAAAGGCCAAGGGCCAACCCCAGCCTAAAACCACGTCCCGCAAGCGTCGCGCTAAAAGCTTTGAATCCAGTTCCAGCGAGAACGAGGCTGAGGTCAGTCGGAAGCCGAAGAGAGCCAAGAAGAGTACCGTCAAGGAGAGTATCCAAGAGGAAGCCATTGGGGAGTATCAAGAAACTCTTCCTAAAAAGCGAGGCCCAAAATCCAAGGCCAAAACTCCAAGAGCCACGTCCCGAAAGCGTTTTGCCAGCCCAAATACAGACGAGGCTAGTCCCCCAAGGAAGAGAGCACTGAAGGACTCTAGAAAGACTAAGCAACTGGAAGAATTGGAAGAGTTTCTCGGGAAGAAGAAACGCGGGCAAACGAAGAAGCATCTGCGTGAAACTGATGAGGAAAACGAGTACAAGGAAGCCGAAGAAAACGAGTACGCTTTTCAGGACGAGGTTGAGAACGACGAAGAAAACGACTACGTAGAAGAGATTCCAGAAGAATACGAGCAGACAGAAGGATACGAGCAGCCAGAAGAAGACGAGCAACCAGAATATGAAGTTTTAGAAGACGAGTATTCTCAAGAAGAGCACCATGGAGAAGAATATCTCCAGCAAGAATACCCAGAAGAGCAACCAGAAGCAGAGTACCCAGAAGGAGAGTACACAGAAGGAGAGTACCCAGAAGGAAAGTACCAAAAAGGAGAGTACACAGAAGGAGAGTACCCAGAAGGAGACTACCCAGAAGGAGAGTACCCAGAAGGAGAGTACCCAGAAGGAGAGTACCCAGAAGGAGACTACCCAGAAGGAGAGTACCCAGAAGAAGAGTACACAGAAGGAAAGTACCCAGAAAGAGAGTACGCAGAAGGAGAGTACCCAGAAGGAGAGTACCCAGAAGGAAAGTACCAAGAAGGAGAGTACCCAGAAGGAAAGTACCAAGAAGGAGAGTACACAGAAGGAGAGTACCCAAAGGAAGAGTACCCTGCAGCAGAGTATCCAGAAGGCGAGTACCCAGGAGAAGAAGAGCAACCAGAAGAAGAGCGACCAGAAGAAGAGCAACCAATGTACCCAGAAGAAGATGAACAACCCGAAGAGGCTATAAATGAAGACGATGCCCAGGAAGCCGAAGTGGACGCCAACAACGATGAAGATTTGGTAGCCGAAGAAGAACAGGACGTGGAAGAAGAATCGGATGACGAAGATGAGGATGACGAAAATGACCAAAATACTGAGGATACTGATACTGATACTGAGGATGATGACGACGATGATGATGATTATAGTGTTCAGTACCGGGCTGCTCCACAGGATCCGGAAAAGCCACGACGCTATGATCTCCGCAACTCCATGCGGAAGTCGAACTAAAATCAACATATACTTTTGTTAAAGGGATTGATAAAACATGTTTTATATATAACCTAAACTAGGTCTTAATACAGCTGATGAGAAACGGAGAGGATGGTCCAATGGTTTCCCTCAATTAAATGTTAATCCCAAAACAATTTTAAGGAGTTTTATTTTTAAGGGAAAGCTAAAGAAAATGTCACACACGAAAATTGTATAACCACAAGTTCAGGAATATCTTTTTAATTTAACGTTTACTAAGTCAGGTACTTCCCTTTAATCATAAATAATACCTTTAAACTAGAACCTCTCACAGTTTCAGCAACACCTTTTGACCCGAGACCACTCCACCTCGTCTGTATCTTTTATTTATTCAACTTCAAAACCCATTCCTTGGTACATTTACCATCTTCGGCATATATAAACCCGGCCATTATAATAACTTTTGTTTGGTTTCTCTTGGGCGATGCCATTGGCATTGGACATATGGGCAATTAAATCGCTTATCGCCCTTTGATCTCTCACGCCCTCGGCCTGGCCCATTACCGAGGCCAATCAAAAGTGTAATATCATCGGGAAATATCTCACCAATAAAGCCCGGCACCCACACGGGCTAAAAAGAGCAGCGAGAAGAGCCAGACAGAGGCACAATCAGTCGGATGTTTACAAGTTTTATGAGCCACCAAATAACAAGATGAACAACAGGCAACCGAAAACGAAACCAGAACCAGAAACTCAGGGAAAAAAACGAAACCTAAACGATGCTTGACTCTGAGCTTGGGTTTCGGGGATTCGATTCGCAATTCGCCTTTGGATTCTTTTTTAAATATAACTCAGCGTGAGGCGAGACACGATTTTTATCGTCTTTAATTTGCTTTTTATTTGATATCATATTTCAAGGCGGACCTCGCCAAATATTTTTTTCTTTCTTATTTTTTTTTTGAGGGTAAGAACTTTAAGTCAAGACGTCATAATGTCATAAAAATGTCACATACTTTTAATAACTTTATGACAGCTACAAAATCATAAACAAAATGCCCTGACAGCCCCACACACACACTCAGAGGCGAAAGGGAAGTGGATTCTGCGGCTGGGATCTCTTTTGGGAGTCATCATAATGAGATGTGTCATGTTTTGCCTTCCGAGAAATGTTTCTTGTTGGCCTTTTAGGCTTTCGTCGCTATTGAACATCGTCTCGGGCAGAACTAAATCCTGTCTGTGCCCCCCAAGAGTCTCAATTATAAACATGACAGCATGAT
Organism: Drosophila bocqueti; assembly: GCA_018151655.1. Classification (NCBI taxonomy): domain Eukaryota; kingdom Metazoa; phylum Arthropoda; class Insecta; order Diptera; family Drosophilidae; genus Drosophila; species Drosophila bocqueti. The sequence goes on from JAECXF010000057.1 coordinate 12,322,416, forward strand.
TATTAAATTTGATGTTTAAATGATGATGAGAAATGTCCATAAATGTCAGAGGATTATAGATCTAGCTGGGAAAGTTTACACTAAAATAAGTAATACTAAGATCTAATATTTGTTTAGCTTCCAATCTTATTTCCAAGATCTGTAAGTTATCTTTAGAAGGTAACCACACTCCTACTTTTAAATACTAAACCAAATACACCTCTCCACCACACACTCTCAGCTTTAGTTTCAACGCATAAATTCGCTTTGCGAGAGAATAAAATTATGGTATATAAAGTCGGGACTTTGGCTGCATTATAATGAGGATTTCTGTTGTATTTTTTTTCTCTCTCGCAAACCCTCAGCTTGCTGAGTTATTAAATGCCAAGTTATTTGTCGTTTAGCTGGAAATTCATGCAGGTCGGCGGCAGTACTTTAACTTCTCCGTTTCGTTTCGTTTCTTTTTCTTTTGTTTTGGGACTTTGAGACTGCTTTATGGATGTGAGTAGGAAATCTTTACGAGTTTCTGGTGGTGAGACAAATTTATTGGCAAGGCATAAATGTACATAAATGTATCTGGCGTTTTACTTTTTCCCGTTTGGCATTAATATCGTAAGTCGTAAAGATTTTTAATGATGCATATAGCCGTTTGGTGGAAACTATTTACATATGCAGCTTGATGGTTTATGGACATCTTTCTCTATGGGAAAATGCTGTAGGGAATAAGGTGTTGAGTGTGCATTATAAAGATAAATATACACAATTTTAAGGGGCTTTCCCTAAACTTTATAGTTCAATCACTAATTGGCATTACCATAGATCAAAAGATACATATTTAACCTATTTATATTGATAGAAATTGAGTTTAAACTTTAGTAAAACGACTCAGAACTCGGCTTAACTCCCATTGAAACTCAATTTGCCATTTTCCTTTCGACTAAATAATTTGTTGTACACATTTGTTAAAAACTTTACGCTTATCTTTTATGCCTTTTCCGACAAATACCAACTTTATAAATAAGCCAATACAGAGTCCCTCTCTCTTTCTGTGTGCGTGTGTAAAACTTGCTCCTGTGAGTTTGGCATGTCCTTGGGCTTTCTTTCAGGTAGAGCAGAGTTATTTTGTGATTGCACAAATGCAAAATGCATAACAATCACAATTGCACCAAAAATATTTCGCCAGCAAATTGGGATTTATACGGACGAGAATGGAGAGAAAGATATGGCCTCGTTCCTCGTTCCGGCGAAAACTTTCCTCGAAGGAGCTAAAAGTGGCTTTGCTTTACCTTCAAGTGTTGTAACCCAGTTTTGAATTGCTTTTTTATTTGCCCATCCAGGACTGCAGTTAAGGATGTGGTTACGGATATGCAGATGCCGATGCAGATGCTCCCCCGCGGGGGAAGTCCCAAGTAGTTTATGCAACATTTGGCTAAAATCTACCCGAAAAAGTTGCAGCAAACTTTTGATCGATGGTGGAATTGCTAGGCAATTAGGTAAATACATTGGGGAAATTTATTTAAAATGTTGAAAAGATTAGAAATCAGGTTATAAGAATTATAATTCCTTCAATTATATAGTGTTATAAAAAACAAAGGGAAAAGGGTTTTTGAAGAGCAAAGTAAAATGAATACATATTTTTCACTTAACATCTTTTAAGTTTAAAAAATCATTTTAAGTCAAGGTATAGTAAATAATAGTTAGACAAGCTATATAAATAATTTGTATTATCTCTTTTAGTTAATAATCCTCCTCGGGATAGGGCATGCAATGACAGGCTCCTGGAGTATTCGTTCTCAGCCAGCGAAGATACTGATTGACTCTTGTATACACTCCCGGGGAATGGGGTCTGGCACAACCAGCTCCCCAGGACACTATCCCTGCCAGCTGATATTGTCCTGGCTGCTCGTCAAAGGTTGTTTGCAGGGGACCTCCGCTATCGCCACCACAGGCATCCTTTCCGCCCTCTGAGATATACCCAGCACACATCATATTATCCGTGATTTGTCCTGGCTTGTAGGTGGTACGATTCCTACAGTCAGATTGGGGTAAAACCACCACTTGAACTTCCTGAATATAGAATTTACTTTATATAGTTACATATAAAGGAATCTTAAAAACCTCACCCTCAGAGTATCACTGGCCGAGCCTCCCTCCTTCTGAGCTCCCCAGCCCGTAACCACTGCCAATTCGTGATCAAAACTGTGACCCTGAATGGGCAGACAAATGGGTCTTATGCGGCGATTTTCCATATCCACTGGTCGCTCCAGCCTCAAAATAGCTATATCATTGTCGAAACTCCGAGGATTATAGAGCTCATGAACCTTTACTCTAGTCACATATCTTTGGATAATTACAACATCCTCATTGGGATGGCTGCGATTGTGTTCGAGGAATCTTAGAGTAAGGAGTTCTGGCGGCACTCCCTCCACACAATGGCCAGCTGTCAGGACATAGAGATCATTGATCAGGGATCCCGAGCAATAGAATCTATCGTGTATGAGGATCACAGCCATCCACGGATATTGGTGAACTCTAGTCTCCTCACCGCCCACAATTTTGTTGAGAGTATTTATGAAGCCACAGCGACAGGTCACACAGTATCTATCCATGGGAAAATTAGGCACTGGTGAATATGTTGGTGAAGTTATAGGAGTTGTTGTTGAGGTTGTTATCGAAGTTATTAAAGAAGATGTTGTGGCAGTTGTTATAGGAGTTGTTGTTAAAGAGGTTGGTGAATTTGTTGAAGTTGTTGTGGATTTTCTTGTAGTAATTTCAGTTGATTGTGTTGTTGTGCTCGTACTGCCCGGTGGTGGTAAAAATATTGAACTTATCCACTCGAAAAAATTTCCCTGCAAGGGTCGAACTCGCTTGGTTGCCATAGTTGAACCAAACACACACAGAAAGGCACAAAAAACAGCGATCAACAGCTGGAGCTTCTTCATCTTCCTGGCACTTTCCACTACTAAACCTGAAACTCTCACGGATCATCCGTTTTAAAGCAGAATTCACGAAAATCCACTCTGCCTGCTAATCACGTTTTATTCTATCAACAAAACTGGCGGCTGGCTGTGCAACTTTTCATTTTGGCAACATCACACACATTTTCCAGGCTGTCGCACAAATGAATTCATGAAATGTTTGGCCCCAGCAAAGTGTAAATGCCTGCCAGGTTAACTAACTAATTCTGGGCAAACGGGCGGGTATACATATTTGCTGAGGGGTTTTCACAGAAGATTGCACTTTTCATGAATGTCAAATTAAATGAGGGCTTTCATAAGGTAAACGATTTGAATTAAATTTAATCAAAATTAGGATTTAACTCTTGGGAGCGTGGAAAGGAATATGAATTACTCTAGAAGAATGTTTAGGGATATTTAATATTTTTGTTCTATAAACCACTTTGGATTAAATCCCCTTCGCTTCCGAACAACTTTCCCATCGATTTTCCTTAATCACCACACAATTCCCCTAATTGACAACTGTTAATACAAGTTTCCACATCAACTTTTCCAACTATTTATCCAATATTATGCAAATCAGACGCCCAATAAGGCTCCAATCAAGAGTTGACACTCCGCCACAAAGCTGGCAAGTTTCCCCCAACTTTTCCCCACCAATTTTCTGATTTTCCCCCTTGTCATTTGCCTGTGTGTGTGTGTGTTTCGTAAGCTGGCACAATAATCTGTAATAGGCTTAGGCATGAAATATTGACGCTTAGTGACCGCTTAGTGGATGCCAAATGACTAAGTAACGTCATCTTGGTGGAAAAACTCCCAAACTCCCAGGACTCCCAACTCCTCCAAACTGTAATTAGAAGAGCTCTGAAAATTAGTGAAAGCATTTTCATAACAATTTTCCCCCGGTTGGAATGTGTGTGTGTGTGTACATTTATTTGTGGAAAACTAAGCCGCTTATGGGACTGAGACTGTGAGCAAAGCTTTGCGACTTTGACTAATTGAATTTGGTCTATATATTGGGGTATATCCATTGAAGCGTGGCTTTAACCCCAGCACACGACTACAATTTGGAAGGTTACACCCACATATGGCAGGGGCACTGAGAGAAATGGGAAAGTTTGTCATTTAAACTTGAGCTATATCTATAAATATTTTTTTTTGTTTTTAAAAGGTTTATGGAAGGCGAGAAAATATTTTTTTAAACTTCTTGTATTCGCCTATTAATTTTAAACATATTATTTTGTGGTTTCTTTATCACTTTAGGGTTTAAAAATAATCACAAATGTATTTCTCCTTCTGTACACTTCATGCTTCAACGCCTAAATAGTAACATTTTACCCCAGTTAAATTTTATAGACCAGAGAACTTGGGAGTGTATTTTCCGGGACTGCGGCTACTGCTACTGCCAGCACCTCCAGTAAATTGTCCAATTATAAAACTGCGTAGGCCAGGTAGCAGTGGCCAGTTGAAAAACCAGACCAGGAGAAGACCCCAAGACCAGAAGCCAACTGTTTGGGGGGAAACTGGAGACGCATCATCCACATGTTTCTGTCACTTTTGATAGTCGCTCTCCTCTCGCTTAATTGATATTTATGGAAATGGTTTTCTGCCGGAAAGTGGAGCGCATGTGGGGAGATTTACAAGCCACAACATTGAACTTCATTCCGTCCCTCATTAGAGAGTGGGAGACACACACAGACAGACACACCATCCTGAGAGATACGAGCTGAAACTAGAGCTGAAACTGGAAAAACAATACTGCAGAAGTAATCCACTGACCCACAACTGCAGCCAAGAAAGGCAGCTGGAGAGCTGTGCCAGTGGCTTTTGTCCAGCTGAAATATATGGCTTAATTGTGGCCAAGTAATAAACATGTCTCGGAGTGGGTAAAAAGTTTTTTGGCTTGCCCAGAAGTTTTTAGGCTAAAAGAAAACCAATTAAAATGGCCAAGAGAGGCAAAAGTCAGAAATTAGAGGCAGAATCTTGCCCGACTGGAGTTTGAAGTGGTTAGGAAAAGGCATAAGGCACCTGGAATTAGTTTTAAAAACCTCTTGAAAACTATACTGAAATCCTGAAATATTTAATTAATATTAAGAGGTGCTTTAGCTTGTTTATCATAGAAACATAAAAGAATCAGTATATCCTTGGTATAACAAATATTCTTATGGAAATATTATTTATCATAACAGAAATCATAGTAAAAATACGGATAAATAAGCTCTTAAAATAAATCAAACATAAACCAAGTAATTACTCAACTCCTAGCTCCCTTTCACATTTTTTTTGGCTTCGAAAATGTATCTTTATCTCCACTGAGAACCAAATGTTTCGCATTGCGTAGGCTGACCCAGTGTGAACATGATTTAAAGGCAAATGCCAGTAAATAAAATATATTTATGCACACACACAATATATCTGGACACTACTTAGTTGTCGAACATGAGCTCTTTGGCCGCTATCGCGACAGCATCGGGCTTTAAAATCCGCAGCTTACAAAACAGCAGGCAAATGCAGCCAAAACACACATTCCTTCGGTGACTCTACAACGACGGCTTTTAATTAAAAGCAACATTTTCACAGGCCCCAGAACAAGCTTATTAACAGTTAACCCAAGCCACTAAAATATGTACAAATTAAGGGGTAAATGAGGGTTGAACGAGGGGAAAAAGGAAAAACAACGACTGTCAATTGATAAACAAGTCAACTGTCACTTAGGCCCAACATTGATAGCGACTCTGCGTTAATCAGGCAAAGTGTCCAAGTCCGAGTTCGACTTCGAGTGCGAGACCGAGTCCTGCCCCGAGGACCGGATCCCAACTCCAACTCCAACTCCTTATGGCAAAAAAACTCCACTTGTTGCCGGCTGGCGGCTGATGGCGATAAGCAGCGACACATGTCACAAGATTTTTCAGTCTCAGTCTCAGTCTCCGCCTCTTCTCTTTCGTTTTTTATTTATTTTTTTTATTTTAATCAAAAGTGGAAATTAAACGCGGCTAATGAAGATTTTAATTGCGTGCAACAAGCAACGTTGCAGTTGCATGTGGGCTTTGTGTATCTATAAAGGAAATATGTACATATGTGCAGCACATAAACTTGCAACTTAGGATTTACATGATCAGCATTTGTTGGCAGCACGCAACTTTGGCTAAGCTGATTATGACAGTTTTACAAGGGGACAGTGGGCTTAAAACAAGGTAAAAATATGGAAAGGTAAAGAGAAGTATAGTACAGTGAGAATTTATGGGCATGTGGAAAAAGATACAGAGAGTGCTAGTCTTAGCTTGTCAGCTTTTTTAGTCTTTGAGTTTGACAAGTGAATTGAGAGGGTCATCTTTCTGGTGTCTATTAAGAGGTACCCCTAGAGAAAGGTATATATTTTTATTCGAATTTATGAGTCTTAAGTGGACCCTTAGATATTTTAAATAAATAAAATATACCAACTTAAGTATTTATTAAATTTTTATATTATTCAACTTTCTATTATATATTTTTATTAAAATTTATGAAGAATCTTAGGTCAACCTTTCTCTCGGAACTTGAGTACTTTATTAAAACTAAACTGGCATTAAATACACATATGTACATAAACTTTTTAACAGAAAATGTATTTTAAAAGATTTTATAGGGTAAAAAATCATTAAATTAAAAATGTTCATTATTAAATTAAAAGAGAGATAACTATTGATAAGGAGAAATAACACAAGATTGTTCAGGGTGGTTTCAGCTTGAATTCTTGTTGATTTCAAGGATATATATATTGAAAGTGTTTAACAAAACCCTCTATAGGCTAAAATTAAAATCCAAAATCATAAACCATTTTCCTATTTGGTATTTGAATATTTATTTAAGTTAAATTTCCTTCCTTAATCAATAGGGACCCAAATATCATACCCCCAAAACCCACGATATCAACCAGTTAAAGAGCAATTGATTGCTCAGACAACAGACATATCAAAATCCTTTTGTCAGTCACCCAATTTACATTGAGCAGGTTCTACCCCGACTCCCTTTCGTTCAGTTTCCTTTCCACCTCAAAGCCACCGGGGAAAAATGGAAAAGAAAATGTGAAAAATGTCACGCTTCATTTGCTTTAACCGTTCAAACGGACACCTGGCCCAAGAGGTAACCTACAAAGGCCATTGAGAAAGAGAGACCAGTGATGATAGCAGGGACAGGGAAAAACACGGCACACAAATTCCATGAGAGACGTGGACACAAATCGAATTGGACAGATCGATTAGGCATACAAATGTGCAATTAGAAGTGGAAAGTTCACTTTGTCCACTCCGGAGAGATGGATATATATGGTCTATATATGTATGTATGGCTACCCTTTGCCCAATTAGGCGTTACAAATTGTTGGCTAGATGTCCGGATCGGAACTGGAATCGGAACTGCAGGCGGATATAGAGAACTAACGAGCCATGTAAAAGAGATGAAAGCCTCTCTACTATACATATATTTCTCCCGTTTTCAGCTTCAATTAATTGAATTAAATTTTGTGAGTAATTTCTTTCTTTTTTTGTGTAATTTACGCGCCATTCGGTTAACCGAATATGTCTGACGCTGGCCACAAATTTCAATAATTACCGACAGTTTTTAATTATCCTCGGAGGGGGTGTTGCAGTTCACTGACCAGCAAATAGTTTCGAACAGCATTTAATTATTATTTATGATTGTTTAGCGCAGTTCTGTACTGAAATTGATTTATGCGGTTTTATCGTGTTTGCTGTGTGAGCGTCCGGTCAAGTTTATTAATTTGTTAAAGCCAGCAGCGATTTGACACAAAAGCCCACTCGCTGCCCCCGAAACACCCACTTTTTCTGACCATTATATGTGGGCCTTTCTGTCATGTCGCCTGCCCATTACAATTACATATTAATTAATAACAATTTTCTTGTATTTTAGTGGGGAAAGGGGGTGCCATTGGTATTGAAGCGTGAAAAGCTATAATTAACAAATATTCGATGCTGCAATTATTGTTTATTTTCTTGAAGGAGTTGAATAATAGGAGAAAAATGTTATTTTTCAATGGAACATCAATGGAACTTTCAATTTTAAATAAAAAGGTAAATGGTAGAAATTTTCTTAGGCATTATATTGGCATGTAAAACTTATATTTATTTTATATTTATAAATACAAATTTTCGGATTTTATTATAATTCCCAGGTCCAGCTTATATATTAAATAAATACCAGTACCACTAATTACTTAAAATAAGCACTATTGAAACCCCAAAACAGTTATGCTAATAAACTCTCCACAAGACGAACATCTGATTTGATTTAAATACAGTCTCCTCTTAATTTGGGTTAATTTCAAGAAAATGCAAACATTTCCTGCTTTCGCCGTTGGATTTTCTCCTGTTCCCCCTCGACACCCTGCCTCAGTCTTAACCCACTGACGACGACGACGACGACAATGCAAACAGAGCGCGACAGCAAAGCAAACTCAATGAGCAACGCCTGCGTGAAAAATGCAAATCAATTCAATTAAAAAAGAACAAGAGCAGCCACAATTGCCAGGACGCATAGCATGACCGCCGGGCAAAACACACGATACGATCCTCTATACCATATACCCCAAGAAAAACCTCAAGAGAAAAGAAAAGAAAACGAAACGAAACACGCTCCATAAAGATCCGCAAGACAACAAACAGCAACAACACATGCCACAAAAGTGTTGCAGTTACAAGAATTTTAATCAAGCGTTTAACACTAAACGCGCCACAAGTTGCAGGCAGGCAAAAGGCGAAGGCGACGGCGACCGAAGGCTGCGGCTGCGCAGACGCATAAACAATTTTCAAATTGTTGTTGTTTTTATTGTTGTTGTTTGTGCTGGTTGGTGTTGTGTCTGCCTTGCAACCTTTATTGGCATTGTGCTGCCGCCGCCGCCTGTTGTTGCTGTTGTGCATAAATTAACTTGCCGCTTGTCTAGGCCCGGCAGCCAACATCAACTTCTACTACAACGGGCACAGAAAAAAATTCATATTTCTAGAGAGCTTAATAATTTTTGAAAAACCAAAATTAAATTTATGAAATATATTATAACATAAATGTATATAGTACATATATGTATAGTGTTGCTTAGAGCTTACAATCCAGTAAGAGAGAATGAAAGCCAATGAATAAACACGGAAATAAATATTTGCAATATTTTAGAGATACATATATCTTGAAAATTTTTCATTAAAATTAAACATGTTTATGTAAAAAATTTAATAAATTTTGAATTCCATTTATCCTGTGCATAATATAAGTGCTTAACCCATAACTTCAGGTTAGTGCAAGTAAAAAATAAATATTCAGAAACTTTTCTGAAACTAATGAATATAAAAAATCATAAAATATAAAGAATCAAATATTAATTTGTTAAAAAAAAAATTTGAAATCGATTTAAAGCATCTAGAATGATAATATTTGAAGTCTTTACGGCCAAATCTGTGAATCATTGCCAAAAATTATATTAATAGAAATATGGATCAATATTTTGCATTTAAAAAATTCATTTCTTCATCCTATGCATTTTAATTCAGATATTCCTCTCCGTGTAACTGTTTTCGGCTTGACTTTGGCATATTTCGCCTTGTTGCCTCCTCTTTTCCTTTCGTTTTGGACAAATTTAAATTTGCATGACAGACGCACATTGATCATATTGGCGGGTTAAAGGCAGTCGGCGGCTGTGGCAGAAGGGGGTAAGAAACATGCCACAACGAGCCCCAACTGTGCCAAAAGGAGTCGCTCATTTTCATTTTCAGTTTCATTCAATTCAATGCGGTTTCTTTTCGCTGCCTTCCTTTTTTCAATTAACCAAACATGCGGAGCACTCAAAATGTCATTTGGTTTTCTCAAATGTTTCTGGTTTGTGTTCTTGTTTTTGCCTCTTGTGTCTTGTGTCTGGGGAACAGACAGACGGAAATTTAGGCCAGCAGCATGCGTGAAACTCCCATAAAAAATCATTCAATAAATCACAACAAATTAACATAAATCTTGTTCTGTCGTCGTCGTCGGCGCTTTTTCAGCTAGGGGCGGGAACGGGCCACTCGAGGAGTTGCCCCCTCGGGCTACTCCCTCGGAAAGCTACTCTCCTGATGTTGATGATGATGTCGATCGTAAATCGTGAAAATTTTGACAAATGCCCAAAGCTTCCACGCACTCAGAATGGGCAATAAAAAATTAAAAAGTAAATATACTGAAGCAACGCCACAGTCACAAGCTGAGGGCAAAAAAAAATGTTTATTGCATCTTTAACAGCGGCAGAAAAACATAACATCAAGTTGAAGAAGGCAATCATATGGCCCAGTGAATACCCTTAAGATAAACAAGGAAATCTTACTTTTACAATTAAATATAACATTTATTAAATATAAATCACGTACAAAGAGTTATAATATATAAAATTTAGAAATAACCAAAAAGGTTAGTCGTGAGTTTGCCTCCTTGTTAAAATCTATAAAAAATCTTTGTAATCTGAAAAAAAATACATCTCAAAGCTAAATAATACCGACAAAATATTTTATATCACAAAACAACTCAAATTTTAAGTTATATCTATCACTAAAGAGTATTAAAAACACCCGTAGCCTTATAAAAAAATTATAAACCAAACAGATGCATAAATACTTCGAGTCTAGCCGCGCCGCTCACACGTGCACTCCGTCGCATAGATGACACAAATGGCACACAAAATGTATCTTTTAGAACGCAAAATGAGCTCCATAAATGCGAAGCAGTGGCAGCGGGGATGGCTGGGGATATGTATCCCAAAGGGAGCACAAACCGCGCACATGTCTGCAAAGTGTTAATGTGAATTTATGATGCATTACGCGCCATCGTCTAGAGTCTCTCGTATTCAAACTCCTTCTCCCAGCTCTTATACCTCTAACTCTTCTCTACGAATAGATGTACCGAAATTTTTCTGTTAGAGCAATGAAAAGCATATCTGGAAAAGTTTTTACGATATTCTTTCGTTGGCCCTCTGTTTATTCTTTTTTTTTTCTGTTAGTTTTTGTGATGGAAATTTTGGAGTGAAGTTTTATTATTCTAATAAAGGCAGAAGAGTGCTAAGAGGGAGATCAAAGCCTTAAGTTTTGGGTTGTTGGGTTGAATAATTAAGAGTTTGAGAGAAAATTAATATTAAAATCAATTTTGGAGAGGTCAGGGGTTGTTTAGTTAAATTTTTAATTATTCTTTATATTAAAATTCAGAATTCTTAAAGATTTTTGTATCAAAACCATTAACTTTCTTATAGATACAAGAATATCAATTATAAAACCATTTTTTGTTAATTTACAGTTATTTGAAGCAGCTAAAATCCATAGATTAAACTTAATTTGTAGAGCAAATATAATTTCCGAAGTGTTTCCCTTAAAATATACTTCATTCCGTTCTCCAACTAAATCACCTAACTTAATCCTAAATTCCCTCACATCTGACACTTATATGAAGCCTTCCGCCTTGACTAATTGAAACCAGAAAATATTTAACCCCAAAGTATAGTGGTTGCAGCTCTTTCCCTCCCAAGAAAACTCACACCTGAATGCCCCTCTAATAAACCTTCAATTAAGACAAATAACCGAAAAATACACCGCACTCTCCCCTATATAGTGGGGCCAAAAATAAATTGGAGGCGTCCTGAGTGCGTGCAACGCCCATAAAACTGCATTATCGGAGGGAGGGCAGGTCGGTCCATCCCCGCCGAAAGACAATTTGCTCCAGTTCACAATTGTGGGCGGTCGGTCTGGGCTGCGTTTGGGGGCGGGGCAAGTCTATATAAAAGGCGGACGGCCGTTGACAGCTGCGCCTGGTGGCCGCAAACTATACAAGAGAATCGTATAATTTATGCAGTTCCAAGAGTTCCACGAGTTTAGACAACCATTTCACTTCAGGAGGACGGACTGACACAGCAATGAGCATGACAAATTTTTCGTTTGCCGCTTTTGAAGTTCCTACACCTACAGAGCGCGGGGAGTTCCCAGATGGATCTGCAGTCTATAGCTTCACCCATCCCAGCGGCGGCAGCTCGTAAATAAAATCGTAAATTGCCATTTTGTTTTATTGTCGTCCAGTCCGCCGTTCGTTCAGACAGTTTTTATTTTTATTGAGCTCGTTTTGTTGGCCCGAAGGAGCTTTTGGCGGGTGCCGGCCTTGTAGGATGCAAAAGTTATCGTGGTTGCCACGACATGTCGTTAATGAGCCATAAAGGTGTGCAGAGAGGGACACCCCCTCCGGGGACTTGAGACGAGGTGGGAAATGGGGAAGTGTTTCTCGATTTCCACCTCTCTTGTTTCTCTGAGGGATTTATGATCGAAGAAGTTCTTTATTTTGATCTGGCTATTGGGAAATGATTTATGGATAGGGGAATAGAGAGAGAGAGAGCTAGGTTGTATATTTTCGATGAGTACTGGTTCAGTTTTACTAATAGGAGAATAATAAATAATAATACTAGAACCCTTTAAGGTTAAGTTCTAACCCCATGATTCCTTTGAATCCACCACTGGCTGATGTGTTAATGCAAATTCTAGTTATTCCAGTTGAGATCTATGATATATGAAGTCCCCGGCCAGTGATGCTTTATAAAGAATTACAAATTGCACGCACAGACAGCCTGGCAGAGACGCCGACGGGCACCAGGGGAAGTGCTTCACTTTAATGATTAATGTAAGTCGCGTACCAGAGAGTCAGAGGAGGAGGAGGAGCATCAGAGATGATGACGATGGCACTGTGACGGAGCTTTTCTTTCCAGGAATCGGGCACAATGGCCATTGGCAATGTCATTGCCTGACTGAGGGACTGACTGGCTGCCTGCCTCACTGACTGACAGTAAATAATCTATCAATAATTGAGAAGGCCTCTTTGCCTGGCATTGGCACTGGCACCGGACTGGCCTCGAAGGCGAGACGCGTGCTATTGGTGGTGGAGTCCTCCCTGGACCACACTTGGTGACGTTAAAGGATTTCGCCCCGCTGATTATTCTCTTTATGGAGCCAATGCCGTTGATAGGCTGCCCCCGAGGCATGCCACAGCGCACCCCTGCCACCCGTTGGCCTGTCCATATCTCCTAGAGATCCTCCTCTCGACTCCGCTCCGAACGCATCGCTTTCATGGCTGACTGAGTTTGCGCTCGATTCGATTATTTATGTCATTTGCTTTGACATTTATCATTCCACGATTTCACGTTTTTTTTTTTACTTCTCCCCTTTTTTTTGCTTATATTTACACTTGGTAAAATTCTTTTTTATTTCATTATTTAAAGTTTCTAATTCTCTATGTGATATTTTTAACCTGGTATAGTCTTGGTTTACTTAGAAAATATAACAAATTTATTATACTCGCTTATATTTATTTACAGCATTTCGGCAAATAGAAAGCTCACTTTTCTCGCAGTGCCTTCACAGATTTCCTTTTTTTCTGGTCCTATTGTCAAGGCCAGAAGATGATGACGACGCCGTCCGATAGGCACTCACTCCATCGCCGCTTTTGGCTATTTATGGCCGCGCTACTTAACATAAATTTTATTGCTTTTGCTGTTTGCTCATTTGGGGGATAGGACCTCAGATCTCGGACCTCGGACATTGGACATTGGACCTATCTGGGGCTTACTCACCGGGACAACGGCCAGGATGGATGCTCTCATCGAATGCCGGGGCTCCTGCTGTCTATGAATTGATGAGGATTCATTTATTGTATGATTAGTTTTGCCTTTATGGAGTGTTCATTCCTCTTTTTATTCTGTGCTCTGCCTTGCTCCGTATATATTTTCCTGCGTTTGCCGCTCCTCTTTTAATGGAACTCAGTCAGGCACATACTTATATAGAGCCGGCTTGCTCACTTAAATGAAATTATTATTCATCGTTGCATCGCCCTGTGTACCTTCGGTTACGTGTAGTTAATTGAAAATTATTTACCAGCCAGGCAAAATTTAGCCACAGGCCATGGAAGCGATACAGAAACAGGTTGACTTGGTTAACATGGTTAACTTGGTTAACTTGGCTCACTTCTGACCCACGGCCAGAGAATAAGGTCAGCACCAGATGTCAATCACAGGTCCGAGTGCAGCTTGCATCGCTTTACCAGGGAAATTATTGATGACCGAGGAGGAGCCCCGCCTTTGCCAGGACTCATGATGATGCCTCAAAACAAAACTAATGACTTCGATCCCATCCCAATGCCACTAAGCAATTTCCGAAAGTTGCCAAGTCAGATGAGGAGGCGGAGGAAAGGAGCTCCGATTAAGTGGCCACACTGTCAAATGCAAATGTTACTGCCCATCAGGAGGCTCTGGGATATTGGATGGGTCTGGGTCTGGGACTGGCACTGGCACTGGCACTGGAATTAAGTTAGAGTTTGGGCCATATGCGAAAACCTGCCGAGTCACAAATCGATGCGTAATTAATTGGCTTGAGCAAGTTTCGCATGCCGCATGCAATTAAAAATTCATATTCAAGTTCAATGTCTGGAAACTTAGACAACCGCCGCTCTCTGAGACGCTTTCAACAGAACGCCGCATGTGGTGAGGATAGCAAATTCACGAAAGGGAGGATGGTTTATATCAGGAGTGAAGGGCGTCTTTCAGAGGAGTCACGGCACAAATTTTTGCCCATTCACCGGAGAAGCACTGAAAGAAAGGGATGTTAAAAACCATTAATGTTTTTTTAGTGACTAACAACTTAATATAATATATTAATAATTTAGGAAATATTCTGTGCTTCGATGGGCTCTAGGAATTAAATATTAATATTCCTAAAGGGAAAACCTTATAATTTTCAGACTGAGTTTGACATCATAAACTGAGATTTAAGCTCTCTAAACGAAAAAATCCCCTATATAAATAAATTTCTTGAATATTTTTTTCCCTCTGCACTTGCGTTTGCATCCTTTGGTCTTGGGGGACTTGTTTTGACCATTCCCATTCCCCAGAGAGAGAAAGAGCGCCGAGGCTGGTCTTACTTAGTTGCTGTGTGTGGGCTACCCAAGGTGGATGTTATGGGTTAAGAAGGGGTTGAGGCATCTTGAAAATATATGGTCCGTTGATTACCGCTTGCTGTGATTTTTGATTATGCAGTTTCCGTTTCGTTTTTACTGGTTTTTCCCTCAACCATTCATTCTTCCTTCGGTTATATTTTTTTCATTGCATTTTGCATATGTAATTTTGTGGCAAAGGCATTTCAAGGACTGTTAAACGCAGTGCTTTTGCAGCGCATAATTAGTTTGCACTCATAACCGAGTCGAAGAGTTCTTAGGGAGGAATTTTATGGTCGGTATTTCAAATATAATGACTAAATCAGCTCAAATTCAGTTCAAAGGCAACAAAGTAAGCTAATCAGCTTCAGCTCAAGTTCAATCAATTCAAAACTAATTCAACTTATGTTCCGAATAAATAAAGATTAACTTTATAAGCTAACAATATCCATTCTCTTTTCTTTAATAATCCACCATGACTAAACAAAACTGGGACCTTGTCTGGCGATTAACTCCAAATAATGGACTCAATTAACCAAAGTAGACAACTCAATAGGTCGCCCAGGCCAAAAAAGAGTTAGAAAAGAAATATCAAAATAAATAAATTACTGAAAAGAGAGAAACTCTTTTCCAGGAATGACATCATTTGGCATCAGTGTCAACCCCATTGTTTAACCCGCCTTCTCTGTATTTTTCCCCCTCTCTTGGGAGATGGAAACCCAACCGCAACCCCATCAATTATGCTCGAAAAAGGTAGCCAAAATAAAATGGGCATTCATTTGATAGATTTTGATGTATTGCCGGCAATTTGTTAGGCCTGGCGGAGTGCTATTCGGATACGGGAAATTACCGACACGCTGTGAGCGGATCATACAAATTAATTAAGTACCGGGGAGATCGATTCATAAAAACTTTAGGGAGTCGGGAGTCCATGTCAAAGATCAGGCCCAAACACGATTCGGTTATTTAGGCCCAAGCTGCTCTCCGTGTTGGTCTTACCTTTTTACACAGCTCATTTGTGTGTGTTTTTTGTGGAGAATAATACAAATAGTACGAACTGAGGTCTGTGTGTAATAAATAGTTTAGCTCGTGGACCGCATGTGGTGTGTCTTTAACCTTTTGTTACTTGCCTACTACGATATTTTTTTATTTGTGAGAGTGGGTGTGTTCCATTTGCATCATAAAAGCTTTGGGATTACAATTGGCTTTGGAATTCATGGCTAAAAGCATTTGAAAATTTTGTGGAGATATGTAACGCATATGTTTGGGGGTTTTTATAAAAGATCTTGGTTAATTTATTGGAAATTTCATGGTATTAAGTTAGCTGACTAAATTATTAAGTTATATCCCTTTCCTTTTCCCTTTCATTTTTTATTTATATTTGCTTTTAAACTAATTAATATATATTCATATATTCATTTTTATTTCATAAAAAATAATATTTTTTAACAACACATTTGTATTACTTTTATGTAACACGTTTCTCATATTTTAGAGCATCTAGAATTGTTTTGATAAATTTCCAAATATATGTAGTATGTACTCATTACCATATAGAGCAATATTCTTTACACTCATTACTAAGCCTTTCTTCTATGCTAATGCTATCAGCTCATATGTGACCCCCTAAAGCTTGCCAAATCAAATTGGTTTTCTACTGAGAAATATAATATATATAATATATACTAAATGTCTATGTATGATTTCTACATAATTAAGTTACCAAACTCGACCCAATTTGATAAGCAAGAAAACAAAAGATTTAGTCATAATTTTTTTGTGTAGAAGAGCCCTAGCTGCCGCTTGTTCTATTTTTAGAACACGGGCTCTCTCCGAGCTAGGGTAGAGAGAGTAGGGTGTGTCTTATAGGGGTGCGAATTCTCGGATCATTCAAGGGGCGTCGGTGGTGTAATGGTCAGCATAGTTGCCTTCCAAGCAGTTGATCCGGGTTCGATTCCCGGCCGACGCACAGGTAAATTTTTTTGCTTTTTATTTTTCACTTTCTCCTTTAATATTATTAATGGGAATATTTTAATGTTTTGAATTTTGTGTTAACATTAAGGATTCTACATTTTATTATGCTTCTGTTGATGGAAAACCTAATTATTTTAAATATATTTATGTTGCTTTAAATAAAATTAGATATACTTAAGCTCTGGATAACAAAAGAGATAAATTAAAACCGAAAACCGGAAAAATTGACAATGCCGTTAAATATATAACTTTCGCCACTGGTTTTAAATTTTTTTGTTTTAAATAAGTGATATTTATTTTATAACAAAAATTGCAATGATCAAACCGGAAATTTTAACAACCGTTTTTTTGCGAAACATAGTCTTGTTATATAAAACTTTAGACCTCTCCAAATATATTACAAATCATTAAAAACAAAATATACTGTAACCTCCTGCTATAATGTATCAAATATCCAGTTTATTTTTATTATTTTCCCCTTTTTCCTAAATTTTTATTCCTCAACCATTTTAAAAGCAATATTTGGTTGTTTTCTCTGCAGCTGCGCCGTTTTCCTCTACGTTGTTGGCATTTCAATTGGCATTTCATTCGGCTCGCAGCGCATTTTGTTTATTTGGCATTCGCATATTTATGCCCGCCACTGTCTGTCCGTGGCAGTGTCTGTGTATTATGATGACCGCTGTTTTCCTTTTGCTGCCCACTGTGTGTGCTCTCCTGACCTGGCGCTCGTCGTTTTTCCGTTTGTGTTTGCTCTGCGGCATCTTCACAGCTGAGTGATTGCGGCCCAATATTTGTCTTTGTCCACCAGCAGCCGGGGGGTTAAACGGGGTTAAAGGGGTCACAAGGCGCGATCGGTGGTAGGTTCCATTTGTAATTGTAATTTTTGGCACATACGCATAAATGAGTTTTACTCAAACAAAACAAAAAACAACAAAATTTAAACCATTGGCGATTTTATTGCTTCCGTTGAAGGTTCCCTTAAATGCTTAAATGCTTTGTGGGGACCCCCTAAGCTATTCACATTGGTAAAGATAAGGATTCCAAACTTGGGAAGGTCTACATCCCATTTCCATGGTAAGGGAAATGATGGTGAAAAGGCCAGCGTTCAACAACTTCATAGTTAAAGATCAAATTTACAACTAAAAACCTTTGAGGTATCACTTCCATTTATATCACTTGTATCACTTCTGTAATTATATTAGAACAAATTCATTCGCATTGGTTTTTTAATTTAGAAAATAAAATTAAAACAAATTCTGTACTGATTAGTTCCTCTCAAATACAGTCAAGGGAAAATGTATTTAACTGATTAAATCCTTTTAAGTATGGTTAGAGGGTGAAATTTATTTAGCATTCGCATATTTATGCCCGCCACTATTTGGTTCCATTTGTAATTGTAATTTTTGACACATACGCATAAATGAGTTTTACTCAAATAAAAAGAAAACAACAAAATTTAAACCATTGGCGATTTTATTGGTTTCGTTGAAGGTTCCCTTAAATACTTAAATGCTTTGAGGGGATATTTTATTAGTCACCCCTCTTACATTTGAAAAGATAAGGATCCCAAAAATAGTGAGGACTACATTTATCTCCTTGTGGTAATGCATCACTGAATATTCCCATGGTAAGGAAAGTGATGGTGAAAAGGCCAGCGTTCAACAACTTCATAGTTAAAGATCAAATTTACAACTAAAAACCTTTGAGGTATCACTTCCATTTATATCACTTGTATCACTTATATAATTATATTAGAACGAATGCATTCGCATTGGTTTTTTAATTTAGGAAATATAATTAAAACAAATTCTGTACTGATTAGTTCCTCTTAAATACAGTCAAGGGAAAATGTATTTAACTGATTAGTTCCTTTTAAGTATGGTTAATGGGTGAAATTTATGGAATCTTGAGCTCCATCGTCTGAGATATTAATCGCTTCGACTATATATATATGTACAACCAATTACAGCCTGGTCTGTCCCTCCTCCAGATCAATCGCTGTCAACTCATTCTATTTCCACATCCATTTAGGCAGATTCAATCAGCCGGCTGGCCAGGCTCTCTCGGCATTAATGTCTCTGTTAAATGGCCGTCTAAAACTCAACGAGCTGTGGAGTTTAATTAAAAAAGAGAAAGAGCCAAGGATACCGCCTTGCAGCTCTCATATCAATTACGCAGGCGATTAAGCCAAACAAACTGCCAACTGATTGGCGATGCATGCCAGAGCCACAGCCAAAGGTCTTGAGATATGCACAGGGAAAAAATATATATTTAATTAGAGGGTAAAATCTTTTCTGCATGGATTATTTATTTGAATTAATAAAATTACCCAGAATCAATTTAATTGACAACATAAATTATACTTCATCTGACATAGTTTAGTTTTACTTAAAAAACTTCTAAAATTAATAATTATTCCCTTTTGTTTATTTTTCAGAAATTCCTGGCACTGTGCATGCTGTTTTTTGGTCCAATGGAAATCGTGTCTTCGTTAGAAATGTGGCCAGAACACAACGCGACGGGGTGTAGACCGCGTTACGCACACGAATTGTCAACTGGTTAAGGAAAACTGGTTAAGAAAATTGCTGCCTTGATTGCATGTGAACGCCGGCAACACGCAACACACACACAGCACACATTGGCCATCATCAGAGGACGGGGTTTTAGGCCAACTTGTAGCGAGCCTCCAACGGGGCCTTAATTTGGCTTAAATGGCCAACCAAATTGCATGGCTACCTCAACACTATGCAAATGCATTTTCCTCTCTTCGGTGTGTCTGCGTGTAATAATTTTCCAATTTCATGCAATTTAATTTCCGTTGTCATGCGGCGGACCAAGAATTTTTCGCTATTTGCTGGCCTCCAAATTTCACTGTCGCGATCTTCCTTTGACATGGTGGAAAGTTAATTGCATTTTGTTGTTACTATGCAATTCTATAGCTTAACCGTTGATTTTTAATCCGTTACCTGAGGGGTATTTAAATATATTGAAGAATATATTTATGTCAAGAAGAGGTTGGAGTGGAGGTGATGGTGGACCCAAAATAAATAATATTCCATTAAAACTTTAAACTTAATTAAAATTCATATTTTAAGAAGATAGTACATACATTATTTTATGCAAAGTAACCAACAAAAATCTCCTTAAAATCTCAAAGTATCATAATAAATTCATATCTCAGGCCATCGATCGAATATATATCTTGGGCTTCTTAGCGGGATCGTGATACTCGTGTCCCTGTGCCCAGTCATAGCCCACGGCATAGGCAAAAACCTTGCCATCGCCGCTGAGCGAGCACTTGGTAATGGACTCCGAGCCCTGGACGCTGCCCCGCAACAGACGGGAGCGTTGTGTACAATCCCAGAACTCATAGCTGCCATCGGATCCCACCGTAGCCAGGGTCCTCTGGTCGTGCTTCAGTTTTATGTCATTCACCGCATAGACATCGCAGTGACCGCCATTATTGTGCTCCTTGCGATGGCACTCGAAGGACCATGTGTCGTGGATCTGAGGCTGCACTGGCTGCATAATCACCCGGCCGTCGCTTTTGGCCAGAAACCAGCCAACAGGCTGTAGCGCTGTGGCCCCTTTGGTTATGGCCACGGCTCGCACCTGGCTGTTAGCTGCCCCAAAAGACGGACAGTCCCAGAGCCGCACATCCCGTTGGCCACCCTCCACGGAGAAGGTCAGCACTTTCTGGTCGGAACAGGCTACCACGGCCACTGTGTTCAGAGTGTCGGCGGCATAGGCACGACCCGGAAGATTCAGTTGCAAAATGGACTTATCGCAGCGCGGATCCCAAAACTGTTTTAAAAAAAGGATTTTAGAAATTTCATAGCACTCTCCTTCGACCCACCTTCGCGGTCTTGTCCCAGGACGCAGTCATCAGGACCGGCGAGGCCATCGCCTTGCAGCAGCGGACGCCCGCCTCATGGTCACCGATCTTAACCAACGTATTGGTGGCCAAATCCAGGGCGTGGACCTTGCCGGTGGCACCGCCCATATAGAGATGGCAGCCCTCCACATTCCAGGCCGCATCCAAGACGGGTTCGTCCATCAAGTGCAGGCACCGCGGAACGGTGACTCCCATGTCTGTCTGCACATCCCACACCCGCACCG
This sequence comes from Drosophila bocqueti, assembly GCA_018151655.1. Taxonomy (NCBI): domain Eukaryota; kingdom Metazoa; phylum Arthropoda; class Insecta; order Diptera; family Drosophilidae; genus Drosophila; species Drosophila bocqueti. The sequence goes on from JAECXF010000057.1 coordinate 12,343,406, forward strand.
ATTGATCCCAACTGGCGGCGGCCAGCCTGCTGCTCCAGCCGACCTTAAATGGGCCAAATTCCAGCGCCGAGATGGAATCGGTGGGTGGTTCGCACACCTCAATATCCTGTGACGACATGTTACCCGCAGAACTAACCAGGACTTGAAGGTGAGAACTTATCTAACTTCCCAGAACTTGTTTGTTTCAGGTGAAAGTTGATGCTGGCCAGGAAGACTTTCTTTGCAAGGGTTACTAGTCATTTTTATGTAAAACGATATATATAAAAAAGAACAGCGTAATGATACTATCGCGATAGTATCGAGGTCTTCTACGAAGTTATATTATATAATGAAGTTTTAAATAAATTTCAATTGTTTAAGAATACCACTTGTCTAACAGTTTCCAATCAATTTCAGTTTAAGATGTTATTTTAAACTATGAATATTATATTTGTACCAGAAATATATGTATTTTATATTATATTTGTAGGACTCTAAATTAATTTATTGATAAGACATATGAGCTTCTATTATTATTTATAATTAAAAAAATATAAATAAAAACTTGCAAAATATTTGAAGGAGGGAAGTAATTTCTCCTCTAAAAAATAGTAAAACATAAAACACGTTCCCAGCTGGCTAAAAAACTCCTTTTGGGCCACAAGAACATACCATGGCGAATTCCCCCGCTCACATTCTCAGTCACCCGCCATAAAGTGGACAATTCATGGCTCCGCGGTGGCGGCAACCACAGACACAACCCCACCACCAGCACCGCCGACAACAACTTCGTTCTCACCTTGATCCCAATCAACCTCTGGTGACATCGGCCACCTCCTTGCAGCATCCTCCTCCTCCGATCGCGCGACATGGTCGCCGCATAGCGCTGGAGCTGGACTTGGAGATGGAGCTGGAGCTGGAGTCTCTCTCTTTGCTTATTTTTATTTCGCCTGTCGACGGCTTCATGGCCAACTAATTAGGAGGCCGCGATCCTCCTGGCCCGATGCTGAGGCAGCAGCTGCGGAATACCATATCTATCTATAAACGGCTTTCTATATGTTTATATGTCTATGGCGAACGACAAATTTGTGGAAAATTGCTCATGTGGTGCACATTCTAATTCTATTAGCCAAAAGCACCGCAAGGCAATTATGAAGCTCAAGTGGACGGTGCCGGTTGCAAGTTGCTTGCAGCAGAGAGAAAAAATCTTGTATTTGAATTTTAATTTTGATATTAGGTATTTTACAATTTTATATTATATTACAATTTTATATTATTTAATAACAATATTTTTTTGGAAACTCTTAACGTCAGCAAGTCTTTTAATTATTATTATTATTATTATTCCCACACCAAAAATATATGAAATATTGTAAATTATATAAATAAATATATTTTCCTGTGGTTTCCAGTTGCTGCCAGCCTGCTGGCTTTAATTTCCGGACGCACAGCTTGCAAATATATTCCTGGAGAGAGGCGAGCAGCTGAGGAGGAACTGAAGCGATCCCATGGCCACTGGCCAGTGGGTTGAGTTACTGTCCGCTTTTGTAATTTACTACCCGGAATGGCCCCTCTGGGTAGCCACTGGGGGGACGGCCGTGTTAAAACTTTGGCTTATAAACAAGTGAAAAAATATCTAGCAAATAGCCGTTTTCTACCACATACTCATTACCCCATACAATCCATCATTAAATATTAGACCTATTTTAACAGCCCCCAAAAGTATGCCGACGATTCAAAGAATTTTAATCACCAAATAATATGTACAATCAGCAATTTCTATAAATAAACTGGAATACCAAAAAACTTCATACCTTTCGGCAGCAGTTTACCCACAGTATGTGTAAAGTTACAAAGCAAAAATTTGCATGCCATTTATATTATTATTTTTGGCTTGCTGTGTGGAATGGAATGCCTCTACGAAAAATTAATATAAACACACATATTTTGTGAAATATTTTAATTAAAATACTTAATTAAGGCCAGCGACAATGGAACTTTGATGCACATTTATTAATATTTGCACATTTTAATGCTAGTCATCAGCTTAATATTTAACTAGCTTAATGCGAAAGCCATAAACAGTTGATAAAACTATTTACATATCAACTATCACATTTCCCCACACAGACAAGGATACAACGCAGTGGAAATTAATTAAATTGATGGAAAGTTGCATGTCATGATCAGGAATGCCCTTTTTAAGAAACCAAAATATTATTTATTTTGTAGTCATAATTGAGGGAATGGTGATATGATAATGGTAAATCGCTTAGAGGATTATTTGTGGACTTAATTATAAACTCTTGGTTCCCATATAACCTATTAAAGTCTTTCAATTATTTATAAATTAATTCCTTTACTAAAAACCTTGATAGAGCATTACATTTTTCACCATTTAGCATCAAACTTAATGCGAAAAAGTCTGTCGATGACGAGGAGTTCAACTCGAGGGGGAATCGAGGCCTTGGCATATGCAAAACGTAGACTAGCCTGGTTGATTGTGGTGGAAAAGATGAGCTGCAGAAAAGTGGGGGGCGTGAATAACTCTCGGCTGATATGCAGATGATTATGATATTTGCCAACTGGCAGCAAACTTTTTTAATAAGTTTGTCAAAAGCAAAGTCTGGAGGCCTCTGCCGGAGTCTTCACTTCTTCATTTTTTATTTTTTTTCGCACAGAAAACTTGTTGGCTTTTCCGCCTGTTCGTCGTTTGGCATTTGAAGCCGTTGAGCAAGTTTTTCCCCAGGCAGAGTCGTTCGAACAGAAAACCCATTGACCTTTGACACCTACGCAACGCCTACATGGCGGAAGATGCTTGTTTTTCTTTTTTTGGCAAACAAATTTAAGCAATTACTCTCAAAGCAAATAAGCAATCATCATAAATATCATTTTATTTATTTATCTTGCGGCAGCTCATAAATTTCCTTTATTTTTACTATTTATAATGAAAAAAGCACGGCAGTAAGGTGTTAGGTTTTTTAAGTTCAGTCAGATAATTGTATATATATATATATATAGTTTTAATTAAATTAAATTATTATTACTAATTTACCGTTCATATTTTTAGTCTTGTCTTTTAGTTAAAGCTAACTTCTGGCGATTATCCTATCTTTTCAATCTCCCTCTCTCTTTCTCTTTCTCGCTCTCTCTGCTTCCACTTTATCACCACCTCTTGCTCCCTTTGTTCTAGTTTCTCTTAACCCCCTGGCTTTAGTGGGTTATTTTCTCATCCAGATCATGATCCAGTTGAAGCTGTCCCTTGTTCTATTTTTAAAACACGGGCTGTCTCCGAGCTAGGGTAGAGAGAGTAGGGTGTGTCTTATAGGGGTTCGAATTCTCGGATCATTCAAGGAGCGTCGGTGGTGTAATGGTCAGCATAGTTGCCTTCCAAGCAGTTGATCCGGGTTCGATTCCCGGCCGACGCACAAGTACATTTTTTTATTTTTTTTTCACTTATATAATTTTTTAATGGTAATGCTTTATAATGCTGATTTAATGTTTCGAATTTTGTGTTAAGGAAGGATTCTACATCTTATTACGCTTCTGTTGATGGAAGGCTTTATTATTTCAAATAGATTTATTTTGTTTTAGCTGAGTGATTGCGGCCCAATATTTGTCGTTATCCACCAACAGCCGGGGGGTTAAACGGGGTTAAAGGGGTCACAAGGCGCGATCGGTGGTAGGTTCCATTTGTAATTGTAATTTTTGGCCCATACGCATAAATGAGTTTTACTCAAACAAAAATTAAACAACAAAATTTAAACCATTGGCGATTTCATTGGTTCCGTTGTAGGTTCCCTGAAATGCTTAAATGCTTTGAGGGGATATTTTATTAGTCACCCCTCTAACATCTGTGAATGTAAGGTAATCTAAGGACCCAAGGACCACAATCTACATTATCTGGTTTAGCATCACTGAATATTCCCATGGTAAGGAAAAGAATGGTGAAAAGGCCAGCGTCCAACAACTTCATAGTTCAAGATCAAATTTACAACTAAAAACCTTTGAGGTATCACTTCCATTTATATCACTTGTATCACTTCTATAATTATATTAGAACGAATGCATTCGCATTGGTTTTATAATTCAGAAACTATTATTAAAACGAAAGCTGTACTGATTCCTCTTAAATACAGTCAAGGGAAATGTATGGAACTGATTAGTTCCATTTATGTATGGTTAGAGGGTGAAATTTATGGAATCTTGAGCTAAATCGTCTTGACATCTTAATCGCTTTGACTATATATGTACATATATACAACTAATAACCTCCCCTCTTCCAGATCAATCGGTTCTTTATTCACATACATTTAGCATCTGCTTCAATCAGCCGGCTGGCCAGGCTCTCTCGACATTAATGTCTCCGTTAAATTAACTTATTATTATTTTTTTCTGTTTTAATAATTTGTATCTCTTATCTCTTATAAAAAATATATATGATCTCTTGGCTTTATTAATTATATAATTCAACAAATAATAATTTAGTTTAATATTTATTGTTACGTAAAGACCACCAATTAAGTTTTAATTACTCATGATTTATGTTTCCCCCACCGAAAACTTGTTGACAATCATATATTTGCATTGAAAGTTTCATTATGCCAGAGAAAAGCCCTCAAAATGTAAATATTTAAGCCTGTAATTTGGCTTTCGCATTCAAAATGAACTGATGTATAGTCCAGGACCCAAGGTCAATGAACGAAGGGACATGAATATACTTACTAGCCAGGACAGGCCGTAATTAGTATGCCGTTTGCGTAAGGCAAAGCGTTTTGTTTGCACTAAATTCGCCATAACAGATTTCGAAGAGACCACTAAATACAGTTGGAAAAAAATTAAACAATATATTATTTACTTATTTATATATTTATTTATTTATATATTTAAATATTTATATATTTTAATATTGATATATTTAATTTTTATATAGGTATTTTAATTTAATTAATTTAACTATAACACTTTATATCTCTCATTTAAATCTCTTAAATTTCCCTTTAAATATTTGTTAAAATATTTTAAATAAACCAAAAATAAAAAATTAACATTCTTAGAGTCTTTCCCTTGTTTTTCTCCATTTTCCCCCTGTTTCCTGGCACTTCATTTGCTATGCATTTCGCCACTGCTGTCGTCCCTGTTTTTGACTTATGCGTATTACTGCAAATATCAATTAATGCCCAAAACGTGCGTGAAATATACAAGTCGTCGTGGACACGCACACTGACCTTGGGATTATAATCCAGACCCATGTGGAGTTCGAGTTCGAGGAGTAGTAGTGGTGGTAGTGGTTGTGTGGCAGATAAGGACTCGCAGACGGCTAACATAATTGATTTGCTGCTCCGATTTATGTGTCTGGGGCGGGGCGAAAGGGTCAAAGTCACGCACTTAATCGGAAATTTCAACTTGCCCCTTGGCTTGCCCTCGAATATTGTTCAAGCAACTACGATTGTGGTTTCTGAGGTATGCAAAGTGTGCCTCCGGGCCCTCTTTACTTGAACAGCAGCCACAAAGTGCTCAACACCAGCGACTAGTTCGCGTTGGTTAACTAGGATTGTAATTTAAATTAAACTAATAAGAAAAATAACCAAAAGCAAACAAAAATGTATAAAAATAAAGAAATACAAAAATAAATACACAAAACAGTTCAAAAGTAATTGACGATTTTATTAACTGACTCGTTTTTAAGTTATCATCCCATGTGGCATGACGATGACATCTGATGCGTTAACAATAGATACTGGTAAGAACGATAAATGGTCAAAGGCCAGTGAATTGAAACCTTTAAGAAATGAAATGTATATATGTTAAGACGAGTGCATTCTCCTTGACCGTTTAAATAAGAAAATTTAAATTATTTCCTCTTTAATAAGGTCAAAGAGAAAAATGTATAAAATTGATTAATTCGTCTTAAATAAGAAACTGAATTGATTAGTTCCTCATAACTCAGGTATATTTATCTGTTTTCGAACTATTTTTATATTTCTTTGGCAAATACATTCAAAGTCTTTAAGGAAATGTTTTACTATAATTTAAAACTTAACTCACCTTGTATCATTAATTATGTAAAGACTGGTTGTTGATGTACAATATTCTTTTATATTTTCACCGCAACTGACCCCATTTCCAGCCTAAAAAAAAAAAGAATTTAAGCACTTGCACACCCAAAGCTTTTCACTGAACAAATTTATGGAAATTGCTCAAGTCATCAGGAATCAAAGAAGCATAACTTCTTTATGGTTCTTTATTTCCGGCTGCGACATTTGACGTTTTGCATTCGAAATGCGATTGAGCGGCGGCCAAATTCAAAAGTTTTTTTGGGCCAAAACACAAATTGTCCATTAGACGGGACATCAGAGCGGACTCATCATAATGGCCACCGTTTGGTTATTATCAATTCAAGGCGATTTAAACGTTTATCGAATGACACAACACGGCTGGTGGTCCCAGCCCCCCGTCCACCAGCCTGGCGGGTATATATTCCCATTCCGAAGCCATATCCCTCCAATCGCTGGCAATCCCCAATCGCGGCTGTCAATGCTGTCAACATAATTAACGGCAAATGTCTGCTTCTGCCTTCGACTGGAAGCCAAAAGTCTCACAGTCATGACAAGAAGTTATGCGACGGCAATGATGATGATGATGACGACGATGGCTGCCGGTGGCCCCCATACTGGCCCATTGCTGTCCATCCGCTCCCGTTGTAATTTCCACGCATAATTACACGGAATATGTAAATGAGGGCTAAGGCGTCGCCAGAGCCATGTCCCTTGACTTTGACTTTGGCTTCCGTCTTGGAAATTATGCAGAGAAAAAAATTTATAAATTATACAAAAAATAATAATATTATTATTTTAATATTTTAATGAAGCCAAATCACAGTTCCTATAACTGCACTAAAAATCCCAAGCAGATTTGATCTAGACAACTATAACTGCCTGTATGTCTGTCTGTATAGTATAGTATAGTAAAGATTAAATTGAAGATTTTCTTGGATTAAGTATCTAGAGGATTTTTGCACCAAAAATCACAAGCAGACTCAATCTAGACACATACAATTCCCCGTCTTTTTCTTAAATTATTTTATCTTAAATGTTGTCTTTTTTTCATTAAATAACTTTTGTTTTATATTTTTATTAAAGCATCAAAATAAAAATCTATAAAATTGTATTTTTTATAGTCTTTTTTCAGTGTAATATTTACTTTTACAGGTGCCTGTGCGCCACCATTGTTTGGATATTTATATGAAAGGTGATTACGCGCAATTAATGCATCAATGCAATATGCTGAAGAATATATTGAATATACCAGTGAATACTAATGATGCCGGGGCCATAAATTGCCAAGTCAGAGATGCCAAAAAGAAGAAAAGCTAATGGAAAAAATGAATAGAAAGAAAACAGAGGAAGCCAGAGAAAAATCATAGAAAAATTAGAGAAAAATTCAACGACTCGCCCTGGAGGGCAGCAAACTCTGGTCTAGTCGAGACTCTCCAGTGGATGTCATTGGCTGCAGACATTCTCCAGACAGACAGCCCGCCCTGTGGCCATATCTCATTGTCATAACGGACAGTGCTGACAGTAAATAATCCATCAATAATTGCAACCTCCTCCCAGTAACCAGTTACCAGTTCCCTTCCCCGAGTTTCCCAGTTCCCAGTTTTTCCAGCTCTTGCTTTATGTCAATTGTGCTGACATTAATCATGGCAGTTTTGATTGCCCGATGTCGCGATATTCTGCTTAAAATTGCCCACCCAACAAGGATTGTGCTCTAGGCCACAGAAAAACCAGTCAGCAACTCCTCTTTGGGTGTCCAGTTGAAATTGGTTTGGGTTCGTAGGGGGATCGGTATCTCTTCCTAGATTAAAGATAGTTGTCTAAGCGAGGAGGTATGATGTGGGACTTTATGTCAAGCAGGCTACTTATGATGCTCTGGCTTATTAACAGAGTTACAAACTTATAGGATATTTGTTTACAATATATCTTTAATAAAAAACAATATAGAAAAAGCTACTAATATGTACAATACCTTTCCCCTTCGATAAATATTTTTCTTTGTACGTAAATGTTAACCAAGTCCAAACTATCTTATATACTTACTTACTATTTCTTTTAATACTTTTGATTGCAGCTAAATGTTAGTTAAATCTTGAATTGTAGTTTTTGATATCTTTTTGAATATATTTTAATGACTCTCCGATTTTTCTTCAAGATTGAGCTATACTTTGGAAGACAGCTCTTGAAGTGGGGCTCCTGTATATTTGTTTATGTTAAATATTTGGAGTGCATGTGGAAGAAGAAGCCACTGAAGAGGCAAGAGCAAAGCCCTTTTCAGGTCAACTAATGGTGGTATTTTGGTAAAAAGGCAAAGAGGTAACTGGTTATAGGTAAGAGGTAGCAGGTACCAGGTAACTTGGTGGCAAACTGGCAACTGAGGAGCACATGCATCAGTGGCAACAACACACAGAACCATATTATGTGAAGAACTTTTTACTGAGGGAGAAAAGTGGATTTTCTTTTGCGTCATTTTGCGGCATTTTGCCGTTTCTTTGGCTGGGTTTTGCCGCCTCCTTATACCTTTCCTCCTCTCTCCCCTCGTGGCACTTTGTTTGTTTGCTTTTGGCTTTGCCGTGTTATTCACGTCTTGCTTCACACAGCAACTTAACCCATGCCACCCAAAAACCGCTCGCCTGGCTCAAAGTGCTGCTCTTGGCTGCGTCCAGGCGCAAAAGTGTTTGTAGCCGCCAGCCAGCCAGCCAGCCAGCCAGCTTATTTAGCCGCTCAAGAGCCTCCAAGGGGGTGGGGCCTTAGAGAAGGCCAGGACGAAGCGGCGTATCTGGGTCAGGGTTCCCCGCCGACTCAAAGATTGTGCCTGACATAGAAAAGTTAAGGAAAATGCACAAGTGAGGCAAAAGGAAGTGAAAGGATGTACCTGGCAGTTGTCAATCTGTTAATTTTGGAAAGTACTTTTGTGGTTGAGAGAAACCAAATCAAAGGTGGGTTGAATAAATGAAAAGCTTAGGGTTAAATGTATATAATATATAATCATTTATACAGTAAATAAAAACAGTAATAAATATTATACTTCATAATTTTTTAGATTTTTTAGAATTTGGAAAAAGAAAAATATATAAGCAAAAAAAAATTCTTAAAATATATTTTAAATATGTATATGACTCAAAGACAAGCCACTGGTCATTTAATTTCCCCGCAAATTTCTGATCGCATTTACAGAGCCAAAGGCAATTCCCACAAATTCCACAATTCGCAAATGTCAAAACTCAATCCGAACAGACCGAACAATATTCAGTGACAACCGAACTACAACGCCAGCAATCAAATCAGCCAATCAACTGTCGATTACTTAAGCCATTTTCAATCAACACGGCCAAAACTGAACCCACACGCGCAACCATATATTCGCAGATACAAACGCTGGCCTGGCACCTACCAGATACAGATACATGTGCACAGATTCCGATGCCGCTTCAGATACAGCAGCACAGCCAGCGAATTACAAATCTCAAACGCACAATAAACGCAATTACAAGAGCGTTGTGGGAACTGGGGGATAGAGTGATAGAGAGGTGGCTATGTTGGGGATAGAGAGGGAGATACAGCGGACCGCAGGCCACAATAACGTGGGCCCAAAGGAAATTGAAAGGCTGCGGCGTCAAGGATTTATGCAATTCTGGACTAAACCATCGGCTGGGCTTCATCAATCAATCAATCAGCAGTCAATACATATGCCCAGCATATGATTGTAGTCAATTGCGAGAAAACAGCATTTTTGATAAGTGGAAACGATGAAGGGAAAATACCAGCGGGAGCCATGGAACCGTGGGCCCAAATATCCAACCAGCATTACATAATTTAGAACAGAAAACTAAGGCAGAGTAGGTGTGGAAAAGCTAAGGAAAATGTTGATAAAATATTAAAAAATGTGTTTGCAAAATCTACAAGTTTAAATATATCGATAAGTTCTCAGAAATTAAGTTTATGAGAATTGTTCACTGATGAATTTTCAATGGAACTTTAATTAATTAGTTGGTATTAACTTTTTTTTATGACTTGAATACGATTGTAGAGAATTAAATAAGGAATTATTTGTTTATTTAAGAAACTTTATGTAAACAGCTGATAAGAAATTAAACGATTGAAAGAAGGAAGGAAACTAAAATACTCCAAAATTATCCCTGAAATATCGTCTATGAATCATGGTAGAGACACCCCAACGGTGAATGACACTGTGCCAAAATATTTGCTCCGATATTCCCTTTTCAAACCTAGGAGTGGGTAGCAATTGTGACAGCCTCTCCTCCATACAACTGGCAATATTTTTCGCCCTTCAGCTCGCACACACATGCGTTCTGGACCTAAAAGTTTTGTTTTCATCAGATATGTACACTCAGGCAGACACCCAGTCGAGCAAACAAACAAACACCAATAAATTCATACATATATAGACACATATAAATAGGAACAAAGTTCGATGCATAACAAATATTGTATCTTATGAGTTTGTCTGGCAGATATCTGGGCTTGTTGACAATGCATGAATAGGATAAATACTTGCAAATTGTTTGCAGTAAATAAATCAAAATGTATCTGTGAGATTCGAGTATGAAATGTATCTGAGGAGGTGTAAATGCCAAGCTTTACTTATTCATTGAGAACGGACTTCTTGCGAAAGTATCTTTTGGATTGTTGAGTTCTTAGGAAATTTATTTAAGATGTCAAAAAATATAGTTTCCATAAATCTATAATAAATCCAGACAGCTGTTAGCTTTCCTAAGTCTGTTTTGTGGCAGTTGGCAACTTGTTAATTAAAGGCTTTTGACAATCTAAAAACTTGTCTTTAATTTTTAAGTGCTTTCAGATAATTTAACTTAGATAAATTGGTGGTTCCTGAGTAATTTTTAAAATACCAGAAGTCTAGCTTTTGCCTATTCAATTCAGTCATTATTAAGTGCTCTAGGGATGAGGTTTTCTCAAAGTTTTTGTCTTCAAATGCTGATCCTGCTCCTCCTGCTGCTGAAGTCCCCCTGCACGGTTCAGGAAAAGGGCTTCAAATACTCTTGGAGTTCTACTCAACCTAATAAATCTCCAATAACCAAGATTCACCCGCTGGTGATCAGTACCTGGAACTATAGGGATGCCAATCTGCAGGCTTGGAGTGTCCTGAAGGAAGGACCACGCCGGACGCGCCAAGCTGTAATCCAGGGCTGCCTGGCCTGCCTGCACGAGCGATGTGGCCCCCTCTTGGCAGAAGGATCTGCTCCGGATGAGGAGGGAAGTCTCACAATGGAGGCAGCCCTCATGGATGGCGAGACATTGGAGTTTGGCGCCGTTGCTGACCTAGAGGGTGTTCGGCATGCCATCCTTGTGGCCGATGCCGTCCTGCAGCACACAAAGCACTCGTTGATTGTTGGCAAACATGCTGGAACATTCGCCAGATCACTGGGCTACCAGGAGCTCCCCTCGAGTCGCTACACCAAGGATGTTCTGAGTGAATGGCGCCGGCAGCACTGTCAGCCGAATTTCTGGCGAGATGTTCGACCTTTGCCGACGGATAATTGTGGTCCGTACTATCCGTTGCCGGAGCACCTTCTTCGCTGGCCACCGATGCGTCAGGAATATCCCATCCAGGAGGGTCATCACGATCAAATAGCCTTCTTGGCCCTAGACGAAGCTGGTCGCTTGCACGTGGCCAGCCACTCGACTGGAGCCCGTTTCCGTATCCCAGGCCGAGTGGGGGACTCGGCGGTGCCGGGTGCCGGGATCTATGCGGATAACGAGGTGGGCGGTGCTGTGGTCAGCGGGGATGGAGATGTCCTGATGCGACACCTGCCCGCCTTCCTTGCCGTGGAAGCTCTGCGAGGGGGTCATAATACATCGGAGGCCGCCGAGTTGGTCATCCACAGATTACTCAAACACAACACGGAGTTCAATGGCGGCATTGTGGTGGTGTCTCGTCTGGGCACCTATGCCGCCGCCTGTGCCGGCCTGGATGAGTTTCAGTTCGTGATCAGCGGCGGCAAGACGTACCTAAGCATGGCGCGAGTGGAGAGGATCAAGTGTATGGAACGAGCAAAGGAAATCATACTTAAAGGACCCAGTGGACACTTCCTACGCATTCCCGAGAAAATTAATGGATATTAAGTGTATACAAAAAGGGTCAAGAAAAGTTGAAGAAAAGATTTGAAAGTGAACAAAATATTAGGGTTAAAATTGTAAGCGATTAAGTAAACTATTTACAATAAAAAATAACTCAGGCTCTGTAAACAATTTATAAAACTGTCTTTTAAAATATATGTTACCCAAAGAAAACACCTGCTGCTCTTGATATAATAAATACTTTCTGATTTTTTCTTATTTTATTTACTTTTGAGTGGATTTACTGAACAACACCTACCCATCTCTACCCAGAAAAAATTCTAAACCACTCTCATTTTCATTTCTGTGTCATTTTGGCCCCTTCCTATTACCAAGGCTACAAAGTTTTCGCAGTCGCCCGAGTCCTGTGTGTAAGCTACCAATTTAAGTTTTCTTCCGTTTTCCTGCATTTTCATTTTTCTTATTTATTTATTTTTTTGTTTTTTGTGGTTATTCCCCAATTTATCTGCTTTGCATATTTCTTTGTTATGTTTGTATTATTTTTGTTTTCTTTTGCCTGGGACAAGACCGTTTCCCCAAACCAACAACTTATTTTTTCTGTTCCGGATTTTGTAACGTAATCTCCTCGTGTTGCTGGTGAAGCAAAAGTCCGAGGAAAATCGGTGGGAAATGTATGCAAATAAGTACAGGATGTGCTGGCTTGACCTTAGCCTTAAAGTAAAATTTAATATTAAATCTAACCTCTAGAAATTGTATGCCATAAATAAAAGATAAATAAAAGCCAAAAATGTAGTCCACTCAATTAAAGACGCACAAATGTCGGCCATCGGTCATATCTTTTGCACACTTCGATTGTGAGCCAGTGTGTCATAAAAATTGATTGCAATAACTCACTGATAAGTTGCCCGATAAGTCCGGGCCAAATAAATTCTCCAATGACCGTCTATTAGCCATTGAAAGACGTTTGGCCGAAATTAAAAACCCACCAAAATGTTCGATAAGAAAACCCCCGAAAAAGAATATCAATACAAATCAAAACAAATGTTAATAAATAATCCTTAATTAGCAAGTATCACGGGGCAAGTGAGTCACCCAGAACTATCTAAGCCAGAGATAAGACCCTTCAATGGCCAAGAAAACAATGAATATATTCCGTGTGATATAAGTCCAGCAACAAACAAATAATACTAATCTATAGGGAAACATCTTGAGGGTGAGTACTGCATTGTAATTTCGTTATCACTTTGTTGACTCTTGATTAATGTGAATTTTTCTCAAGTGTCGTTTGGTGCTTTTTCGATTCTTTCAAAATTATTTGCAGTCAAGTTTCAGTTGAGTTCGGTTGACCAAAGCTAAAGGAGGCTCTTAGTAAAAAATGCTGCTATATTTTTTGACTTTTTTGTTGGCTTCTCAGCTTATAAGTGCTGAAGTACAGACTGAGATTCGTAATGCTGTGGAACCTCCGAAGTGTTATAGCTGCGAGGGCATTAATTGTCTGAGAACAACCCGACAGGATGTCACCATAAGCTGCTCTGATAAACTGGATGTCTGTGTGACTATTTATAATGATTGTAAGTTTACGACTATTATGGAAATTTAATAAATATTTATAAGTATTTTATAATAAATTCATTTAACTTAGTTGCTGTCAGCGAAAGGGGTTGCTTCTCTCAGATCTCCCTGGCTGGCCAGGCCAAGTGTGCGTCCGGAGACAGTCAGTGTCAGAAATGTAGCGGTCAGTTGTGCAATAATCAAGGTCGCAGGGACTTTAAATGCATTCAATGCAGTGGCTCGGAGGTGAGTATCCTTAGCCTAGGATTATCCTTAATTTATTAATATTATTTTCCTCATCTTTCAGGCCTCCGACTGTAACAAGGGCGCCTCTGCCTCCCTAACTCCCGCCCAGTGCGGTCTCCCCACCTCGGCCAACTCCTACTGCTATGTCAAGGTCGTCGACTCAGCCCTTCAGCGCGGCTGTGCCCTGTCAGTGAAGGACCAGAAGTCCTGCCTGGACGATGAGAAATGTTCACTCTGTCTGCCGGAGGACTCTAGTGATTCGGCTGCCTGCAACACTTTCGATTTGGATACCAGCTCCAAGAATGGCCAAGGACATTTGGTCAGCAGTTTGGGATTGGCCTCCTTCGCCCTGATAATGCTTAAATTCCTTAAATAGTTAATTTTATAAAGATTTTTATTTACATTTACAAATAAATGAAACCTTTAATCACTCATTAAATATAATGTTTAAAACTTTATCTATACTTTGTTTTTAACATTGAGCGAGCATGTGATTGTTGGAATAACACAACAGTTCAATCACAGGGGAATTCGTTGACCATCAGTTTATTTTAGAGGGCACTTAAAAAATGGCTGCAAAATACAGTGGGGGTCAGAAAAATATAAACTTTTGTGAATGTAGTTCGAATTAAAATATAATAACACATGAAAAAAAGGAAAACATTTTTCATAAGATAGCTTTCAGTTTAATGAACTCACACAATTTTAAAAATAGGGAAACCATAACCACAAAAAGCCAATTCACTCAAGTTTAACTATAAATTGAAAAATAGATTATCGAACAAGATTAACTATAGATTAAACAAGAATATTAACAATATATTTACGTCAAATGATTTAACCAACAGATTCTATAAAAGATTCACGAAAAAGTTCAACAATATATTCACCAATTAAGTTTTCCAATTATGTTTTCCAATTTTGTTTTTCAAATATATTCTCCAACTACTAATTTAAAAAATTCATGAACCGATTAAACAAAGCCTTCAACAACAAGTTCTACAACGGATTCAACAACAAATTGATCACCAGAAATAGGTTGTAATTTTTATCTCACCAATGGACTTCACCTTTATTTTTTTTTTTTTTATTTATTTATTTTTTGCATATACGACTGTCCCCTGCTGTAAGTTCTTCATGAAAGGTTCTCAAGTGTTTGGCCATTTCCACGAACAAAAGCACACACAAATGCCTGCCGGCACACACCGTCACACACCGGCACATGCCGTCACACACACACGGACAGAAACCGCACTCGAGGACTCTTCAGCGGAGCATTTGAAGTGGTTGGCGGTATAAAAGCCGATCGCATTGGCCAATTGCCCGACAGTCAAAGCCCCAAAATGAAGGCCCAAACAATTGCGAGCGCGTTGCTGCTGGTATTCCTGGTGGCTAATGTGGCGGCCAACAAGGTGACCACCTGCCACAGTTGCGAGGGATCCAACTGCCAGCGGGTTAGTCTGGCTAAGACGCAATCCTGTGTGGATTCCTTGGACTATTGTGTGACCATCTACGATGAGGGTGAGTCAGAGATTGCAATTCGAGTAAATAAGGTACTTAAAAAGCTCTTTAAACGTTGCAGCCAAGGTTCTGTTCAAGGGTTGCTCGCTGGAAATTCCGTATGCCCTGCGTTCGAAATGCAACGATAATCGCTCCTGCTATAAATGCAATACGGATAAATGCAATAATGTAGGATCGGCCAAGTATGCCTGCATTCAGTGCGATTCCAGCAAGGTATTGTATAAAATATTTGAATAATATTTAATGCCTAATTTTTATAATGCCGTAAAAGGATTCCAATTGCGCCTCGAATGCTGCCACCTTGGAGGCCACTCGCTGTGCTGCCCCCTCAGCTCCCAATTCTTATTGCTATGTCAAGTCATCGGGCGGTTCCATTGTGAGGGGATGTTCCACCACCGAAACCGATCAGCAAACCTGCCTCAATGATGCCAACTGCCTCTTGTGCTCCTCTGGAGATATTAGGAACTGCAATGCGGTCAATATTGAGGACAGTTCCAGCGCCGGAAATCGCTTCATTCGATTTCTGAGATAATTTTTATGTTCAATCGAAAATATATATACGAAAGATCTAAATAAAATTAAATAATAAATGAACAAATTATAAGAATCTAAAACCAAAGACATTTGTATTTTTTAAATTGGTTTGAATTTATTAAAGGTTTTCTTGGAATAAATAAATTAATTGCCTAAAGATAGCAATGACTTTAGATTATTTTAATATAATCTATTTTTATATAAATGGTATTTGATTGAGGTATTGATTAAATAGGCTTTAAATAAATACAGTATTTAATTCGCTAAATTAAATTATATTTATTTTAAACGGAACATAAAAAATGATGTGGTCTTAAAAAAAGAATTGTTTAAGAATTATAAATATATAATATGAGAGTAATTTGTATAAAATATAAAATTATAATTATATGTGCCCTTTAATACATATAATAATAATTTTAAAATCACCCCTTCCTACCAAAAATGTCCCAGACTACGATAAAAACCTTTAACCTTCATTAAAACCCCCTAAACATTATCTCTCAACGACATTCCTTGTAAGCCATTGTCCAAGTAACTTGTCTAATCGTAGAAGATAACCGCTTAAAGCCTAAAAAACTTCCATTAACGTTGTAAACTTGTTTTTATTTACCTGCGACTAAGGAACTACTCGGTAAGCTGGCCAACAAGACCACAGCCACTTGAGTGCAATTGGGCTTAAGGAACCCCGCAAAGACAACAATATTGTTTATGCAATTACCGCGGAGAACACAAGCGGAGAATCACTTAACATGTTTGTTTACACACTCAAGACCGACCATCGATGATGGAATATCTGAGAGGGCTCTCTAGACCAGAATTTATATAAAGCGCTGGCCAGCGATTGAGACCCTTTCAATGCTAAACTTGCCTTCTCCCAATGTCAATCACTAATATTTTTCCATTCCTGCTGGCGCTCGTATTGTTTACGAGCAGTCATGTCCTGGCAGCGGAAAGATGTATCTATTGTCGAGGCATTAATTGTCAGAGAAGTAACTACAGTGGATATGAAGAGTGCTCGGATCGCTTGGATGCCTGTGTCAGTGTTTTTCAAGGAGGCGTTATCCAGGCCCAAGGATGTTTGGAAAGTCTAGAGGATAACTGGAGAGAGAAGTGTGGAGAAGACGGAAAAGAAACTGGAGTTGACTGTGAAATTTGTATTTTGAATAAATGCAACAATTTGGGCTCCAAACGAGCTGGCTGTCTTCAGTGTAATAGTACTCAGGTAATTATTAAATATATAATATATTATTATTTTATTAATATACAATTTATTTAAGGATTCTCAATGTTCTGAAGGTCCTGAACTTCTGGTAGCCCAAACTTGTTCTTTAGCCAGAACGGGCAGAAGTTTCTGCTATTCGAGTATTGTAGGAAATATAGTAGAACGAGGATGTTCTTTAACTCTTTCGGATCAGGTTAAATGTCTGGCTGATAGCAATTGCCATTTGTGTGATCCCTTGGAGCAACCGCACTGCAATGATCAGATTATTAAGGAAGACGATTCTTCCACAACCGATTCAACAACAGACTCAACAACAAGTTCATCTGGATCAACACAGTCCAGTTCCTCAACTAGTACATCAACAAGTTCTTCTACCAGCTCCTCCACAAGTTCACCAACCACTTCTACAACAGTTTCACCAACCACTTCTACAACAGTTTCACCAACCACTTCAACAACCACAGAGATCCCACCAACAACTAAACCTAATTCTGCTTTCAGATTGCAAGTTTCCATTTTGCTGATCTTTGCTCAATTGGCACTTGGCGTTTACAATCTTCATAAATAATTTCACTTTGGTTTTTTAGTTTTTAATTCCCACGACCTTCTCCAAAACTCCATAATCTATGTATGAAGTATTGTTAAACTAATTTTTATGATATGACCATAAATATGCCGCCCCTTTGTCGCTTTCAATTACAATCTTTTGGGTGCTTATGTTGGTGGTTTTATGTCATAGATTAAAGCCAGATAAGCTTTAGAGTATATGACGAAAATCCAAGTGACGATAAGAAAACCTATTTATACACTCATCATATTTAATAGAAATTACTGGGGGATTGTGAAATAAGATCTACTATAAATCTGATTTCATGCTTTATTTTGTGTTTTGATTAAGATTAAAAAAGATTATTATATAATTGGGTTATTCCCATATCAAGGAATTATCAGAAATCTAAGGTGAGTAATAAAGTAAAAGAATGCTATGAGTCAGCTTACAATTGTATTTTTTATTTTTTATGGTTTTTATTATTTTAGTCTGCAACAATTCTTTAGATTTAATGACATTATAACTTGACTTAAAGTCCAATAAGGGTTATAAAGGTTGCCAATATACGTTAAGAGATTAAGTTCTTAGGAAGGCCTCTATCTGGGGTTTTCCGAGTCGCAGCAACTATTTGATTTACAGCCACAGCCAATAAAGGTGCTATTTGGCTGATATGTATATTTCCAAAGCAACTATCGATTAACTGTAACCAATAGGTTATCGATTAACCAAGCTTTAAGCGTTGTTGCCTTCGCAGATACTATAGTTTGGAGAGTGCAAAAAAAACGCAATGCAATTACCAAGAGTTGAACAAACAAGGCTAAAACCCTACTCCCAATAAAGCAACATATATTCTGGCCTGCTATCGCGGCGTGTAAACGTGTTCACATTGCCTACATTTTTCGCTTGATTATGGCCGGCTTATCTCTCGTCCAATAGGGTATTTGTTGGTGCTTTTTTTATGTTAATTCCCCTCTATCGGTTATAAATAAGAGCGCTTTATCGGCCATAGAACGAGCTATGGCAACAGCCCGCGCACAATATGGGCCCCTAATATAGAGCCAATAATCAAACAGCACCGATAGGAGGACATATCAATCGATCGATCGATCGCCCGGACCCGAATCTATAAAAGGCCTCACATTGGCCAGCTAAAAATTAGTTGCCCGAATCCATTTTTGTGGCTAATACGCGCGACTTGTCGACGGCCTGAAGTGGCCCTGGAAGCGATCATGAAACCAATCGCAGCAGGAGTAGCCTTGCTACTTCTCGTGATAAGCCCATCAAGTGGTAGGTGTTCCAAAAAAGTTCAAGGATAAAGGATAATACCATGTGAAAGTGAAATTTGAGCAGAAAAGGGGTGTTCTTCAGCTGAAATGATAAAGAATCATTGGAAAAGAAAAGTGAAAATATAAACTCAAAAACACCAAAAGTAAAATTGCTTCAAAGTGAGATGTCTTGAAAAAATTATATAAAATTTATTCGTGCAATTCTGAATAAATTTAAGTATTTCATCATGGAACCAAGACATATTTTATATTAAAAAGTGTAATTATAATTTAATTAAAATTGAAATCAAGGCAGTAAATAAATATTCATACTTTAAATATTTTACAAATATTTTTCCATTAAACCCTTCCTTATATAAGCCCGATAAGTACTCCTGAAAGACAAGGTAGTTTTGAAAATCCCAAGAACAATTAACACCTCAAATTAAAAATAAATAAAATGGAGAAAGTCCTATCTTATCTCTGGCAAATATTATCGACTCGTGTTATTCCACTAATCGGACATGAGAAAGGCAGGAAATGCATGTCCGTCAAACGATCGCCGACATTTATGAATCATGTTTTTATTAACTATATAATATAGCCGATATACTAAAGCTTTATCTGCGCCATAAATAAAGTCCCCTTTATGATGAGACATAAATGTGTATCTAATAATATTGTTTACAATTTCCGGGTACAAGGTATACATTATTTCCTCACCTGCAAATTGCAAAACACTCTAAGGCGCAATCAGAACTTTCGAGTGTTTGCGAAATCTACGAATCTTGATTTGAACGGATTAGGTGAAGGAAAAGATTAGAAGTTGAATTTGGACTTCGTTAAGTTGCACGCGTCTAAATAAACCTTGATGATTGTGGGAATTCATTTAGAATACGTCCAAAATTATTTACAGCTCACCTAAGATAAAGAATATTCCAAGTTATAGAATCTTCCTTTGATGTTATTCAAAGAAAGTCTCTAAATGTATTTTAAAATCTTTATATCTTTAATATTTCTTATTTTAAAGTCTTTTTCAAGACATAACTTTCTTCAGTTATATAAAGAAGCCTCCACTCCTTCGTACTCTCTCGCACTTTCCCTTTTTCGCCATTACTTTGCGGTTGAACACGCTTCTCCGTATAGATTAAGACCCTTGCGATCGGCATTGAATTACCCAATTTTTTATGGGCCAACCACAAAGCAATTATTAATTTATTAGCCAGAGATTACGAGTCGAAAAGATCGCGACAGTGTGGTAACGGCAGCCAACGGACATCAATGGTCATAAATAAAGCCAAAATCGATTGCCGGTTGGTTGCCCCATAAAAAACAGTCTTTAATACGTAACAATAGCCGCATGGTGCCATTAATTATGGCATATAAGTCTAGGTGTTATCTAGGGACGATCGGTGTTTTGAAGTTTTTCTTGTTAATAAAAGGGATTTTGTCTGTTAAATCCCTCTATTAAAATTCTAAGAAGCTTCAGAGATTAACTAGAGTGATCAAATTCCTTAGAGAAGCTGGTAATGTGACCTTCTTCCCTGAATGATTGGTCAGTGTGCCCTCAAAGGATTGTAATTTAAAACATTTTCCACAAAACTTGTATTCCGTTTCAGATGCCTTTGTTCACAACTGGCATTCGGGCCCCATTAACTGCTACGAATGCTCCACCCTCGAAGAGTGCTCCGCGGGAGCTGGAGCCCTGCGCAAATGCCTGGATAACGATGCCCAGAGCTGTGTGGCAATTTTCAATGCCAATGGAGCTGTGATCCAGCGAGGTTGCAGCGATAACCTCGAAACAGACTGTTCAGAAGGTGGAGACAATTGCTACCAGTGCAAGTCGCATGGCTGCAACTCCCTGAAGACCCTTGAGAATCTGCTGGAATGTGTCGTTTGTGATGCCCAAAGCGACGACAACTGTGTCTTTGACATCGAACTGGTGACTGAGAAGAGGAAGTGCAACCAGCAGTGCATCACAGCCCTGTATCCCAGGAGCAGCGAGGTGGGAGCTCCTCTGGAGTTGGTGCGCAGTTGCATCGATGACCTGGATCTGGATGATCAGGAGGCCTGCGCCGATGGCACCCTGGAGAACTGTGTGGCCTGCAGTTCGGCCAGCTGTAATACCGTGGACCTGGGCGTCCGCGGCAGCTGTAATTCCTGCAAGGGAGACTGCTCTAGTCCCCAGTCCACGACCTGCCGTGCCGTCCCCTCGGGCGATAATGCCGAGAGTTGCTTTATCGAGTTCGATTCGTCGGGTACAATCTATGAAATGGGCTGCCTCAGTCAGTACAATGTGAGCGATGTCACCTTAATGGAGAGCAATAAGCAGCTGTGGTACTGCACTGGCGACAATTGCAATGTGGAATCTGCTCTGGCCAAGCCTCAGAACTGCACGCTGTGCAGTTCCCGCACAGATGAGGACTGTGCTGTGGCCCCGGAGAACGTGCTCACCGATACCCAGTGCGAAAGTCTGGTGAACAGCGATTGCTACTCCAGGATCCTGGACAATGGACACACTGAGCGAGGCTGTCTCACCAGCTTGGAGGGTGAGGAGTATCTCGACTGTCTAAGGGATAGCAACTCGACCAAGTGTCAGAGGTGCACAGGAGATAAATGCAACCAGGAGGTGGGTTTGCATGGGTTTTTATAAAGAGATTTATATTGAGCAAGTTATATTTTCGCAGCTCCAACCAGCTGACCGCTTGAGCTGCCAGATCTGTGATTCCAGCGAAGATGACAGCTGCGAGGCTGCGCCTTCCAACGCTTCCCTCTGCCTGCTCCACACCGGCAGCCAGCAGTGCATCACAAGCATCGATATCGAGGGCAACACCCTGCGTGGCTGCAGTGCCTCCTTGGAGTGTGACTCGACTAGTGCCCGAAACTGCCAGACGTGTGAGGGAGCGGACTGTAATACTGTCTATCTCAAGAGGCTGTCGGACGGTCAGCCAGGACTCTGGGGTCAGAACCTGCCCCTCAGCTGTGAAACCTGCAATGACACCACCGCCTGCGCCTTCGGCCACAGCCTCAGAGTGTGCCAGCAGCACGGACTATTGTGTGACCGTCTTCAATGCCGAGGGATCCGTCACCGCCAAGGGCTGCAGCCAGGTGGTGGAGCAATCCTGGAGCACCTACTGCGATGCCAACAGCGCCAACTGCCACAACTGCAACTCCAACGAGTGCAACACCGCCCGGTCCTTGGACAATTACAACGAGTGCATCTATTGCGATTACGAAAACGAGGACTGCGAGTCGAGTCCGGAGAATGTCAAGACCCATCGCCTTTGCAATGGCCAGTGCATGACTGCCCTCCGCCGCAGATCCATCCTGAACTTTGTCTACGACACCGTGCGAGGCTGCCTGGATGACAAGGATCCGGAGGATCAGGAGTCCTGCATAGCCGGCACCGATGCCCGATGTGTGGCCTGCTCTGGCGCGAACTGCAATGTGGACAGCTTCCAGGAGGAGCCACTGAGTTGTTACCACTGCTCCGGTGATGACTGTGAGGTCGCCTCTCCCAGCCAGTGCACTGAGAACAGCATCGATGACAGTTGCTACATACAGTTTGACTACGACGCCAACGTCCAGGGCATGGGCTGCCTGTCTGATCTGGATGAGGAGTACGTGGAGGATAACTTCCACCAGCTGCTGTTTTGCAACACTACCGACTGCAACAGCTTTGAATTGCTCGACTCGATCAAGCCCACCAAGTGCATTGCCTGCGACTCCTCCGAGGATCCCAACTGCGTGACAGATCCCAGCAAGATCACTCTGATTGGAAACTGCGGAGTTTTGCCCTACACCAGCTGCATGATGCGTGTGACAAGTGAGTAGATATACTTGCTCCCTTGCCTCCTTGAGAGTACTTCTTCTATGAAGACGTGACACCTAACCTTATTCCATTTTACAGATGGCATCACCCAGCGTGGCTGCTTGAGCAGCTTGCCCCGTGCCCAGTTGACCGAATGCCTTGCTGGCACTGGACTCTGTCAGGTGTGCGAGGGTGACCACTGCAATGTGGACATCTATCCCGCCGATCGGCGTCAATGCCAGCGCTGTAACTCCCTCACCGATCCCACTTGCTCATCCGCCCCGGATGCCGCCCAGCCGTGTCTCTATTATCTGGAGAACGAGGGCTGCAGTGCCAAGTTGGTGGATGGGGAAACCTATCGTGGCTGCCAGCGGGAGTTCACCTGCGACGATTCGGACAAGCAGCACTGCCGCCTGTGCTCCGGCAAGGATAACTGCAATGTGGCGGATCTCCTGACCTCCAATATCGGTTATCCCAAAAACTGGGCCACTCCCCCCGTCAACTGTTACAACTGCAATGGCACCGAATGCCAGGGAGATAGCGTGGGCACCCTGAGGAAGTGTGTGGGAAATGATGAGCAAAACTGCGCCACAGTTTTTGATGAATCCGGTTTGGTGGTTCTGCGTGGCTGCTCTGATACCCTCTACGAGGACGCGGAACTGCTGCAATACTGCGACGAGAACTCCGGCAACTGCAAGTTCTGTAAGTCGACGGGCTGTAACAACGCCAAGGAACTGGACACCTATGTGGACTGTCTGCTGTGCGATGCCAGCGACGGACCGGAGTGTGTCCGCCAAGTGGGAGATGTCAGTCGCACCCTGTCCTGTCAGGGTAGCTGCTTCACCGGTCTGTATCCCCGAAACCGTTCGGAGACGGATCCCGTGCTGGATCTGGCCCGTGGTTGCCTGGATGATTTGGAGTACGATGATCGACTGGCCTGTGCGGCGGGCACCTTGGAGAACTGCGTCTCGTGCTCGGGTGCCTCGTGCAACAAGGCTGATGTCCCGGAGGATCGTCTCAGCTGCAACTTCTGCGAGGATTCCGCTTGCGAAACCCTGGGCAGCCAGCTCTGTTTGGGCCATCGTTCCGGAGATCAGTGCTATATCCATGTGGGTGATATGAGTGTGGAGGCCATGGGTTGTGCCAGCGATTTGGCGGATACCTTCCTCGTGGCCAATCGACGGGATCTGTATTTCTGCTCCGGTGATGATTGCAACACCAAGGACAAGCTGCACTTGGCGGGCTATGCCTGCAATATCTGTACATCCACCGAAGATGATACCTGCGTAGGCTCAGTCGGCACAACTAGCGCTGTTTGTCAGCACTACATTTACCCGGATTGCTATACCTACCTGAACGAAGGTGAGACCATCTGGGATGTGCCTTAAGCATTAACTAACCTTCAACTCCTTCCAGATGGCGTCCTGCAGCGTGGCTGTCTCATGGACACTGATGACGATCTCTTCGATGAATGCTCCAGCTCTAGCAGCACCAACTGCACTGTCTGCAGCGCGAACAACTGCAACACGGTGGTTTATCCCTCGGACTGGCTGACCTGCCTGCGTTGCGACTCCTCCAGCGATGCTGACTGTGTCTCGGATCCCTCCAGCTATTCCAGCTACTGCCGTACCTATTCCGAGGACGATGCCTGCGTGACCAGCCTGTCCAAGGGACGCACTCGTCGTGGCTGCCAGTCGGAGGTGAACTGCGATGCATCTCAGCCCGGCAGCTGTCGCGTTTGCTCCGGCGCCGACTGTAACGTGGCGGATCTCCAGTCCTCGTATGTGGGAGAGACCGGCAAGTGGACCGATCTGCCCCTGAGCTGTCATGTCTGCAACGATGCAGCCAGCTGTGCCGCGGTCAGTGGCGAACCCACCAAGTGCGAGGGTAACAACAAGCAAACCTGCTCGACCGTTTTCAATTCGGAAGGACAGGTGGTGGCCCGCGGCTGCAGTGATGCCGTCCAGGCGGCCAATGTCGATTACTGTGACTCCAACTGGGACAATTGTCCCCAGTGCAAGTCGGATGGCTGCAACAGTGCGGTGTCCCTGGATGACTATGTGGATTGCTACTTCTGCGACGCCGAGGAGGACTCCAGCTGTGCCTGGGAGAAGCCTACGACGACCAGGAAGTGCCTGGGTCAGTGCATGACTGGCCTGTATCCGCGCAGCTCCTCCTGGGACTCGGCCCTCCTGCCCACTCGCGGCTGCCTGGATGATCTGAACGAGGCGGAGCGCACCTCGTGCGCCGCAGGAAATCACGCCAATTGCACCGCCTGCACTGGCTCCTTGTGCAATGACAACGATGTGATTCAGAACCCACAGCAGTGCTTCATCTGCACCGATTTTGAGTGCATAGACGTGGTTAGCTCCAAGTGCCTGGCCTACAGGGAAGAAGATGAGTGCTATATCGCCTACGATGACAACACCGTGGTGGCCATGGGCTGTGCCAGTGACTTCGAGACGCAGGCGATCAAGGAGCTGGTGGCCCAGCAGCGGATTATCCTTTGCTCGGAAAACGACTGCAATACCCAGAACTCCACGCCCGATCCCAATACTTGTCTGACCTGCAATTCCCTGGAGGAGTCACGCTGTGCCACCAATCCCAACCAGCTGCTCACCACCGACATTTGCTCCAAGCTGCCCTACACGGCCTGTGTGACCCAGATCGATGATCGGGGCAACACCTTCAGGGGATGCCTGTCCAGCCTGGGCGGCGATGAGTTCTACGAGTGCCAGACGGGCGAGGGAGAGCTCTGCGAGACCTGCACGGGCGATCGCTGCAACGGGTTAAGTGTCTTCCCGGCGGATCGCCGGAAGTGCTACCAGTGTGACTCCGCCACCGATGACAACTGTGCCGCCTCGCCCTCGAGCCTGACCAGCACCGTGTGCCCCATTTACTCCCAGGACGACTCCTGTGTGACCACCCTGGTCGATGGTGTCACCCACCGAGGCTGCAGCTCCACGCTGAGCTGTTCGAATCCCTCGGATCCACGCACCTGTCGCGTTTGCTCGGCCGATGGCTGCAACACCGTCAACCTGGAGAGGGTCGGCGAGGATGGCTTCCCGGGCACCTGGCAGTCGACTCCCATTCAGTGTCTTGAGTGCACCGGAACTGCCTGTGCATCGGGCGGCGGCTCCCTCACCGAGTGCTCGGGCTATGACAACTGTGTGACCGTCATCGGGGAGGATGGAGTGGTCAGCCAGCGCGGTTGCTCCGATCCTGTGTTTGCCGCCTCCACGTACTGCGACGGGAATCCCACGTCTTGTCCGCGCTGCAACTCCAACGGCTGCAACACCGCCGACTCCCTGGACGACTACGTCCAGTGCATCGTGTGCGACTCCAGCGAGAATGCGAGCTGCGTGAACGATCCCACACAGATCACCAAGACCCGGCAGTGCCACGAGCGCTGTGTCTCCGCCTTCCTGCCCCTGTTCGGGGAGACCGAGGATCCCAGCTACGCTCTGGTGCGCAATTGCTACGACGATTTGGAGAAGGAGGATCGGGATGCCTGTACGGCGGGCAGCAAGCGGTTCTGTGCCACCTGCGAGGGCGCCAGGTGCAACTCGGAGGACTTGGTGGCCAGCCGGCAGAGCTGCTTGGTCTGCCAGGGCGACGGTTGCCAGAAGCCGGAGGCCATGAGCTGCGCGAACTACAGGGAGAACGACGAGTGCTACATCCAGTTCGACGAGGAGCGATCGGTGTCCGCTCTGGGTTGCCTGAGTGAGCTGAGCCACGAGGATATCTACCTGCTGAAGCGCTCCAAGAGACTGCTGACCTGCAGTGACGGCGACTGCAATACCCTGGAATCCGTACCCGAGAGCGAGAGCTGTGCCATCTGCAGCTCGCGCACGGATGCCTCCTGCGCCATCAGCCCGGCGAGTGTGACCAGCTCCACGAGTTGTGTCCTTGGCGGCTTCCCCGAATGCTACTCCCGGGTTCTTTCCGACGGCAGCACCGAGAGGGGTTGCCTCTCCAGCCTGGAGGACGATGACTTCCTGTCCTGCTACAACGGAACCTCCAGCAGCTGCTCCTCCTGCCAGGGCAGTGCCTGCAACAAGGAGGTGTATCCCGCCAACCGTCGCTCCTGCCACGTGTGCAACTCGGAGACGGACGACAGCTGCCACTCCTCGCCCAGTAGCCTCACCGTGTGCTATCTGTACGAAGCAGATGACCAGTGCGTGACCAACTACCGCAACGGAATCACCTACAGGGGCTGCTCCTCCTCGCTGAGCTGCGAGGAGAATTCCAAGACCTGTGTCCACTGCGAGGGCGATGGCTGCAACGAGGTTGATCTCGACGCCAAGGCGGACGACAACATGGGCAAGTGGCAGGATCTGCCACTGAGCTGTCGCACCTGCGATGGCGCCGATGCCTGCCAGGCGGAGGATATTCCCTCGGTCAAGTGCCAGAGCAACAACGAGCAGGACTGCCTGACTGTGTTCAATGCCGACGGCGTGGTCACCCAGCGCGGCTGCCAGGATGACCTCGAGGCGCAGTCATCGATAGCCACCTGGTGCGGCACCAATGCCGCCAGCTGTCCCTCCTGCAAGTCCAACAACTGCAACAATGCCACTTCCCTGAGTCAGTACAAGACCTGCGTCTACTGCGACTCCTACAAGGACTCCACCTGTGTGTCCAATCCCACCAGTGCTAGCCACAGGACTCGCCAGTGCCAGGGCCAGTGCATGACTGCTCTGTATGGCAGCTCCTCGGCCGGACTGGATCTCATTCGCACCTGCCTGGACGACAAGGAGGAGGCGGATCAACTGACCTGCGCCAGCGGCAGCGACTCCACCTGCTCCGCCTGTGATGGTGACTCCTGCAATACGGATATTCTGCCCGAGGATCGCCTGAGCTGCTACACCTGCGAGGACGATGACTGCGAGGACCCGCAGGCGCAGCAGTGTGTGATCTACAAGGAGCAGGACAGCTGCTTCCTGTGGGTCGATGAGGACAACAACCTGAAGCAGCTGGGCTGCCTGAGCTCCTTCCGCAACCAGGATCTTGAGAGTATCCTGAAGACGAAGCGCATTGCTGTCTGCGAGGGCGCCAACTGCAATGTACCCACGCTCCAGACCCCAGTGCGTTGTGCTGTTTGCGATTCTCGAGAGGATCCCACCTGCGCCACGGATGCCCAGGCGGTGGGCAGCTTCCAGACCTGCAGCCAGATGCCGCACACGGGATGTTTCACCAAGCTTGAGGATGGTAAGTGGAAGGAAATTAGCTGTCCTCAGGGATCTGTTCTAACTAAAAACCCCTTATTTCCCTGCCATCAGATGGTTCCACCAACCGTGGCTGCCTGTACGACCTGGATCAGACTCCATTTGTCTCCTGTCTACTGGGCAACGATGCCAACTGCACTGTGTGCTCCACCGATGGCTGCAATCGTGAGGTAGGCGCCCCTTCAGATCATCCATTAAATACACCACCTTGAATACAACATCTTAATCTTCACCAGATCTTCCCCGCCGATCGCCAAGTTTGCTACTCCTGCACCTCCGCCGATGACTCTACCTGTGAGTCCGACCCCACCTACGCCCTGGCCTGTCCCTTGGTCAGCGAGACGGAGACCTGCAAGACCTTCCTCTCTGGCAATGTCACCACGCGTGGCTGCAGCAGCAGCGTGGAGTGCGATTCCAGTGATTTCCGCAATTGCCGCAGTTGCTCCGGCAGCGAGTGCAACGCCATTGACCTGGCAAATCGCGTGGATGACAACTGGCATGGCATCTTCCAAACACTCCCCCTGAAGTGCCACTCCTGCGTGGGCGAGCACTGCCTCAGCTCCCTGGGGCCCGCTGTCACTTGCTCCCTGAACAACGAACAGGACTGTAAGACTGTCTTTGAGGAGGATGGCGTCACTGTCCGCCGTAGGGGATGCTCGGACGATGTGGATGACTACGAGGATCGTTACTGCAGGAAGAACCCGGAGCTGTGCTTCACCTGCAAGTCCAACGAGTGTAACGACGCCTGGGCCACCTCGGAGTTTGTGAGCTGCACCTTCTGCGATTCGGCTAGCAACGCGACCTGCATAACGGATCCCACCGAGGCGGGTCTGGGCAAGCGCAACTGCAAGGGTCAGTGTGTGGTGGCGCTGAATGGCGAGGACCTGGTCCGTTCCTGCCTAGACGACAAGGAGCTGTACGATCGCAGCGACTGCACCACCGACGAGAGTGGCACCAACTGTGCCTCCTGCTCGGGAGCCGGCTGCAATACCTTCCCGTATCCCGCCGACAGGCTTAGTTGCCACAGCTGTGCGGATGCCAGCTGCTCCAGCAGCACGTCCCAGGAATGTTTGGCCTACAGATCGGATGACTATTGCTTTGCCAAGTACGGAACCAATGGCGGCGTCGAGCTGATGGGCTGTGCCAGCAGCCAGAACAGCTCCAGCCTGGAGGAGTGGGAGGAGGAGAACAAGCTGTACTCTTGCCAGGGCAGCGAGTGCAACGACCTCAGCCGCTTGCCCACCGAGGGCGAGTGCCTGTCCTGTGACTCCAGCAAGTCCCTGGAGTGCGCCCAGGATCCCTCGAGTATCACATCCTCGATTACCTGCCATGCCCCGAACTCCGAATGCATAACTCGCCTGGAGGACGGACACACCATTCGCGGTTGCAAGAGCGTTCTGTCTAACACCGACAGTGCCGCCTGCACGGCCAATGGCAGCTGTGCTGTCTGCTCTGGGGACAAGTGCAATTCCGAGGTCTTCCCCAGTAATCGCCGTCGCTGTCACATCTGCAACTCCACCGCCAATCCGGATTGTGCCAAGCAGCCCAATCACCAGGCCGTGTGTCCCATTTATGCCCAAGATGATGTCTGTGTGACTGCGTATAACAATGGCCTCCTGCGACGAGGATGTGGCAGCGAGCTGGATTGCGAGATCGATAGCGAGGATCACTGCCAGAAGTGCAACACGGATGGCTGCAACACCGTCGAGCTCACGGGCTCCGCCGGAGCTCTGTCTGGCCTGGGACTGGGTTTCACCCTGCTGCTCGCCTGGTGCATCAGCTACACTCAGCGGCTGTAAGGAGAGGTGTCCCTGTATACTTAAGTAGATTTATATAGAGTACGCTTATGTAATTAGATTGCTCTGCTGACGATAGAGGCTTCTCTTCCGAACCTCGAACAATCTACCAAACGATTTGTAAATAAACCAAAACGACAAATATAATTAAGAGTTTTGAAAGGAGTCAAATGAAAGAAGATCAAGAATAATCTATTTTTCAAGGAGATGAGAACGAGTTTCAATGAAAAAACCTATCCCTTGGAGATTCCAGCACTTAAGAACTTAAGTCTCTAGAACTTCCTGAAGAAAAACCCTTTCTGGAACATCGCCCAAGTCTTAGTAGCATCCTCTTTCTTCTTCCCTTCAAACCCTCTTCCATATTTCGTGTTTTCTCTGTATTCTTAACGCCTGTCTAGCCTCAAGACTCCTTCATTTTCTACACCTTTACTCCGCTGAGAGATGCCAGACGAAGGATTTTTCTTCCCCCTTTTTCCACCTCAATTTTTCGCTTGAATAAAGTTGAAAAGTGAAATTGCCTCTCTGGGTCCCTCCGAAAAAAAAACAATGGCCGGAGCGCAAAAAGTTGCCAAGAAATTGCAAAACGCAGCCATTGGAAATAAAATGCAAATGCAGAAGCCAAATGCGTAGCGATGTTTGTCTTTAGTGGAATTTAAAGCAAATTGAAAACAAAGAAAATACTATAGTATACAGAGAGATCAAGATTGTGGGGGGAATCCCAGAAAAACTTGTCGCTAGACCACTTGATTTCGTTTTAATTGCTGGCTGAACGATAAGCAATTGCGTTTTAAGATTTATGGCCAGCAATTAAGTGGTTTGACAACGATTTAATGGCAAATTACTCAAGAATGGCCACAGAGACATGTGTAGGCGGAAAGAAAAGACAGTGGAAAATGGCAAGGGAGTTCCTGAGTAATGTGTATTAAATGAACTTATTGATGGCTTAGTTGTATGAGGGAAAGTGCTTGTTATTCTGTTTTTATTTTATTGCTGACCATATCTCTTAAAGGTTTTATTAACTAGTTTATTGGGGGAATTGCTGAAGGGTTTCTAACCCTGTTTTAAGTGCCCTCAAGTTTTATTATTTAGATGCTTTCTTTACTGACAGAATGTCTGTGGTTAATTTTTGTCTTACATATGTTCATCGATCAACTTGTTGTGGTTTTATATTTTTATTTTTCGTTGCCATATCGCCTTGCAGCTGTCACAACAAACTGACTGCCAGTTAACCCAAACAGCAAGTTGACCAATTTATTTCGCTGCGTTTATCACGTCGCCTAACTCGCTTTTCCCCCGACCATTTTCCTGCCCGAATTTTCTCGCTGGCTTGCTGACAGCGACAGCCGCTTTTAAAATCTATTAGTTTTTGGCCAAGGCAAAGAGCCTGTTTGTGGAGCGACAGAGCAAATAAAATTTAATAAACCGCTTTCCGGCTTCGAAGGCTAAGAGAGTTATGAGCCACAAAATAAATTATTTTCGTATTTTGTCATTTGATTAAAATGTTTGAGGGGAAAAATTAATTGCAGCGCAAGATTGTGGTGGAAGGCATAAAATTACAACGTATGGGAAGCTTAATCCAGCAAATAATAAATCTATAATACATAGTAAAAGTAAGCATGAAAAGCTAATTATATTATATAATTTAAATATAGGGGATATTTTCTATACAAAGTAAAGCTAAAGTTAAGAGAGAATAAATAAAGTAAAAATGTTTGTACCATTTAATATTTTAGAGATGTTCTATTAAACTGATTAAATTATAACAATATTAAAAAAACATACCAATAAAACACAATAATAGCTCTTAAACCGTTTATTTAATCTAAAACAAAGCGAAATAAATAAAAACTGCTGACTTTAAGTACACAATCTTTCCCCATTCAATGTAATTTCCGCAGCACTTGTTCGCTTCTGCCCCAACTGGCACGCGGAGATTGCAACACATGTGTGGCAGAAGGAGCAGACAGACAGACGATTTGACGGTGCAACACATATATGTATATAGTGTATATATATTTGGGAATCCCACTCGTCATCATCAGGAGGTGTACGTGTACGTGTCTCTGGCGTCTTATTAGTTTTGGCGCTGGACGCGCATCGTGGCCAAAGGAAATTAAAATTATTCAAGCAGTAAATTCAGTTTAATTATAGCCCCAGCAAGTAAGAAAAAATACTGATGAAAATGATTAATTTAAAAAAATATATATGAAGGGGACTGGTAATGGGAAATTATTAAATTGTTGGAAAGAAATACGCACTTAAGTTTTGTAAAATATTTTTTATTCATTTTTTAAACCAATTTTCTCATATTCAAAACCAACAAACCTAAGACCCTTTTAAAACAGCAACCATCTGCCGTTAAAAAACAAAATCCAGACAATTGAATTCGCTCAGCCACAGAAACACAAATAAAGATAGATATTTGCATGCAAAAAAAAAAATATATATATATATATTTTATATACATCCACGCGGCATTATTTAAATTGAATTTTTACAAAATTAAGTTGATTGTATTACAAAGGGAAAGAGAGGAGAGCCTCCATTGCAGAGTGGAAATTTATATTCTATGTTGGTCTCCGGGCTTATGCGATATTTATTTATGGCCGCCAACTTGTTTGTTGTCCCTACGCCCTATGTCCTGCCCCTTCTCCCTAGCTCACCCATATCCTACCGTGGTATCCCTAACAGCATTGGGCTTATATTTTATTTATTTTCCTTTTCGGGAAAACAATTGAACAATTGATTTGCGTGCATACGAATTTGTTACAGGGATTTAAGTTGAATGATTTATGGTTACGTGGATTCGTTACAGTTTTTTTTTTAAATTTTCATTTCCCATTGCAAGTGCATTGATATTTAAATAAATCCAAACAAATGCTTGATTCCTTTGGAAATATTTAAATTGTTGAAAATACTGTACTCCCTTAGCATTATTTGTATTTTAATTGCTTTATTTGATTTAGTTTTCCCATCCTTTTCGGCATATTAGCTTTTCAGACTTAAAAACAAATCACGCATACGCAGCGTTATCCGAAAAATGCCACCCATTTACATTGAAGTTGGCAAACGTTTAACAGTTTCTGGCGCATCGCGTCTTGTTGGCACCATTTGGTCAGCTCCCAAAGAGAACCAAGCCGAAACCGAATAAAAAAGGCCACAAAAAAGATTCAGACTAGAAGATATGAAGGCTTTAATGTCCTGGAAATCAATTTAAATTTAATATTTATTAAGACTACATTAAAAACTGTGTAAATATCATATATTAAATATATTAAAAATATATATTAAAGGTTGTGATAAATTAATTTAGGTTTAAGCATAAGTACTGCTACTTTTAACTTTCTTTGTTTCATCTCGAGCTTACTATAATTTTTAATTAGACAAATTTTGCATATTCTTTTTATACTGCAAAAAAATGTATAACAATATTAATAAAAACCAATATACTTCTTCTACCCTGTAAACAGCATTATTTTTTATTTTAAATGTATATATACAAATAAATTAAGCCATCACAAGCAATAAAAACGGACGAAACGCAATGCGGAGCGGAATTTGGTGTGTTTGGCGCCGACCAGGGTTGCCAGGCGCCACAGCGACGGGGCCAACAACCCTGGCGCATCATCGTTTTCCATTAAATCCGTTTCTTTGCCTTTACACTTTAATTTCTTTTTTTGTATTTTTATACACTTGCAGGGTATTATAATTTCAGTCAGAAGCTTGAAAAACAGTGAAGAAATCAATTCAGACCTTATAAAGCATAAATATTCTTGATCAGCATCAACAGGCGAGCCGATCTAGCTATGTTTGGTAGAAACACATATTTCAAATTTTTTTTAAAATTTTTTTAAAAATGCTAAAAAATTAACAAAAAAAAATATAATTAAAAATTTAATATGCAGATTTATAAACATGACCAAACAGA
This sequence comes from Drosophila bocqueti, assembly GCA_018151655.1. NCBI lineage: Eukaryota > Metazoa > Arthropoda > Insecta > Diptera > Drosophilidae > Drosophila > Drosophila bocqueti. The sequence goes on from JAECXF010000057.1 coordinate 12,377,153, forward strand.
CAGAGAAATGTTTTCCGAATTTAAATTAATGCATTTTTTGCTTAGTTATGATCGATTTCAAGGGTATACGAACTTCTGTTTCCCAAAGTTTGTTCCTTCCATTTTTTTTTGGCGAGAGTTAGATAAATGTAAATAGGAAATGGAATGCATGACTTGCGCTAAAGAAAATGTCTACACTTTTTGCCACTCTGGTGACCCGGTCAATGCTGGATACACATACATATATAGTTTTTACAAATAAGGATCTTATTCAGGGGGCTTCCCAGGAGGTGTGAAAAATTGTGTTAGTTGGACAGGCCACCCCGGGGATTTGGAGTTAACAAATGGCTTTAAGGGATAGAGAGGTTCTTTAATGCATTTAAAATATATAATTTCAGTTATTTGTCACGTAAATTGTTCCAGCTTGAGTTGGTCCTTTCTCGCTCTCAGTCTCTTTCTCTCGCTCCCTCTCTAATAGATATTGCACCTGGGCGGCAAGAACATGTAATGCATTTGGATTGCCGCTTAATTAACCAGCACGTACTCCCAGTGACCCCCACTGGTGTCAGCTGTTGCAAATATTTGGCATGTGGCGCCAACTCGGCATTCCACTCAATTAGCATTTCCCTTAAGAGCAGAGAGGAAAAATTATAGGGAAAGTTTTAGAGAAAAATTTAGGAAATAATGAGGATATTATTTGGAATTTGGAGAAATTTAAGAAAAAGGTACGGAAATATCACTAAAATATTGTCAACTAATTAGAGAAATATTAGAGGTATATTTTTAAAGACATAAATAAGATAAATATTTTTTTAATTATTGGGAAATTAATGCCGTAGAATTTTATTTATTGAAGTCACATTTTTAAAGTGAAAACATAAATAAGGTCAGGAACCGATAAGGCTTTTAAATATTATCATTTTACTAGCATTATTTCGAGTATTTCTTTTAAAGCCCAAGAATATATCTGTGCACTTAATAATTATTAAGTATCGCCTTAACATTTTATATGTCTCATAATAAATATAGAAAATTAGAAGTAATATGCTTTTAAATACCTTTTTTTTATAACTTGGTATATGGTATCAAAAATGGTTTGCTTTCTAATATCTCTTTTTAATTATTTGGTATTAATTATTGAATTCACCTTCTAACTTATACTTTATAGTAGTTATATTCCCTACTTATATTAATAATACACCCAACATTTCCCCCTGTGCACTAGCATAATTTAATGAAATGCAAAACACGCGCGTTAGTCTACATTTACTGGAAACGTTTAGTTCCTAATTTATGTTGCCAAATGATAAAGTAAACGGCAACGATTACATGGGGTCATATGTTTGGATTTCCACCGAGCGATAATGGGGGATTCACAGTGACTGCAACTATCTACCAACTAACTATGCACATAGTAACACATATATTTTTTGGTTAAGGCGACGATTTATTGAACCTGGGGACTTATCAGCGACAGCAGAGCGCCAGAACAACCCTCTAACTCAGGCAGTTGGTCAAGGCTAGCCACCCCCCAAAAAATACAGAGATTCTGCAAGAAGTTAAGCGTAAACGATGCTGACACTGGCACAGATACAGGACAGAACTACAGGGGGTGTAGGAAGGAGTAAGAATGTATTTCCGGGGAGGAGTTCGGTTGACTGGTGCCAATTTTGCTGTTGATTACAACACTCGACCTCGATACCTTCATCCTCCAGCCGCTTGACAAGGGTCAAGTGAAAGTTTTACGACTTTCACCAAAGCTAAACTGTTTTCCAGCCCCCCTGGCTCAGTTTACTTTTGTTTATTTGTAAGTTTAATTTAAAAGTAGATTTGTCTAAGGGAAAACTGGAGGGAAAACTGTGAATGGAAATCGGTCTAGTACCTGTGGATGACATTTTTCGGGGCTAAAGAAAGAAAAGAACGTGCCCATTTTCAATAGTTTTGGTTCCATTTAAAGCCTTAACTTGGTAAAAATCAATAAACCCTGCAACATAAACTCCACTGGATAGCACAGATATATCATATCTGACCAAAAATGCTCCACAAAAGCCAAAGCCCTGCACTAAATCTTCACCAGAAGAGTGAGGGAACTGGAGACAGACTGCCCTGGTCGGTGCAGGTTTTTGGCATCGCTGCCAAAATCATACATCAATTTGGGGACATTCGTCAGTGCCAGGCCACAAATGTGACATGGACCAGCGACGGAGGCCACGCGGAATATTTCACCACATCGAGAACCAGAGGCCAGAGGCCCGAGTAGGACCCACGACCAGACAGGAGAGAGGGAGAGATGGTGGTGGTACATGGCTGCAACATTGTCAAAACAATTAATCATTGATGAAGAAAATGCGCATGGAACCAGCAAATGGCCGCTTGACTGGCTTATTTGTGCCCCGAACAGAGATTCCGCCTGGTAGCCTAAATTATGTAGGGAACAAGACCACAAATTAGACAAATTTTCGCATGATTATTTCAATTACAGCGCACTGAATATATGGGATTTAACGCCTCCGGAGATTTGTGTAAAACCCTGACTCTGTCGTAGAAATCCAATTAAATGTAAGACTGAATTGTAATCAAGCTTGAATTATAATTGATAATTCAGTAATCCATAATAATGGATTTTGGGCTATAAATTTGTGTGCATTTTTGATTTATATAGATATGCGATTACTTATCGAAAACTAGAAAGGAAAGATAGGAAAATATAAAAATAATATAAGAACCAACAGGGGTTAAATATAAAATGTTTACATATTAAATAATAATTTGATTTTGAGAAAATTTAGGAAATAAATTATTTTATTATATGGACATTTTTTCTGTTCTACATCAACTTTAATTTTATTGGAAGTTAAGAGGAAAAATACATCGGTGTGTGCTTTCACTAAGTTTTTCACTTTGTATTAAAAGCCGTATATAAAACTTCTATTAAAATATATACTAATTTCCTAGATCATTAGGCACCCCTTTTAATAAGCTTGTTTGGTCTTCCATTGATGAGCGATTTTCTTTATGGATTATTGGTCATTTTGGGTCATTTTATTATTCAATTTTTACGTTATTTAAACATGTCAACAAACATGGCTCTTACGGCACCAATTTATTTATATTCCTCTCTGCCCCATTTCGTGTAATAACGGGTCAGTTTTGACGGCCTTGTTTACGACTCCATTTCCCATAGAATTAATGAGTCGTTATGGGAGCATAAAATATGCAATCGATGGAATTGAGGGCAAGTTCCCAGAGTCGAAGTTGAGGAAAAATCGGAATCACCTGTCGCCAGCATGTGATTTTATTTTTATTGGAAATGGTCAACGTCTGGGGGTTACAAGAACATTAAAAAAATAATGGTGGGGCCATACAAGCTCTCAAAAGTGCTTAAACATGTATAGCCTTTGGTACCCAAATGGAAGTCAGCAAATAGACACGGCTGATTGGTCGTGACTTGGTCAAGTGGAAGCACTTTTAGGCATCGTAAATTATGTCTGACTAGAGGGAAAAGTTAAGGATTAACTAACATTTGTATTAATTTTAATGAATCAATTCACTAAAAATGTATAAAATATATAAAATCCCTACATGATTTCATGATTTACTTCAACGACAATTTTCGTAAAGCTCAAATGCTCAATTTCTGACGTTTCGGGGATCGCATTACCCTGTAATTAATCCATTATAAGACCTTGCGTGCCAAGGAACCATTGCATGCCACTCGAGAATTGCATGCAAATTATTGCAAGTATGTTGAGCATGCCCGAAAAAATCATTACACATTTTTAAGCTGTTTTTTGTTGTACTTTTTTGTAGTGAAAACCTCTTTCAACAAGTACAGGTCATAATCGCAGTGGGTTCACCTCAACAAAAAAGTGGTATCGCGTGCCTGGCAACTTGAGACGCTGGCCATTGCTTTGCGTGAGTCTTGATGCGATTCCGCTGGTGATTTTCCCCCGGGCCGAGGTGTGGAAACTCTCTTGATCTGAAGGAAACCACCAGATATTATTATTTTTTTTTATATTTTGCACCTTCACTTTTTCGTGCCCGGAAAATGTTAGAAAAGGGGAAAGGTAGCGATAGGTAGGAAAATGAAACGTTCTTTCTTTGGCGCAAATGGAATAACTAATTAAATTTTCAACTGCAAATGAACAGGAGCCGGGATGGGATAGGATAGGATAGTAGTTTCCACTGCCCGTCTAACTGCCGGCTTAATTAACTCGGCAGATAAAATTTTATGACAGCCAGGCTAACGTGCATAGCCAAACATAATCTATTCGGTGTAATAGCCACATTCATGGCTGAGTGGCTCACTGGCTGAATGGTGCTCGTTGTCCTAATGGTTGTCTATGCAAATATGTTGCAATATCCACTTCTATCCCTCCCATCAATTTTATTATTGCTCCCAGGTTCTCCCCAAAAAATGTTACAAAAATAAAAAGGAAAACAGAGTTATCCAGGCAACACCTTTCCACGCGTCGCGCATAAATCAAAAGTGAAATTTTTGTACACGCACCCAACTGTCTGTGAAAAATTTTCCATTTTCCATTTTCATGTGCTCGTTGTCGCTGGTCAAGGGGTCCAGGGCTCCAGGGGTCCAGGGGTCATGCGTCAGCCCGCCAGCCATTGCCCAACAATTTTGTAATTGTTTTTTGCGGTTTTTTTACTGTAGGGAATTAAAAAGAACCTTAAAGATACAACTGAAATTAACAGATGTTTGGAAAAGTGTATAATTAAAGTAAAATAAGAAAAGGATTGAATTTAAAACTGTTAAATAGGCAGCTAAGCAGTCAATTCTTAACCCTAACCTTAGACCTTTTCCCTTCCCCTGAATTATTACATTTGAAACAAACCAAATGTGAGGCAACGGCTATTTTAATCAATTTCAAACGAGTTAATTGTAATTTTAACAAATGTGTTGTGCTAAAATCTATTTAAAATGTCAGTAACCTATGCGGAAATGCAACTTATATATATACGTATGGCGAAAGGAAAGTCCGGGTAAGTCATCATATTGGGTAATCCGAGTAAAGTCCTTGATATATTGGAAAGTCCGAGTAAAGCGAAGCCTATTTCATCCGGTTGCATCCTGCAATCATATTATCGGGAATCCGAGTAAGAGTGCTATTTGTATAATAAGGAGGTCCAATCCTTCTCTGCCTTAAGGAGTCCAAGTAACTGAATGTTTGCATTTAATCGAATCTTTAACAAAGAATCTTTAAAGTTGTATGACCAGGAACGATCTTTGTCCTGGCCATGGTGTTTTCCATATAAAACGAGAACTTAGTTTACGTTTTTCTCACATTTCTTTGGATCTCCGGCTGGGTGATATCCACAGGGGCAGCCTTGGTCGGTAGAGCATCAATTGCAGGTGCCGGGTAAATCACAGCACGGGCACGGATCGCTCTCCGCCTTAGATCCTTTGGTTGGCTTGGTCGAACTGTCTAACATCTGCAAACTGTTTGTGATTTATCCTCTATATTTATCCTCTACATTTGACTCACCTTGAATTTGAAACAATCAACACAAAACAATTTTAGAAAAACAAAACACTTGAAATTTTGGAACACAAGAAATGCGAGAAAAACATAGAACTATTCCATTTAGGTCTGGTCTACTGAACGAATGATGGTCAACTGAGAATTTTAGGTTTTGTAGGTTGTGAGAAGCAAGTGACAGCTGCCGAAAAAATTCCAGAGCCTACTCTTAGAGGAAGAATTGTAGTTTGTATGGGCAATATTTTTATGACTGAATACATTGGGAAGTAATAGTTAAATTAACTGAAATGGGAATTAAACTAAATGTATATTTAATACATGGGGGAATGTGGCAACTGTTTTAATTTTTATTCATTACTATATTCGCAGTCTCAGTATCTTTTAGCTCCATAAAACATTTTTAAAGAATTTAGAATATTAAAAATAACTTTGAAAAATAATTCAAAAGCAAAACAAGATAAAAAACAAACATCTTAATAATGTTAAAGATCCTAAAAACATGTTTATAAAATTCGGGAAGTCAAAATTTAACTAAAATAGGCAATAAATAAAATATAATGTTCCTAGAAATTGTCATTTAAAATTAAAAGAACTATTGGTTATTTTATTTTTATGAAAGATTCTTGGTTTAAAATAAAATGGTTCATATAGATTCGAAAAATACTTAAAATAACAAATATATTTTTTTATTAAATACATTTCGACTACAACACATAGTCAACTCTATATAAAATCCCCTAACTTGTTCAATTAAAATCTTAACAAACCCAAGATTCCATTCTTTTCCACTCCCCAATTAGGTGTAATTAATTCACAAAGACACAACTAATATGGCGCTTTCAATCTGGTTTCATAATCAATTCTGATTCCCTCAATTTATCACCTGTCAGCCCTCCTTGGCGACTTTACCTGCGGCAGTAATTGGCCCAGCCTGGGCCTGTGCCTGGGCTGGCTTGTTTAATGAGCGCTTAGTAGTTGGCAACATCTAATGTGCATATTACAATGCCAATTAACATATTTTCCCCAACAGGAGAGTCAGAGCCAGAGCCAATCTGCCAGAGCCAGGAGGACGCAGTCAGTCACTCCGTCGCTCCGTTGGTGGTCACGTTTTTCCTCCGTGGTAGCATGGAGTGGCTCTTGCATAATTGCGTCGCCAAGTGCAGGTCCAGGTCCAGGCTCGTAAATAAACCCACTCCCATTTACTCATAGATGTACTACTCACACATGCCAAGCATTGGTTTCTCTCGTTTTTTCCAATATTTTTCATTCGGTTTTGTCTAGCCGGGCATTATGCAAATGGCACTTTGTTTTAACTGCGTGCTCTGCGGTTGGGCCCTGGATCGGACGCGGTCTTTGATGGGCACACATGCCCACCAGTGATGTTTGGCATTTACTTGTTCAATTAAAATGTTAAAAGATTACTAAAGAGGACCAAAGCATTAATTAAAAATTTATTAGATTCAAAAAAATTACATTGAGTATGTACAGTGGTAGAACATATTTTTAATCAAATTTTTAATGTTACTTTATATTTTAACGTTTGTAGGAGAATGTAGGATGCTAAAAGGTCAAAAACATTATCTTGAACTGGAGAGAATAAAGTAGAATGAAGTAGACACGATTATTAAAAAATTAGAATCCTGAAAAATATATTTTTTAGAATTTATGATGTTTATTTAATTTTAAAACATTTTTAAAAGGAATGTAGCAAGTTAATAAGTACCTGTTTTAATTGTTAATAGTTTTAATACTTATATCAAAAAGAAAATACTTTAAAAAAAATGTACAGAATAATTAAGAAAAATTCTTAGAAAATATGCAGACCTTAGAAATATTTGTATGTTGAATGTTGAACGTTCGCTTAATATTTATAAAACTAACTTAAGACTTACTAAACCATTTAAATAGGTTATAGGTTATATATGGGTTATTTAAATAGGTTAAATATTCTATTCATACAATTTTTTTTATATTAGTTCAAATTAGTTTAATATATATTTTTATTTTATAAATAAAATACTTTTAACAAGCCCAAAGAAACATCCCAAAACAGTCTAAATGAGCATCACCTTTGCCCAGAATGCGACATGCTGACATTAGTTCCTCATCATCATCAGCTGGAAGACCCCCTTCCGGTGGAGGTGACTCCATGTAACTCGGCATCTGCATCTGCCTGCAACATTACGCGGACAATTAATATGCCAAGTGCTGTGAGTGTGCATACTAATGACCCTATAAACTCTCCACTCTCCCATTGGGGAGCTACAGAGTTTAGTATATTTTTTTAACAACCATTCAGGGCATCCATCAATTGTCGGTCAGCCGAATGGCGCAGGCGCAACGGCGCCGCCTCCGCAGCCTCGCAAGTTTGCTTTTAATGATCAAGTGGAGGATGTGGCTACTTAATATGACTCACGATTCGTCGGGACACGTGCGAATGGTGATGGCTGAAGGAGGAGAAGGTGGTTACCGATGGAAGACGAGAAGGAGAATGTGGTCGCTGCCTCGTTAATCTCTGCCGCTTCAGACCCAGCAGACAGCTTCATGGTTTTTTTTGAGGGAGAGACCGTTTAAGGCTTTTATGACCCGTACTTACCAATTTTTCCCGAAATCATCATTTGTTTAATTAAATTTAATTCACATTTTTTTAAAGTTTCTTTTATTTCCAATTAAAGTAAAAACACCCTGTATAAAGTGCCCCCCAAACCCACAAAATCAAACCCAACCACGTAAACGTTGTAAATGTAAACAGTGCCACAGAATTTATTGTGGTTGTCACCAACCTTGTTTCCATTGCTTATAAATACAAAAAATTAAAATAAAAAGAAAAAGACACAAACAACAAAACCTTAACAACAGAAAGACCCACAAAACAGCCGCCGAAATGTAGCCCCAAATAATATAAATCAAAAGAAAGTAAAATTACGATGCGTCGTCGAGTGGCGATCGAAGTGAAAAAGCAGCGAATAAAAAACAAAAAAAAAAAACCAACAAAAAATTCATTTCAATAAGTTTTGAAGCGAGAAAAAAACTTTCGCTACTTCAGTGGCTTCAACGCAAAAACGGCACAAAAAGGCCAACTTTTGTGGCTGAGTGGCTCCAATTTTTGGTTTTGTTTTGTTTGCGAGCGAATCAAGTGAAGTATCATGGTCAATCGTCGGTTTGTGTGTGGTAAGTGTGTTTGTAGGGTGTGTGTGTTGTGTGTGCTGTGTGTAGAGTGTGTGTAAAGTGCGTCGTGCTGTGCGGCAGTGAGCTGTTTGTTGTGCGGATGCCCTAAGGCGCCCACGCATGCGCAGAATACTGAATGCAAATCCAAAGGGGAGTGTGATTGTACACTTGAAAAAATATATATAGAATAAAAAAATATAAAAAGAAATACATTTTATATAATTAAAAATTTGATGTTTAATTTGTATTGTTTGTTCAGTATACCAAATATCACAAAACAACATTTTATTATTAAATAACAATATATTATATTATCTTATCAGACGAATCGATCTAGCCATGTTCGTTTTTCTTCAGACTAATTTCTAAAATGAATATGACAGATCTGATAGTTATATCATATAGCTGTCATCCAAAATATATTAAAAATGATAAAATATGTATAAGACAATTTATAGCTTCTTCTTTAAAATATATTTTTTCTTTTACTCAGAGATATTGCTTTTTTCAATGATTTTGTTTTTATAATATCTGATAAATATTTGATAAAAAAGATACAAAAATTAATGGAACTATGGAGAAAAAAAAGGTAATTAACCACTGATAATTTTTTTTTTCTTAAAATAAAAAATTATTAATATATTTATGCATTTGAAAAGTTTTAAATATGATGTATACAAAAATACTTTTAAATTTTATCTCTTTAATACCCACAATTAATCAGCCTTTCTCTCGGTGTAAATTGGATTGGCAAAGTGGACGTGCCACCGGCCAGAACCACTTTTTTGTTGTGTTTTTTTTTTTTTTGGGTGAAATACCGCTTTCAAATGCTGGCCAAGCGGCTGGCCGATCAGTTCGCCGAGAGCCACGCTCATCGGTGGTGTCGCTGTGGAGAAAGCCGGAAAAAGTCTAGTCCAAAATGAGTCGACGAGGAGCCACCAGCACCACCACCATCATATGGTTGTGCCTGCTGATCATCGGCCTGGCTGTAGGCCAAGATCAGAGCATACCCTTAACTTCGGAGACAACAGCGAATCCCCTGTTGAAGCAATCGCAGAACACGTTCATCCAGTGGGTTCTCTCGCTGTTACCCCAGCGCCCTGGTAGCTCCGACTCGGAAAATGCCACTGTGGCCACCCTGAGCAGTAGCTCTCCCCTGCCAGAGCCCTCAGCGAGCAGCAGCACCACCTCCGCCACCACGCCGGCTCCATCGTCGAGTACCACCACCACTAGGAGGGCCACCACCCCGGCTCCACCTACCTTGGATCCGCCGAGGAAGTGCCGCGATTGCGTCTGCGGCATAGCTAATATTCCAGAAGCGGATAGTTGGTGGCCAGGAGACGGAGGTGCATCAATATCCATGGGTGGCCATGCTCCTGTACGGCGGCAGGTTCTACTGTGCCGCCTCCCTGCTCAACGATCAGTTCCTCCTCACCGCCTCCCACTGCGTGTATGGATTCCGAAAGGAAAGGATCTCGGTGCGGCTGCTGGAACATGACCGCAAGATGTCGCACATGCAGAAGATCGACCGCAAGGTGGCCGAGGTGATCACGCATCCGAAGTACAATGCCCGCAACTATGACAACGATATAGCCATCATAAAGCTGGACGAGCCGGTGGAGTTCAATGAGGTGCTGCATCCCGTTTGCATGCCCACGCCGGGCAGGAGTTTCAAGGGAGAGAATGGCATAGTCACGGGCTGGGGAGCCTTGAAAGTTGGAGGACCCACATCGGATACACTGCAGGTGAGCATGCGTGGAGGATTTTCGATAGTTATTCAAGAATTATGAAAATATTTCATATAATTTACTAACCAAACCCATTCCTTATTCTTCCTCTTTTCCAGGAGGTTCAGGTACCCATCCTGTCCCAGGACGAATGCCGCAAGAGTCGCTATGGCAACAAGATCACGGACAACATGCTCTGCGGTGGCTATGACGAAGGAGGCAAGGACTCCTGCCAGGGTGATAGTGGTGGTCCACTTCACATCGTGGCCAGTGGCACGCGAGAGCATCAGATCGCCGGCGTGGTCTCGTGGGGCGAGGGCTGTGCCAAGGCCGGTTATCCCGGCGTCTATGCCCGAGTGAATCGCTATGGAACCTGGATCAAGAATCTCACCAAACAGGCTTGCCTCTGCCAGCAGGAGACCAAGAAGATCAAGTAGACAGGGGGACGGAGAGAGAGCGAGCAATCTAGATATTTCTGTAACCATAAGTAGTTGCAAAAAAGATACTCTTGCTGAAGGTGGAATCGGGAAGTTCCCTCAACTTTATAACTCTTTTAAATGCCTGACTTGAAAGATAAGTTTTCCTAACAAAAAGCTTATTATTTCCTCCTAAAGACAACCCCCAAACCATGTCCCCAGAAACAAACTATTTTCGCGGAAAATAACTTTGCAATTTCTAGGGATATGTTTCCCAAAAATCTAAAAACAAACTCGAACTGAGGAAACCTTGGCAAGAGTATAAACCTTCCTATTCTCAAGCTGTTTTATGTATATTTATTGATTAAAAGAAAAGTTGCCACAAAGTGCGCTAACCTCTTCTAGGAGCCGGTTTCTCTCAGGAGGAGATCTTGAATTCTCGTCGGGCCAGTTCTACGCTGATGCTAGTTCTTGGTTTTGGCCAGGATGCCTTTTGGTTAGTTGCCAATTGCCAGTTGGCCAGGCTAGTTCATCAGCATCATCATGGGTTACTTTTCTCTTGTGATTTTCCTCTGCACCGCTTTGGCATTATCCTGGGCCACGCCCTCCTTGCGTGGCGCCGCGGAGCCTGAGAGAATCCTAGACTCCTTGGCCCAACTGCGGCAGAGCAGCTTCCTGGACTGGATTCAGACCATCCTGGGACCCGAGGTGCCAGCGGAATGGAGCCCCCCGGCCAAGAGGGAGTGCGCCGAGTGTTCCTGCGGCAGCGTCAATACGCGACATCGCATTGTCGGCGGCCAGGAGACGGAGGTGCACGAGTATCCCTGGATGATAATGCTCATGTGGTTCGGAAACTTCTACTGCGGCGCCTCCCTGGTGAACGACCAGTATGCTTTGACCGCCGCTCATTGTGTGAACGGGTTCTATCATCGCCTCATCACCGTCCGCCTGCTGGAGCACAATCGTCAGGATAGCCATGTCAAGATCGTGGACAGGCGCGTGGCCAGGGTCCTCATTCATCCTAATTACAGCACGCGAAACTTTGACAGCGACATTGCCCTGATCCGCTTCAATGAGCCCGTGCGTCTGGGCATCGATATGCATCCCGTGTGCCTGCCCCTGGCCAGTGAGAATTATGCCGGGCAAACGGCCGTTGTCACCGGCTGGGGAGCCTTGAGCGAAGGCGGTCCCGTCTCCGACACCCTCCAGGAGGTGGAGGTGCCCATTCTCAGCCAGCAGGAGTGCCGGGAGAGCAACTATGGCGAGTCCAAGATCACCGACAACATGATCTGTGCCGGCTATGTGGAGCAGGGCGGCAAGGATTCTTGCCAGGGCGATAGTGGTGGACCCATGCATGTCCTGGGTTCGGGCGAGGCCTACCAACTAGCCGGAATTGTGTCTTGGGGCGAGGGCTGTGCCAAGCCCAATGCTCCGGGGGTGTATACGCGGGTGAGCAATTTTAACCAGTGGATTGAGGAGAACACCAGGGATGCCTGCTCCTGTGCCCAGCCGGCAGAGGCTCCTCAAAGCTCCACGGAGGCGGCAGAGCTGGAGGGGAACACCACTGCAGGAGGAGAAGCAGGAGCAGCCGAGGAGTCAGAGGTGGTGGAGGCCAATAAGTTGGTTTAACTGGGAACTCATCCATATCCGCTTTGTCTTTAAGAACAAAATCTTAAATAAAGGCTGGCTTGGCCATTAAAATCAATGCTTTTGTCATTTTAATGATTATTTTTTAGAGTTTTTGATAGGCTTTAAATTTAAAATATTACATTTCCCAACACTTAAATAATATGAGGTAAGAATTAATAAGAAATCGATAACGTTGAGGGACAACCCTATTTTTCTTTATTTCAAAAAGATTATAAAGTTTATATAATACATAGCGTGAGAAGAATAGAATAGTTGAAGAGAATAAGAGTCTCCGTGGGACTGCCGCAAAACTATACTTCACACGCTGGCAGTCAGTCGCCTTCACTGCGAAGGTGCATCGGGGATTTCCCCCAGCGGATGCCTGATGGGAGTTATGCCGCTCCTTCTCGATCCCCAGAGCCCCGCTTGAACTGGCTTAGCGGAGGCGTTGGAAGATGGCCAGATCCTCGGCTTTATGCCCTTTGCCACAATAGAGAGCCAGCTGCGGAAGATGCCAAGATTGTTTTCCAACACTACGCGGCTTCAAAAGCACCCTGCTCAAGCGTTGCACTACACTGCGATCAGCTGGTCTTGTTCCGGAGGAGAAAACGCGTGGAAAAATGCTTGTGGAAACTGTGAGAGTGGGAGGTGTTGTCGGGAGAGGAAGGCGCTCGCAGGGCGCGAGAATCACCTCTTATCTGCGAGCTCGTTGCGAAGATTTCGGGTGCCCGGAAAACCTGCCCCAGCCGATCCTGGTACGTATCTGCCCCAGGGAGTCTCGCACTACAGTGTTCGCACTTTTCAGAGTCTTTTGCGCGAAGGATACACATACGGAGCGCGGAAAAACACGCCTTGCAACAGTGAGTTGTAGGGATGGCAGTCGGACAACCCTATGCAAAGAGCTGTCATCTGTCACTCTCTGATAACCCTATTAGCTGTCAAATTATGACAACCCTTAAAGGCAACCCCAAGAGGATATTTTAACCTCTGAACTGTGTAGGAAACCCTATGCGAGAAAATGTTCTTGAATGACACAGCGAAATTCACTTTTGGTCAAGGAACATCGAACGACGAATTTCTAAAGGAAAAAAAAAAAATAATCATTAAAATGCATACCTCTAGTGATATTTTCCTAAGCATGAAGGAATACATGGAGTGCGCCAAGAAGGTGAAGGTAATCTTCGAGCTGGAAAAGCCTCTGGGCTACTTTAGTGTGACGCCGGAACGCTTCTATCGGGCCAATGCCAGCCAGTTGAGATTGGTCCAATACCCCAACCCGGACGCCTTTCCACTGGACCTCACCGCACCCCTGGAGTGTCGCTATAGGAAGTGCTTGAATCACTTCTACGATGAGTACTTGGATAATCTGCTCTGCGGCATCTCCGACAATCGAAGCCAGTTCTTGCTCCCCCACGGCTACGGGGGCAACCACGGCTGGCAAGTAAAGGCATGCATTGTGTGCCAGATGCAGCTGCTCCAGACCGTGATGTGTACTCCATTCAAGCTAAATGAGAGCTGGCTCATCTTGGCCATTAACTACAGGGACACTTTGTATCTGTGCTTGGAGAATCCCGGCGAGCAGCCGTGGACCGAAGAGCGGATGAAGTGGTCGGCCATGGAGACCTGGCTGGAGCATCAGGTTTACAATGGTAAAGTCTTTCTTAAAATATATGAATTATTTTGTTGCCTGTAATGCTTTATATTACATTTATTTGTATTTCCTTCCCAACAGGTTACAACAAAAACCTGGTCGAAACCCATCCCGAAGAGTGCTCGGAGTTTAATTATATATTAAGGAGTCGTTTTAATAATTTATCGGTTCTATATTCCGCCCCCCTTCATGGAGGTATCCCCCCAATCTCCGGACCGTAAGTTTAATAGATGTTATATTAATATTTGTAATTAATATTAATTAATTCCTTAGCTTACCGGATGCTGAAATCACGAATTTACGGTTTTTGGAGTGCAAGTTGGGAAAGAATCGACGCCACATGGATGGCCGACTCTTAACCGACTTGTACAGCTCCGAGGAGGCTCTAAATTGGTGGTCAGAGAGTCAGCTGAAAGGTGTCAAAAACATTATGTTGGGATTGACCAATTCCTATGGTCGCGTCCAGAATTTAGAGCCAATATCTTGCGAAAAGTTGCTCAAGGATACTGTGAGTAAAAATTAAAAGAGAAAGTACATATTCATTAAAATATTCTTTAATTTTTAAATACTTCCTCTTGATTATAGAAAAACAATTGGTCAGCGGACGGCTGCCAGCAGTTTCTCACGCAATTCCTGGAGCAAGTCCGAGAGATCATGAGGGAAGTGGACGACTATGGCACCATCTACGAGTTCCATTATGTGGCCCCATCGAGGTGCATATTTTGGAACAATGGCACTAGCCAAAGGCTGAGCTTCATACCCGAATGGTATCGTCGTATATTGGAGGGTAATGAATGATCTGATCGGTGCTTACTTGTCGATTTCTCTGAGCTCCAGTTTGGCTTGTTAGCTCCTCTGTAAGACTCCACTCTCTTGCCTCAATTTCCGCCTGTAATCTGCTTGTTTTCAAGTCTACCCCCGGGGCACTCGGCAATTTCTGCTTCACGAAATTGCCACTAAATCAAAAAGTAAAAAAAAAACCGCAGCAGACACCTACACTTGGGTCTCGGACGAGTCTGCTTTGGGGCTCTTTTCCGCTGTGCGTGCCTCTCCCAATTGGGATTGGATCCCGCACCCAGACCGAGCTTAAAGCATTGATAAATAACTAAATAATAGAATAAACAGCTGGCAGAAAGGTGTTAAAACTTTAAGTTTAAACTGGCAACGACTTAGGAAATGCACTAGTATTAATTAATTTGTGTATCTCTTAATTACATCAATAAAGGTTTGTAAATATTGTATAACATTCTATTGGGGACATTTATGAGAAATATTTTCCAAGATTTTAAACTTATCTTAAGTTATAATATATGTAAATAATTATTATTTCAAATAAATCAGCATAACAAAAAGTAAGTTATAATTTCCACTGCAAGAATATACAAAATTTCTAGACTCTAAAAATACTAATTAAAATTGTGATAACCTCTCTGCTAGGGTATATATTAAATAATATTACGCTTCCAAAATTAAACTCCAAATTGTTAATAACCCCCGAAAGTGTATTGAAAAGGCAGCTTTAAAAATAATGTCCATCCTCGAGCGCAGTTGAAATACGCTCGGCCCCAAATTGGCTTTTGTGGTAAAAGTATATATATTTTTTTACTCCTCCTTTCTGGCCAGGCGCAAATTCGATGCAATTGAGCAAAGTTTCGGTTTTATTTTATTTTTTCAGACCAGCCGCAGGTTAGAAATGTTTATTGGGGCGTTAAATTGTTTGATTGAATATTAGTGAGAGCGATGCCGCCGCATTTGAGGTCCATGTGAGCCGGCTTTCCGGGTCGGACAGTAATGGCATCATAAACGTAGCACATATATATACTGATATTTTCGATTCAGACAACATTATGATTCTTTAAGCCATTCCAGTTGCGGCCAAGGCTTTTAACACTACATTGGTCAGTGTCAGAACTCCAAGGAGTAAGGACACTAGTATTTTCTCCGTCACTATCAGAGCCACATTGGCTATATTTGCAGCGGGCTAGCATAGTTATCAAGTTTAAATTCGGAGCTCTTTTGGATATTTTATAGAATAGTGGTAATATTACCTGCAGGAACGTCACAATCATGGCAAGGGTGTGCTGGGTTATCACCACGCTGAGGCCAATGCAAAGGATCATCCCCATGATGGTGACCAGGGTCAGGGCCTCCACAAGTTTCACCGCCACGGGCATTTGAAATTTTGAATTTGGCTTACAAATAAATAAGAAAATGGAAATTTTGACACCTAAATCTGGGCAACTTCCAGTGAAAGGGTTTTGTATATTATTTTTTAGAGTACAAAAGCATTATAATTTCTGTACAAATTGTTGGTTTTTCATTTAGAGTTATTATCCCATTTAGATATATCGCTTATAAGCCGCCATGCAAATTATAGTTTTTCAATCATTTTCTCTTCTTTTTTTCCCTCTACACGCGACACTTTCCAATTACGCGATGCAAATGCAATTTGTCTGGACTGCGTGCAATTTAGGCTCCATCCATAAAGCCCTGCCACGCCCTCCCTTTTTTATGGGCGTAGGGTCCTGAGTGCATGTGTGCGTGTTGTCTGGCGGCATAGATTGCTTTGAATTATGGCACTAAATGGCTAGACATGTTACATAATTCATTTAGTGTCTGCACGGGGACAAATTCCAATGATATGGAGCAGATGTGTGCCGCCTCGAAACAATGGACCTTTGGATTTATGTAATATTTTACTAGACTTGGGAAAATTCAATTAGCTGCAAAGGAAAAAAATGGTATTGATTTTTATGTGAGCATTTTAAGCTCGAAAAAACCTGCTAGCTTCATATTAAATTCCAAGATAAATATTTGCACACGTTGTCTGGGTAGACAGACAGCCAAATAAGCAAAAAGTTCAACTTGCAAATCCTTGGCAAGGAACAAGCCTTAGGGGAAGGCTAAGACGAAATTAAAATAAAATAAAATGATACAGTAGCAAATCTAACTACTTCACAAGGATGGACTTAGACTTTATGACTTGCATTATTCACTTCTTGTACTTTATTTGCTATAAGAAAAGATGTGAGAGGTCAGGAAGCTGTGGATATATCTTGGGAAAATATTGAGTAAGTCTGAGAAAAATTTATGAAGAATAGAAATCATAATCTCTAGTGTTTTGGTACAAGTAATCTAGAAACAAGTACTTCTAAATATGTTTTACAAACATTTGACTTTCTTTTCCTTTTAAAATAAATGTTATCCATATTTTTCAGTTTTATTTCCATATCCCATAAATTGTTTAAAGCCAGAAAAGCGGAAATTGGAGGAAATTGAAGACCGGAAAGGCCACCTGTTAGGGGAATACAATATATCAAAAAACACGTTCGCTGTGATATCGAGTGCTGGCCATTCAATTGGCCATAAACTGTCGCCAGCTTGCCAGGAAGTGCCAACGTATTTGAACGCTTCAATAAATCATTTTTACCATTCACAAGATATATTTCAATATTTCCAGGGAAGTTTAAAGAGTTCTTTTACTAAAGAAGTAAAGAAAACGAAGCTAATTTGTAAATTTAAAGGCTGTAGAGTCTATATTTTTTTTAGGTTACCCAGACAATGAAATAATTTCTTATTCAGCCAACGAAATGTGTTCGCAAAGCTCATTATGATTCGCCACGAGAAGCGAGGAGCAATTTTCCCAATGTCCTGTGACTAGAGTCTGGCCCCATTGTGAGACCTTGTCTCTCTGTTGTTTTTATTCCTTTGATTTCATTATTATTTTTATTGCTTTGGACTGTGTTTTTTTTCTGTGTCCAACTGACTGAGTTCGAGCCGAGGCAAAAGGCGCATTTTAATTTTATTATTTCTGTTTCCAAAGGAAAAAATCCATTGGAATTCGCATAAAAAGGGTATACCAGCCAGGGCATTCACTGATTTTTATAACTTTTTTCCTATGGTTTGTTTTTTTTTCTTTATTTTTTCTGGGGTTTTTGGCACATTTTCAAGGCAGCCATAGACACACGCCCCACTTGCCACATTTTTTATACAATTTCAGTTTTTATTTCTCCTTTTGCTTTGCATTCTTCGCCTTCTTATTAAGAATTAATAATCTTTTTTGTTCTTTTTCTGCCATAAGCTAGCTACAAATTTGGCATTTTATATTTTTTACGATTTCTTTTTGCCAGAAAGGGGCAGGGGTCTTGCCGCCCATGAATCATGGTTATGCCGGCTATAATTTAGTTTTAATAGCATTTTCGGGTGACATTTATGCTGTCAGCGCGTCATCCAATTTTATTAATGTCCGAAATGAGCCTCCGTTGCCTATACTTATGTGTGATACGACTGTATGATATCATTTGAAAAGATTTAATGGTCTTTGCTGCTTGTCTTTGCTCTAAATTAAGTTATGAGTGTGATTCGGGCTGGTAATTTGAGCAGAAGCTTAAAAAAAGAATACTGCAAATTAAGATACCTCGGTACTCAAGGCTTTGTTTGCGGAAATTAAAAGAAGGACGGATAACAATGTCCTAAATGACATAGAATTAAATAAAGATACTTAAATTAAATAAGGCAAAGTGCAAAAATAAATGTTTCTATAAAAGTTTTGGCAATTCTGAAGCTAATGTTGAATTGATTCAGTATTCCTAGCATGGTTTAAATACATATTTAAAAAAAATACAACGCCTGCAGAAAAATATTAAAATATATGTCCGATTTAAAACAAATTTCCAACTTTAATATTTTATACTTAAATACCACAAAATATATATTTTAACCACCTTAACACAGCTATTAATAGCCACAAACTAAAACATTTTCGGCTTTTACTGATACACTAACTCAAGAAACCAATTAACTCTTAACTAAGTACCAAACCCTGTTGTTTAGCCATTATATTACCAGCTAAGCCCTACTAGCTCTCCTTATTATTCCCATTCATTTTTTCCGCTTATTTGCAATTTCCCAAGTCGAAACTCCGTTTTAATGAGTCGCCACAAGGCAAGCTGCAGCGCGAACCTAATCATCTCTGGGCTCACTTAAGTA
Organism: Drosophila bocqueti; assembly: GCA_018151655.1. Classification (NCBI taxonomy): domain Eukaryota; kingdom Metazoa; phylum Arthropoda; class Insecta; order Diptera; family Drosophilidae; genus Drosophila; species Drosophila bocqueti. The sequence continues at coordinate 12,396,204 of JAECXF010000057.1, forward strand.
ATAAAGCAATTTACCGCCTTTCAATATCCCTTAACCATTTTTTATCTTCTCATCCGTTCTGGGAGAACAGCCTCCTCTGCCAGGATACCCTGGGGCCTGGGTAGCTCCCACACAAATTATTTTCCCGCTGGTTTCCACTTTGTCGGTGTGTGTGCTCTTTATTTTTTTTTTTGTTTCAGCTCCTCCTTGACTCTGCCATTTTATTGTTGGCCAAAAGGAGGCGACTTGTCGCCTCACGTTGCCGTTTTTATGTCCCAGAAGGAGTAACTGGCAGAGGATCAGGAGTCGCCAGGAGTTGCGTTTGATTTTAGTGCCGGGATTGGCAAAGGCTGAGCGGGCTTTTGTCCTGTTCCTGTTACTGGTTCTGGTTCTCTGGTTCTGTATGTAATGATTTTATTACACGATTTTCTATCGAATTTTATTACCTTGGTGCATGATGGTGGCGCTGCTGCAGGATTCCAGTGTCCGTGCGGCATGTGGCATGTCCTTTATGCCCTTTTTAGCCCCCCGGCAGCCATCGAAACGGAATTTACGCACTCATAAAATTTACGCTCCCTTCGCCCCTTTTAGAATTGTGTGGGAATATCTCGGGAGATGCTGCCCAGCCCCCGCTCTCTGCCCCATAATAATTCAATATCATAAAACGTTTATCCAATTAATTTCCCCTGGCCAATATTTATGATCGGTTCGTGCAGCTGGCCGCTCTATATAGCTGAATATTTACATGTTGGACCGCATAAACATATTTGCTGTGCCATAGTCATACATCCGCAGTGGCTTATGGAGATATATTCATACATTAGTGGGTGTGAATATTGATAGAAATAGATTTTTATTGGGTTTCGATTTTTATTGGTTTTATAGTAGTGGGAATATAAAGGCCTAACGTGACTGGCACAATAATTTGTAATTAAAACTAGTCTGGGTTGAACAATGAACTTGATAAATAATGTATTAAAATAGGTTCTGCGGAGCTGATTGAGGGATTATTTTGTAGTGTATTAAATATACATTATTAGTTCATTTAGGAATGGTTTGGTAATCTCTTTTAAATCAAATTATATTCTTTAAATATATTTTAATCAAAACTAGAGAATTTACACAATAAAATGTCTTAAAAATATAATATATATATAAAACTTAAAAGCAAAAATATTTAAAGCCTCTAAAAAAATATGCATAACCTGTTTAAAATATTTATTACCTTTAAAAGATTTTTTCTATTCGTAATTTTTAACATTTCCTTTTTAAAATATATATATTTATATAGCTGTCTTATAAATATTTTAAAGTTGAATTTCCACTTTAAAACTAACCAATTATATTTGAAACCTAATTAAATTGAATGGCTGTTTGTATTTTCATTATATAGCCTAACCTTTAATTGATCAATCTGCCTCAATGTTCCGACCCTAACAACGGGCTGTCATTCATCCATCAGAACGAGAGACCTGAATAGACAATTACCGGGGTTTTGATCTACATTGATCTTGAAAATCTATCCAGCAAATGTATTCGGAGGGAGGCACGCTTCAATGGCTACTGATTTCGATTTCGTGTTCGATTTCCCTGTGTCTATATACATACTATATCTATCTGCCTGTGTAGCTGACCTAATCAAGTTTGATTTCCAATTACGATTATGCGGCCTGCCACTTTTGCTAATGAGCTGCCCACACGAGCTGTTATTTTTACTATTTTACTTTGTTTTTACTTATATTTTTCCTAAATTTATTGTTGTTTTTCGCTTTTGGTTTTCCCTGGCATTGGTTTCAGTGTCAAGTTCATGTTTTTCCATGTGGCATGCAACGTTTCCAGTGGCTGCATGCCAACAAACTAATGGGCTTCCCCCAGCGATGACGCTGACAATGTTATTTTGCTGTTAAATTCCGAAACATCAGATTCACATGTGGGTCGTGTTCAGTCAGAGACGAAATTATGGCTTCGTTTTCCATATTTTCATAGCCATTTTTGTGATTTTGCAATGCATTATTGAGGAGGGGATGGGGAGAGGGGTCGCAGTTCAGGGTTCAAGCAAAGCTCTCTCATTAAATGTTTGTAATGGGTGTGAGAAATATTTTATAATGGTTTATTGTTGGCTGTGATGATAAACTAGATGGGTTACTGCTTCCTTTTCGCATTTGTTTATAGAGCAATATCTGTGAGATGGCCTTCGAAAAGCACTGGGAGATATTTAAGTCTACTTATAACTAAAGTAAAATTATAATATAAATTATAATATATATAATTATATAATAAAAACCTACAATTTTGTTGTAGTTGAAAACCATTAGAAATTATATTAGAGAGTCTCGCGATATTAGTTTATATATTAAAAAATATTTTATAAATATTTTGAACTTTTAAAAACACTGCAATAAATTTTAATGAAAATTCATTATTATTATTATAAGGATTTAATATTATTATTAAGATAAACAATATTGCATATTATTTGGAAAATTAAATATCTCTGGAAATTAATTTACAAGTGTTGTATTTTTTTTAATCCAGGTTTAGTTATCTGTTTTTTTCTAGCTCTTAAATTAAACTTCTTTACTTTACTTTATAACCTTATAAAAGGCCCCCGTTTTCGTCAGGTGCATTGGAGCAATGTCAGTGCTGCCTGAAAATGAAAAACCCATTAAGTGACATGCATACGTGCGGGAAATAGATTCAGCTCTCTGACTATATCCGACATCGTATCTCCAGTGCTCACTCTCGGCTTTTGGCTTTTCGAAAAATATATCGTTGAGATTCCGCCCTCGCGGAGGCGCCCCAATGACGTCAGTTGAGCGAGCTTCTGAAGCGCAACAAGCGCAATATATATCTGAATATATCTGAATATGTAGCTAACAAGCCACCTACCTACCTATGTATCTTTGTATCTGTATCTGGCCGGTAATAGTTCATAGTTAAATGATTTTGTTTGTTCAAAGCTTCAGTTCTCGAGCGAACGCCGAGGCGGGCAGTCAAAGATCAATAGGATCTCTTCGAAATGATAGGGCTACAGTTTTGGTTAACTATATTCCTGCTCTATGTCACGGAGGCTGTGGTCCAGCATAGATCCTTGGAGGATGCCAGGCTGGAGAGACAGCGGCTGGTGCATAGATACAGCAAGGTCCTCAACAAGGAAGAGGGCGCCATACGTCTTGTGGGAGGAGATAATGAGTATGAAGGTGAGGTAAAGGACTTAATTATAGTTATTCAAATTAATTATTATTTTTTATTACGTTTATTCCAACAATAAGGCAACATCGAAGTCCTCCACAATGGGAAATGGGGCGCTGTCTGCGATGACGAGTGGGATGCCGCCGAAGGTCACATCGTTTGCCGGCAACTGGGCTTTCCTGGCATGAGGCGTTACACCAGGAGTGGCTACTTTGGTTCCGCCCGACGTCGCTTTTGGATGGACAACCTATTCTGCGAGGGCCACGAACAGGAGCTGGTCAACTGTCATTTCGAGGGCTGGGGCGAGAATGACTGTGAGCCGGGAGAGGCAGCGGGCGTTGTGTGTTATCCCCCGGAGAATGCCCTAGCCCCCCTACCTGTACCCGTTCTCCGCGATGAGGATCTGCCCAAGTATCGCATCCACTCCCGATCCCGCTTGTATGTGAGATTGCGAGGCGGTAGAAGCCGTAACGAGGGCCGGGTCGAGGTCAGCCTGGATGGCGGTCGCTGGGGCAGTGTCTGTGCCGATGGCTGGTCCCTCCTCGAAGCCAATGTCGTGTGTCGCCAGATGGGCTTGGGTTATGCCAGTGAGGCCTTCCAAACGGACTTTTTTGGTGGAGCAAATGCCTCACAACCTGCCCTGAGTGGCACCGAGTGTTATGGCAATGAGACGGAGTTGGCAGACTGCCTGCATCATGATGCTGCCAGGGGTATAGTAAGTTGTCATGGGAATAGACAGCATGTGGCTGCCGTGATCTGTGATTATTTGTCACCGGATTTGGTGGTGGATTACCTGGAGATTGAGCAAACTGCCCATCTGGAGGATCGACCTATGCTACTCATGCAGTGCGCCATGGAGGAGAATTGTGTGGCCAATGAGGCCTATCAGATTCAGCGAGATGATCCACATTGGCGGTACCGATCGAGGAGGTTACTCAAGTTTACAGCGGCGGCCATCAATGCAGGGAATGCGGATTTTCGACCGTTCAAGGAGAAGAGCCAATGGGAGTGGCACATGTGTCATATGTGAGTAAAGAAGAGGTGTTTAGTTTTATTTGTCTTTAATATTTCATTAATTTTTTAAATCTTTTTATACATTTTCCAGGCACTTTCACAGCATGGAGGTCTTTGCCACCTTCGACATCTTCGATGTGAGTGGCCGCAAGGTGGCCCAAGGGCACAAGGCCTCCTTTTGTCTGGAGGACAGCAATTGCCTGCCAGGAGTGCCCAAAAAATATAGCTGTGCCAACTATGGGGATCAGGGTAAATAATTTATCATTAAATAATACTTAAAATATAATACAAATATTTAAAAAATGAATAAATTTTCCAGGAATTTCCATCAACTGCTCGGATGTCTATCTGTACAATCTGGACTGCCAATGGGTGGATATAACCGATCTGAGACCTGGTTCCTATACCCTCAAAATAGCCATTAACCCTGAGTTCAAGGTAGCTGAGATGAACTATGATAATAATGCTGCCATTTGCGATTTAATATACACTGAGAACTTTGCCAGTGTGCAAAACTGTCAGCTGGCAAGACCTTAAAACAAGGAAAATAGGTTTAAATGTAGGGGAACCAAATCGAAAAAAGTGCCAAAAACTATGATTAACCAAAGGGAGCTTGTACATTATCTATACATATTTTAAAACTACTATTTCTTTACCTTTAACCTTTAATTAAACACAAACTTAACTGAAAAGGTCTTCTTGGGCGGTGAACTTGAAAGTCAGTGGGGTGTGTGAATATATTTATATATAGCTTGTGAGTGACATGGAGACCCTGAGTTTTTCCGGAACCAACCAAGCATTTATTAAGTGTCAATAGTGGGGCATGTATATACCAGAGGTGTTGAAGCGGAACTACAGATGATATAAGTTCAAATAACATAAGGGAACTGGACTAGGGTTGAGTGAAAAAAATAAACAAAAGGTTTAGGCTAGGTATCAAATATATTTTTTAAGAATTGGGTACACAGAAAAGCTTCTAAATAAAAAGTATATATAATATTAAAAGGTTAAGCATACATTTAAGAGAACTCATAGCATAAACTAAGGGTGAAGAGATTTTTATCTCAGTTAAATATTACAATAAGCCTTTTAGAAATGTTTAAATAATATATAGAAAATAAAACCATGTAAACTAAAAGCCTTTAACCAATTCTAACCACATTTATCTTACCCAAGAACCCTCTAATTTATATTTATTAGAATTTCCCACTATCTTAGACATCCTTTTAGTTATTGATTACTCCTCTCTTAGCTATGCAAAGACCTTTGACGGTCCCACTAACCCCACTCATCAATATAGAAGCTGCCAAAGGACTTAACCCTTCGAAATGACTTCAAAAATACAAATACATTTCAAGTTAAACTAAACAAGAGCAAGAAACTGGGAAAGGATTGATTGATTGCGGAAAGAGTAGCAGGAGATCTCCTCCAGAAACCCCTAAAATTTAATTAACATAAGCGGTTTATGCGGCTCTAGGAGTAGAGGGGGATGTGAAGTGGTCTGAAGCTAAACAAAAAGCTTTTAATTTGTATTTCGTTGGGAGATTAACGAATCAATCAAAGTGGCAAGCTGGCTGGCTGCTGGTCGGATTTCCAAGAGGTGTCGGGCAATAACTTTCAGGAAAGCGCACCCAACTATCATCAAATCAGTCAAAGTCCGGCTTCCAAGCCAGCTAAAATATAGCAAAAAATAAGCGATAACCCGGCCGAAAGCAGTCAAGTGTTAGAAAGGAGAGGAGCTCGCTATCAGACACGTGCACACACATGGACCCACACTCATGGTTTCACCCACACCCAGGTCCAATCTCCCACCAAGTCCACGCAGATCAGAGAGCGAAGGGAGACAAACAAGCATATAAATAATTGAAATGTTCACTCACTGACCCCCGGCTCAGCACTATGCTACACTGAGCAGAAAAATCACTAACAATTTCGGTAAAAATTATAGTTTTTTTATACAAATATCTATTTAAAATCCTTAGAATGTGAGTAGCTTAGGTCATCTAATCCATAACAAATTGTGTATACAAACGATAAAAGCATTTTAAATGTTAAATTAATAAACGCTATCAATAAGAAATCGTGTTCTTTATAAGTAAAATTATATCACACCGTAAATCCATAAATGAAATGGATAAGAAATGTTATATTTTATCGAGAAAAGCTTTAAGAAAATATTTTCTCTTTTAATTTGTTTACTAATTCGATAACAAATCAAGACCACAATTTCAGCTTTAATTTCCATAGAAGCCTTTATTAACTTTAAAGCTAGTTCTTCTCAAATTAAATTTTCCTTATAAATCTTCATAAAAATAAAATATAAAAGTAAACCCCTACAATTTTCTCTCACTGCACTGCTATCTCCTCATTTCGCTTTCTCCAGAGACTCCAGATACTTTGGGAAAATTGCAGCACTTTCTGGCTGGCTAGTGGGTGTGGCCAGCGTTGGAAGTGGTGGTGCGGATGACCCTTAGTCCCTGGCATTAAGCAATCAAACGTTTGATTTTCATTTATCGTGTAATCAAGCGTAAAAATAGCTTCGTGACCAAAGTGACTCATCATCGTCATCATCGGACGCAGGCTCATGCCGCCGTTGTCATGTGTGTGCACGTGTGAGGTCCTGCGAGATCCTGTTGGCTCTGACCACTTATGTATGGCTGATGTGCTGATGACATTACGACCATTTGATTGCTCCATCCATCACTTCAGATTAAAAAAAGAAGAGAAAGCCCAGCCTAAGCTTCCAGCTGTGGGGATTTTCACTTGGCAGTGCCAACAATTAACCCATTAGTACAAACATACACACACACACCTTTTCCGCTTCATTGCGCTTCAAATTAATTGTAATTAAATATTAAAATGAATTTAACATTTTTAATTAGGCAATTTGCTTTTCATTATAATTAAAACAAATGCGCACACAAACGAGAGTCTCCCTCGTTTCCCGCTGAAAATGATAACAAGCCAAATTTCGTCGTGAGCATGGGTGGAAAATGGTTGGAAAACGGTGGAAAAATGTGTGGTGTATGGAATGGCTTCACCAGTTTTGTGCACTAGTACACTCTCGAATTTCGTGTGAGGACGGCGACTGCTCGCAGGCGTCTAATGAGTTTAGTCCCAATTAGCCGCATATAAAATTTAAAATCTTGGCCAAAAAGTCGGTGGCCAGGCGAAAAAAACAGCAAAGACTAGAGAAAGAGACGCCATATGGAACGGGATGTATTTTTAAAGAAAAAGGTTTTAATTGAAAGGGTTATGTGTGGGAAATATTTAAGTAATATATTTTGTTTGTGGAGATAGATTAAATGGTTTTAAACTTAAAGTAGGTACTTAAACGAAGAAGGGTAAAAAATAATATACAAAAGATTATTATTAAATGTTTGTATACATTTGTTTAAAGCCTGTTAAATATTTCCTATATATTTCCTAAAATAATATCAAACTATTTCGTGATTTCTGGTTACTCTAGGAATTTATACAGCCACCATTTTAATTTATTAAAAATCTGAATTAAATCCCAAAACCCTCAAGAAGTGCCAATTTGCAATAACCAATAGTTGATTGGCAACAAATAAAAGTGCTGGGCTATATCCTGCCAACTTAAACCAAATTTACACTCTTCGAAAATGACTTTAAAAACTGTCATAAAACTGCAATCGGGGCTAAAGGACACAAAAGCCTGGCTAAATGCAATATACAAATGCCAAATGGGGAGGGAAATGGTAAAGGGAAATGGCAAGGGGTGGAGTGCCTTAAACGCTGCACTTTGCCAGCAACAATTTCATTTGTCGTCCGAGTTGGGATTCCGTAGCTCGGACTCCCGAGGACATCGATTCTCGACTGCACACTTGGCCATATGTGTGTCACTTTGACCCCCTTTTTGCCTCTGCAATGCCATGTCGTTTTAGTTGAAAATTGCACAAAATTGTTTTCCGTTTCGTTTCGTTTTGGATCCTCGTAGCTGCTGCTTTCATTGGAAATGTGCATTTAAAATTTATTGCAGTCACAAGCACAAAATTAACTGCATATCTGTGGGCGGGAGAAGCATTGGCACTGTCGACTGCTGACAATTGAAATAACAATTTGCTGGGAAATGAAGTCACCCGGGGGAGTGACTCCGATTTCGATTGAATTTGCAGGCTGACCAAAATTTTGTAAACATTTGCCTCACGGCCCAGAGAATTCTGTTTTCCGAAAAAGGCCCAAATCTCCGTTGATGTGTGCAAATTATCGAGTTGCAACAGGAGAGAGAATACTGGTCACAACATAGTCTCGGTATTCGGTCATTCTTTGGGGTCTTTAAATTTAGTAAAAATATATTAAATATTAAAAACAAAAAATATTTATATTAGTGTTATAATCACAAATTTACATTACTTAAATAAAAATCCTTTTAATAATAAATCCTTAAACCCCACACACACCCCTCAACAGACAAATCACCCAAAAGTTAAGGCATTTCGAAGGACTCTTCGTCACCATCATTAGCATCTAATTCATCTCGCTTTCGGTATGGGGAAATGTATGTCAGAAAATGAGTGTGGGAAAATGTGAAAAATGTGAAAACGCCTTCGTTTGACATGCCCTTATCAAATCCTTTATCGGGACCTTGGAAGACTTTCCGTCTTTGATTCGTTGCCTCTGGCAAGTTTCCTGTTCTGGCTCTTGATTACACAGGACCAGGACCCTCCTCCTTCTGCTCCTCCTCCTCCTCCTGACATCCGCACCACTTGACAAATACATACATATATATTTTTAAGCTCACCCACGGAAGTCAAACGCATTGAAATGTGACTACCAGTCACAATCGCAGTCACAGCTCACGCCCACTCACGCGAAGCCAAACAGCACCGCAGGGACCCATATATCAAAAATCAACAGCTGCCGAGATGAGGCAAGGAATAAAAAATGGTAGAAGCAACAAAAAATACAACAAAATACGCGCACACTCACATGTGACAAAAGATAAACACAAGAAGAAACATTCTAAAATCAACAACAACAAGAAATGAGAGAAAAAAATGAAACCAACGAATTCAACGCGGAATGGAGCAGGGTTTGGGTTTGGGGAAAACTTTCATGCTGGCGACATTTAAACATGGCAGCGAAGCCGATAAGAATGCAAATGAAACGACCAAAGAGAGGCAGGGCTGGTGTGGGAAATTGGGTTGGAAAACCTAGGGAAAATGGTAACAAAAAAAGAAGGAGGAGGACGTCGCCCCGAAGGCAGAAACAGCTGGCATATGAGCGAAGCAATCTTAATTGCGGTTCAAAAGGCCAAGCGAGCTGCGGCAGGAAATACAAAATCTAAAGGCGAAAAATGGTACATTGCGATAGGAACAAAAATGTAAAAAAAGGTTAAAAAGAGCCTTCAGATTACATATGGTTAGCCAGAAAAATTAAGCCTTGAATATGCAGAGTAAAGATTAGTTAAGAAAGTTAAATTAATTAAAGTTTGTATGGAAAAAATAAAGAATAAGGTGTACATTATTTTAAACAACTAGAAATTATTTAAGCTTTAAAATGGAAGTGTTTTATATGGAGTTTAAATCTGTGGTTAATCACAAAATAAAAATAAAATAAAAATAAATAAATAAATAAAAATAAAATAAAAATAAATTTAAATGTGTAATTAATCACTAATAAATTTAATAAGCCTTTTATATGACGATAGTAAAGAAAAAGTAAACAGTTATAAATATACAAATATTTTAATATGAGAAAAAGTAAAAAATAAATTCTTTATAATTAAAAGCAATCAGAAAACAAAAAATGCAGTGAAGAGAAAGATGTGCCTTATAAATATTTAAGATTTGTTATTAATGAGTATACATTCTTTGACACTGTTCTATTACCATTATTATTATAATTACCATTACAACCAGAAAGGAATAATTTTTAAATAAAGAAAAGCATCTATAAATCAAGACAAACAATAAAAGGAAAAGGCGAAATAAATTGTTAGAATATTATTAAACAGTAAATAAAAATAAATAAATCGATTTTATGAAACAGTAACTAATTTTGGTTTGGTTTTTTAACCAAAAACTCTTCTTGATATAGTTACAAAATATTTACTTTGGCGATTTGGCTAAAATGTGCTTTACAATAATTTATAATAAATACCTTCACAAATTGAAATATCAAGTTAAAAATTCCGGTTTTTATTTAGACCCCTAATTCAGTTCAAAGATCTCTCTATAATCATCCAAAATAAGTATTCGATCAGCCCAACCCAAAACCAAACCAGCATAAAAAAATACAAAAAAGACAGCCAAAAGTCAACCGCTAAACGGATAGCAGATACAAATCCATCCGTGTACAAGTTACACCCGCTTAAGATAAAATTTTCGCATTGTTAGAGATACACAACAACAAACCCAACAAAAAACACAAAAAAGGAAACGCGACAGGCAACAAAAAATGCGGGTAAAATGTGACCAAAATGCTCAAAAAGGGACACCCGGAAAACCCCGGGAAAATCGGGTGAGGGGCGGAAGAGTGAGAACAAACGAAATGACAAACTCTTAACCCGTGAAAGCCCCGCCCGCTCTCACCTTGTTGGGTTGGAAGGAAGCTTTGCCGTTGACAAAAAGTTTTTAACACGCATACGCCGCGTTGCCGGCGACGCCAACTTTGCGGCATTTCATTGCATACTTTCTGGCGCTTTGGCAGTGCGGGGTGGCTGCTGCTTGTTATTTTTGCTCTCTCTTATGAATTATTCGAATTTTATGCGACAAATCACCTGCGAAATATAAATTCCTAGCGCCTGGCATCGAGCACCCCCGGGGTTTGCCGCCTTCGTCCTGAATATTTTCCACCAAGCACGTGCTGGTTGGCAAGTGCCACGTTACACCGTTAATCGTTCGTTAATCTGTCGTAAAATTTTCCCTCTGCCAACGACATTTCAGGTTAAGTGGATGTAACTGACAATTGCCTAGACTGGAAGAAACTTTTTAATCGAAAAAAGATGTGACCTCCTCCGACCGCCGCCCACGTTGTTTTGTAATTAAGTGCAGGGCGTGCTGTGTGCTTTGCTTTTGCCTTTCAGAAAATCTTTAAATAGCAGAAAATCTGGGGAAAGCCTGGGGACTGAAATCCAAAAACTCTTTGTAACTGGATACGGCAAAAGCCAACAGAAGGGGAAATCTCTCTCCCATTCCCAGAATCGAAACTGAGATTCTTACAGCTGCCTCCTGGCTTTCTTTGTCAATTGTCAAAGGCTTTTGCCAGCGAAAAAAAAAAACAAGAAAGAATTAATTGCAGACAACAAATGTTGTGTGTAACTCAAAGATAAACGCTCTCCACTTATGCAACACCTTTTTGTCCGGGGGAGTTGAGTTGAGAAAACACAAACAATTGTATAAGTTCAACATTTGTCACGCGTTCATCAGACAATTCTGCAGGAGAATACAGGGAAAGAAAATGTGAATACATATTTCATCATATTTTTAAGCTTGATTAGAGATTTTAATTGATTAATATGTTCCCTCAAATGACTTTATGTGGCTTCGACATCCATATTCGATATACTTCTCAAGATTTATTCACTCATAACCCATTTATTCTTCTAGTCTCAATTTTTTCCCTCAGTACATCGAAGTTGACAAAGAAACATCAACGTAAAGTCATGAAGAGCTGCCTCGCCTTTGGTCTTTAGTTCGTCTGGCATGTGTGGATATAGTTGTCGTCATTTTAAGAAACTCAAAAGGAAAAGTCCGGGGGCAGGAGACGCCAAGTAAATGAAAGTTGAACGAAAAAATGTTCAACTGTCTCGTCATCAAGCTCCTCACTCTCCCAGAGAATACCTCGTAGGTTATTCCATTTGAATTTTGATTGTCTGCGTAAAGCCAGGCAGCAAGCATATAGGTATATATATATCTTATAGTGCCGAGTGCCGGAGTACAAAGTGTATGTCTATGTCTATGGCTCCGACTTCTTGCCAAGCTGTCACATTTGATACGCCCCTGAGAAAATTCTGAAAGGGGGGTGGAGAAAGAGTTGGAGTTGGAGTTCGGGTGGGGGTTCTCAGCGAGCGAAATGCTGGCGATGGAAACTACCAGGAATTATTGTTCCCTGGCACTGAGAAACTATCAATAAATTAAAAAGGAATATGCTAGTATTATTTTAAGATGATATTTTGCTTAAAAAAAAATATTTTGTTATATTTTAGTTCTCTATTTAATTAGGATTACTTAAAATAAAGACTTTTTGACTTTTTTGGACACAGACAAATTACTTACTCATAGTAAACATTTTCTAAATCTAAAAACCATCTTAGACTTAAATAAGAAAATTAATCTTAAGGAAATCTTACTCCATAAATAATAAGAAATATTTTCTAACACTTTAGATGCCCAACTAAGTAGCATTACTTGAAATATACATTTTTAGAATTTAAATATTTCAAAAAAAGGAATCATTTTCAAACTCTAAAAACATTAATAACTTTAATAGTGAAATAAATCTTAAGGAAATCCTCCAAAAAAGTGTTCTTAAATAGAAGATGTTTAATCTGAAATATTAGTTTATTTCTCTTTAAAAATGTACATTGTCTTCCTTTATTTTCTCAGTGCCTTGGCCAAAACACGGAACAGAATTAATGTTCTCTTGAATACAAAATGCAAAACATAATTAAAGATGCCATGACCATTTTGCAATGAACAACTACGAGTATCTGCATCTGTGCCCGAGTATCTCTGTATCTGTTTCTGTGCCTGCATGGGGCTTTTGTCTGCACGAAAATAAAACCAAATTTGTCACAACGCCCCAGACAGCAATATAAAAAAAAAACAGGAAAATAAGGGGCGTTTCACAGGCAGGTCGTCATAATTCGCGACTAATGAAACACGCGAGACTCCGGCTATATATCCCTCTGCCGATATATGTATGACCTGGCACTGTCTTTGACATTTATGGCCGGCAAACAGAACTTTTATAGCGCTGAAATTAGTGGCGAATTGTGGCAAGTTTGTCTGCGGACTACGACTACCGTGCTGCCGCCTCCCCTTACCACACTTATTGAGCCATAAAAACCCGCGAAAAGGCGGCTTGATTGGAAGGCGACGTGGGAAGGCAAGGCAAGGCGAGACTGCGGGATAAAGTGCAACTAATTTGAGATATATTATCGCAACTGTAGTTTATCTTTGGGCCTGTTTTAATGGCCAACTAATTGCATGCATCTGTGGGCGGCAGTTTGGATTTGGGAGGGAGTTCGGATTGGTATTGAGGATTGGGATTCAGGCTTCGGGGCTCAGAGTTCGGGGTCATGGATGTACTCCAGTCTGTATTGTGGCCAATTTTCGCACTTAATTATGAACAGGCTCCCTTCCTGACATCCAAAGTCGGTTCAAAAACAAATAAACAGCATGTGGAAATGCACAAGGGAAAAGAAACGGAAGTTTAATAATTCGTTGTATAATTCGTGAATTTTCTAGAAAATGTATTGGAATTTTAATACTATTTATTAAAATAAAATATTTCTTAAAACTTTTAATGACTTTTTAAAGGTTTAGATATGAGACATCAAAATTGAAGAGTTTTATTAATTGCTATCCCTTAAATGTTTCCTTTTTATTGTAACAAATTTGTTTAATATATTAAATTTAAGTC